>VXBA01003872.1:629122-952341 GCA_013399895.1 Serilophus lunatus
CGGGAGCTGCCGCGGCGCCTCCCCCGGCCCCCGCCGTTACTATGGATATGTGGGCACCGGCCCTGCCTCTCCCCGGCGCCCACCCGCGCGGGCGGGGCGCTCCGCAGGGCGCCGCTGCCCCGGGCCTGGCGGTGGCCGCGCTGCAGCGCCGGGGTAGCTTGGGGGACGGGGGAGCCGCGGGCGAAACTCCGTCTCCGCCGCCGGCTGGCGAAAGCCTTCCCTCGCTCCTTCGGCAGAACCACTTTCCCCCCCCTCCCTTCCCCCCCGCTAACACGAGTGTCTAAATAAATCTCATCCGAGCTCGAATTCCTGCGTTAATACGAACAAATAAGCATCCCATGGGATTGTTTACTTCGGTAACTGCATCCCATTAAACAGCACCCGCGCTAATAAGTGAAATAAAATGCAAAAGATAACGCCCCTATAATTTAACTTTCCAAAATGTCAGAGGACAGAGTTGCACTTTCAGCCCCCCATGGCGGCTCTTATCTCTTACTCGGCTTCCCTGAGGAAGTTACACACTTGATGGCTGAGCACGTTATCTGACAAGCTCAGCCGGCGGAGCCTGGAAGAAACATTTTACCGAGTCAAAAAATTTTACTCAGTTACAGCAGGTGAAGTGATGGGGAGGATGTAGTTACTAACGCTGGCTGCATTTCTCCACCCCACTCCCGACAGACAGTATCCGAGACACCAGCCAGGCAGGTGCCTCAGGCCCCGATCCTGCCTCTGGAGGCTTGCTGTCTTCCGTGAAATAAAATCCTTAATAAAGAGTGAAAGAAAAACTGTTTCTCTCTGGGCACAGCTTTACACAGACAAGTCACAGTGCTGAAATTCGCTGTCATTTTCAGCCTGTGCAAGAGGAAGAACATGGATGAATGATGTAGTAGCTGCAGACCCAGCAGACCAGCATAGCAAACTTTCCAGGAACACGTGCAAGTTCACAGACAAACGTCTCTGAGACCTCACATTGATTAAATGTAGAAATGTAATTTACTAGCTCTTTTTGTTTGGCTTGTCCAACTGCATGTGCTTACATAGAACTTCAAGCATAGATGGCTTTGAGCACAAAGATAAATCCTATTTGAGGCTCTGAGTGGACATCTCTCAGAGCATTAAGTAGATCTCAAACTAGTGCCAAGCTACGTTCTTTCAAAATCAAATCTTTCAAGGTGTAAACGATCATATTTATAAATGGTTCTCTTGGTTGTGAAGTGTTGAAAACATGCACATAACCACCGAGCTTAGCAATGTGTAACAGTCAGCTGGACTGACTCAACCACAAGACAGTGCTGACTTTGAATGCACTAGTACGTGTGTGAGTAAAGGCAAGAACATTTTCCTGTGAATCACTAAGATCAACTGTTTAAGAATTGAAAGGAATTATTAAAGTAGCAATAGCAAACTCCCAGAGACTCAGTTTTCTGTATCATAAGTGATTTTAGCGAATTAGCCCTGCCACAATAATGTTGAGGAACCCTAAGCATTAGTTCGAAATCACATCTTAAGATGACATTTGGAAAGTTATTATGATTTTAACTGAATACTCTGCTTCTTTGCAGAGCTCCATTTTTTTTCAATAAAATCTTATATACACAGTCTGGTGTTTATATAGATTTGATGTAGCCCATATGGAGAAGGGCTGAACAGAATACAAAAGTTTAGTTTCACCCTGAATCAGAGGAAAACATAAACATTCAGCAACATTTTCTGAATAGAATTCCAAAGACTGAGGCTGTTAATATGAAAACGACCATTTCAAAACATTTCTTTTTCATCATTTCAAAACACATCAATGCAGTTTAAAATTTTACATCTCATTTGACAGTCTCACTTTTGTTCTGGCATGAACAGGTCTTTTCAAAGTAAATGCTTTGGCAGTATTTCCTTAAAATGTTGAATGATGTTTATGGATTTCTCTAAACTTTTCCAATACCTTGAATCTCCACATCTCTATCACTGCAGCTAAAAAGACTTCTAGCATAGCTCCAACTCCCTTTGTCCTGGGTTTTGTGATCTGCTTTTGTAAATTGAAATCAGATCTTTAGTATAGGTGGGATGTGATCCATTAGCAACTTTCTGAGTTAGGAGCAGTAATTTAATGGAATTGCTAAGCCAGAGAAGGAACAACTTAAGGCTGTCAGCATGAGGCCAATGTGATGATGGCAGAGCATCACAGATGTGCCAGCCCTTCTCTATACCTGACATAAACTTCATTGCTTCCATTGATTGGAACACATTGCAGACTACAGCAGCTCTCAATGAAGGATGCAAGTGTCTAACAACTAGTCTTAGAAAAGGATGAAGATTTCTAGCAAGATGGTGAAAGAAACGGCATTTTTAGAAATTTAGGAGCTCGGTGAGCAGGCAAACATGAACCTAGATTGTTGTACTGTTTTGACAGGGAAGATCTGCATGATGTCAGCACAAGGTATGTTTCCTGTTCAGCCACTCTGATCTTGTCTGGATTTCTTTCCAGCACTTTCTTTAAGGCCTGACCACCTACAGCTGAGTAGGTGTCATGGCTGTGTCAATGGAAAGTGAGACATGTCTGCACCTGTATGCTGTCAGTTTTTTTCTTTTAACAGTGCTGTTAAGGACTGTGTTATAATTACTTTTTTTGCTAAAGATAAGTATTTGCTAATTTGAACTGCTTTCCTGATGTCTGTACCCTTCCTGGTTCATACGCTGTCAAGGGATCCATATGTTATCGGAAGTATACAAAACCAATAGTATTCAGATATTGAGACAAAATAATTTTTACATATGTTTACTGAGCAGGAAAAAGCATAATCTGAATTCAAGAGATAAGCAAAAAACATATTAGGAAATTTTACTAGTAAATTTAACTTGCCCAAATGCCCCAGGGAGAACATACAGGTGAGAAAGGACATTGGGAGAGGGAGAGTTGCAAACAGGAATCACAGAAGTCTGTTACTGGAGTTATGTACTATGGATGGTCCTTAAAGTTAAGCACACAATGAAAGACTATGCACTTGGTAAAATCCATTTATGTAATTCTCATGATATATAACTCAACAGAGATGGTAATACTTTCACCAATGCTGTAGCAAATCAGGAGAAAGGAAAGACGCTAACTAAAGATAGATGAAGAAGCTGTGTTGGTTAGAGTAAGATGCAAGGACTTAAGTTTAAAGTGAGGAAGAGAAAGAAAGTTGGCATTTTTTAAACACAGAAAACTAACACAGTGCAGTTTTAAGCAGAGAAATATCATGGGGAATTTATACCAGTCTTGCGACCTGGCTTTATTTTCAGCTCTGGGTCAGCAGTCGCAGGATAGGGTCTTGCTATATAAGAAAAACACTTCTGACAGCTTAAATATCCTAGATGAGAAAAATTAAGGATTAGAAAGAAATCTAGCTATTATACTACAACCAGAGTTGTCTTTATAAATTTCTTTTAATTCCAGTCTCATAATTGAAAGATGAAATGCCTTTGTTTCAGAATAATTGAGAAGTTATTTTGATTTTTATTCTTAAAATTATCCAATGTTGGAGAAAAGTTCAAAGAAGCTGATAAATTTGGACTATACAGTCTCTTTGGAAAGGGCAAGTCCAAATAGAGTTGTGTGGACATGCAGTTATTATAGGATCCATAGCCCAAGAGATAATGACCTATCCTCTGGAACCATAGGAGTCTCTGTTGTAGTGTGCTGCAATGTGGGGAGGAATTCTCACTGGCAAACATAGATTATACTGTTTGGTTTTTTTTTTTCTTCCTCAGGAAAATCTCACAGGTCCGTAAAGAAATCAAGCATAAGTCAAAGAAGAAATTTATTATCTGAAAATCAACTGAATGTATAAATAGAGAGGTCTTGTCCATACAGGCTCACACAATATCTAATTCTTGCTTGCTGAGAAGTAGCTAGTACTTGAGTGCCAAAGGAATGGAGTAACTCCAAATCATCTTAGCCTGCCTTTGAAAAAGGCATCAAGAGATTATCTGGTCAATTACTAATGGTGGTGGTGCTTAAAAAGGTGGAATATCTGTAAAGACAATTTCTTTGAGAGCAAAAGATAGAGCAAGGGAGTTCTTGAGATAGTACAGGTTTGATTTTGGTGTTTCGTTTTTTTTATTTCTCTAAAAGGACCCCACTGCAACCCAAATTGATACAAAAAAAAAGATACAGAAATAGTTTCTACAAGACTACAGAATCTAGTTTGAAGCATCTCTCATTTTCCATATGGACTATTCATATGAATATAAAGTATAATCAGGTTTCAAGTAGGTTGATGAACAGAAACAAATTTAGAAAAAGTACATACATTCATTTTATTCTTATGACTACAATGGTTACTCTACATTTGACTAACTAGAAAAAAAGAGTTGAGTGAACAAGTACAATCTAATGTGTGATCAGAAAGCAAAGCAATGAAAAGGAATGAAAATCTGCTCTTAATCCTGCCTAAGAAATATATAAAATGGAATATTGCCTCAGAATTTTAGAACAGAATATTTGTTCTCTAGTAATCAGATAATTAATCAGGGACCCATGAAGGGGACGTATGTGAATATTATTAGTGTGCATGTTTTTTTCTGGGAGAAACGAAGCAATAATGAATTGTTGAACTGAAGTAAGGAGACACCCGGCTCAGTCACTTGGTCTTCATGTAGAAAGGAAAGCAAAAGACCACAGAAGTTGTTTTGTTCTATTACTTTTCCTGAAAATGTACTATTTGTAAACCTCGTAAGTCAGAAAGGAAGGAATAAGTTCTTCCCAGAGAGCTAGCGAGAGAAGGCTAGTTAAAAAAATTAATTTTGGTCCGGGTGGTATAGTTACTCCAAAAATACCAAGAGATGATCAGATTCCAACAGAAACTTTCCTTGACTTTAGAATTGCACACATATGCATGAAGAATGTAATTGAACATGAAATATATGGCTTCGAATGCATATTTAGTGGCACTAGTGTAAGATGCATATACATGTTTCAAAAAAAATCTGAATACTGAATATTGATATTGGTGTCAAAGGCCATGCTGCAAATAGTTATGGTACTGTAATGGTGGCCATAATACATTTGCACTATTCAAATATTAGACAGAAACATTCTAAGACTCTTCAGTGTAAAATTTCTCACTATATATCAGTAACAGATTGATGGATAGATCATAAAGTAGAGTGATCAGGAAAATTCAGAAATGGATCAAAAGATACACTTATATCTTTACTAGGTGGCTTACTTAATAGACAGGTATAGTTTCTTCATAATTAAGATGTTCCATTAAAACCACTGAATTTTCATTTGGAAATTATTCAAAGCATTTGTTCCTCAAATTGTGTGTTTTCAATAAGTAAACCAAAATGGAATAGTTGTATTAGTAACTTTTTTTATTCCAGCAGAAAAAATAAATTGTTGACTATCTTTCTAAATCAGTGACATTCTCATAGGATCTATAATTAAGATGTCTATATTTTCCCAGAAGGATGGAATCCCTTAAGGTCTTCCACCACAGTACAAGATTCCTTCTGAACAAGTACAATCAGAGGAATCAGTACACTACAGACTATTACAAAATATGTCTATGAATACTGATCCCAGATGAAAATGGATGGAATAGGCATTTAAAATGCAATGCTACTATTTTATTTTGACTGAAAATAGACAAATGTCTGTCTATTACAGTCCAGACTGTTTTGAAAACTTTTTCAGAATATTTTCTCCATTCAGTATTTTCTGATTTTCATTTCTTGACATGAAACAGTTAAAAGACATTTTAAAGTTATAGAATATTCACTGAATGAAAAATCTTGGGTTTTATCATTTTAAGAAAAAAATCAATAAAATTTAAGAAGTAATCAAATACAAAACATACATTGTATAAAGACAAAACCACATTAAGGATTCAGAAAATTCCTTTCTTTTAGGGCTAGAAGGGACTACTACATTACAAATACAAAGCAAAGGTACAGTGACCTTTAATTCTGTCCCCAGGATCAAATACAAATTTATCCTACGTTAATATTTCATACTGCTGCAAAAGAGAGTTATTTTTCTGTATGAAGCTAGTGGAATGTCATACCATATGACAATTTATGGGAAGGGGGAGAATCTAAGGAACCTGCCTCCCATCACAGGAACACTTGTATGCAAGAAGGGCGATAATATACACACTCCTCCTGGGCTTATCAGAACAACATCAGCTCTTGCTGTTCTGTAGTCACATCTGATTGACCCAGAGGAGAGAATTTCAGGACTCTCACAGCTGCTGCCCCTCTTAACATCACTCTTAATTTTCCCCTTAAATTGGCCTTTTCCTTCTCCTTGTTTGTAGTGTTCCCTTTAGGCTCAGATGTTACTTTTCATTCAGTCTGGAAAAGCACAACCCAAATACTGAGCAAGATGGCTCTGCAGTACTCGACAGTGATTAAAGATCAGAGAATTGTCTAGGGACACAGTGTTTAAAAGGATGTGCTCTGGCCAAGCAAGCTGGGTCGACTGTAGCTGAAGAGAGGTGTTTGGAAAACACGATCTGTGTGGGATTATACAGTTAAGTAAGTGCTGTCCGGAAGAAACTGACATAACAGGAACTGTCTACAAATAATTAAAGGCATGTCATAAACTAGACCATTTTTTTGGATTAATCAGAGAAGACCGAGGAACTCATTTAATGTGCAGAGGGGGAAATTTAGGTTACACATTAGGAAGGACTGTATAAGATTTGAACAAATAAGAGTTCATATACAAGCCAGAGTGTGTTATCAACAGCTTAAAGTGAAAAACCATGCAAGAAGTCTTTAATTTCTTAGAGTGGTTTAGAAATAACTAAATAAACCCTGTGCTTTATAAGAGAAAGTATCAAGTGACCCCTAGAGGTCACCTCAAGACCAAGCAACTCTGCAGCTGCAGTAACTTTTGGCTTTTGTTAAAAGGCAACAAAATCATGAAACTGATTTACACCTTTGTATTCTATACAATTACACTGTATTTTAACCACCTTCTAGGTTCTTCAGACATTTACCCCTATGTATGCAAACCATTCATTTTCATAAATGGTTTGCTTCAAATACTGTTACATTAAGGATGTTAGTGTAACCTTATAATATAAATGGAAAATGGTGATTTATGAGCATGAGTGAATGAAGGTAAACTGAATGGCCAGACTATGAAAGAATATATTTGGGTTTGTAAATAACAACTTTTTCAAGGCTATAGAAATCAAATCTAAAGTGTTATAACAGTTAATTGTGCACGACAGCGATCACTTGGTCTCCAGTCTTGTAATATCTGTTGTGGTGAGACAATCACTCCAGCACGCTGCCAAGCCCAGTTCCTGGCAACTGACATTGGATGTTGCATAATTTAATTAATTAAAAAAGATTTCTAAGAAATTACTTTTTTCCATCTTCCATTTCATATTCCGTTCTTTGGAGAGCCTCTAAATTTCTTTCTTATTTCTAATGAACCTTTGTAGACAATGGGAATACACTTTTTTCTTTTTAAATGCTGCTTGTTGCTTCTAACTATGTATTAGTCAATGGCAATTTTAGCAATCACATTTTTGTCAAGGTAAAATCATATGGATGCTTCAATTCGTTATTTTTAAATAGCATTCATAATTACCTATTCAAATTATTTCTTGAATTTGGCATAGGATTAACAGCAAAGGCCAGAAGGGCTGTTAATTAGCTATTAATTAATCTGAATGATAGATTTTATGAATTCTAGCATTATATTAGCACTTCATGGTGCATACAGCAGTGGGAATGTAGAAAGGGTCTCAATGACAAAAATCTGAAAGTAAATGAAGACGTGACATAATTCTCTATCTATTTATTTGTGGTGGGGAAAATGTACATATTGGAGGGTGGAGTGTTTAGAAAATTCATTTGACTGCCTGTAAGGAGACATAAGAAAGGGAGTCCAACCAGGTCAATTCAGATTTTTGTTGTCAAAATTCTGCCATATGATGAAGTATCAGAGTTTAGCTGGCTATGTGATTTCACTTGATTCACCTGGTTTATGCCAGTTTTTCATGATACTAATGCCTATATTAATGACATGAATACATAGAAGACCACACACTCCAAGTATAAGCACAGAAAAATGTAACTCTTTTGCCGATCCATCTTTCTGGAAAGTTTAACCTGAAAGATTTTTAGTCCAACAGTCTGAAGCCTACCCACACCTCTGGGAATCAGTACAGCCTTATCTACAGCAATCAAAGTTCCTTTTTGTACAAGTTTTTTTCATCCATGCTGTTGCTTTCATGTTGTTTCAGGCAGAATGGGGCAACCTACCAGCAAGCTTGAGCCTGTTGTTGAATGAATTTTTTATTTTTTGTAGTCATCAGAACCTGGGCACACCAGAAAGAACCTCTGATTAATTACCTTTTCTTTTAGTAGTGCATAATTTTGATAGTTATTTTTTCATTAGAATATAGGAAGATTCACTGGTTACAATTTTCATCTTCACCTATGAATCTATAATAGCAATAGCAGGTGGTGGTAAAGACATGAGAGCTTTCAGAGTGTCAGAAAAGGTAGCTCTGGGATAATCAGTAATTTCAAGTTGGTTTACAATATGGTGCATGAAATCAAGCTGTTTATTATGGATACAGGCAGTTTTGTTGTTGATAAATAAACATAATGTGTATAACCTTTTGCAGCATTTAAATAATGGATATATCAACAGGTATTTACTGAAGTAAAGCACCATGTTCTATCAAATAAATAACAAATTTTAGAGGCCAAATCACTAAAGCTGATTATGATAAGAAATTAATTCTAATAATATATTTTCTTCTGCTAAAATAACCTAACAAAAGACAATTCTAAATAAACATATTGAGGTCAAAGATAAATTATTAATTTGTAATTAATTGGTAATACTTTCAAATTTGGAACTATTTTTTCATCTTTCTTTCTTATGATACTTTGCATTTTTTCCACATGCACACCACTACAGATCTCAGCAAATGAACAATGATGGAATTATGGAACAGAATAAAATTATTCCTTACCAATCTGGAATGTAGTATAGTGAATAAAAGAAGTGGGCCATGCCACTGGAGCAACCTACCACAACTATAAAATTATTCAAAAGCAAAACACTTAAGTCTGAGCCTTGAGAGGAACAGAGTCTTCCTGGATTAAAATAGAGTGGAAAATATGCTAATGGCTCTGTAGAGATGCTCAATCTGTTGTTGGTAGACAATTAAGGTGAAAATAACTTCTTCCTGCAAAACTGCTTATCTTCCTTTTAGCTTTTCCTTAGAAGTTACTGCTCTTTTGGGATATTGTAGAAATTAATTCAGCTTTACTATTTTTGTGTACCATTTTATAAAAACACAAACTGTTCCATTATCTGTAATTATTTTTTTGTTATCCAATTTTGCACAATCAATAGTGGATAAATCAACATCTCTAAATTTTCTCTTCTCTGTGTAAGCAGCAGCTGATTATTAGAAGGAAATATGATATATATATATATATATATATAATATTGGTTGAAAACTTAGGTTAACTTCTACCACCAATATATTCAGACCTAACTATCATAGGTGGTTTCCAGAATTAGAGTTTCCATATGAAAAACTAATTTTTGCTGATGTTTTAAAAATATAAAATAAAGTATCTTTCCTTACCTCTTTTAGAAGAATGGAAGCCTAGTAACCTTTCAAACTTGAAAACTTGATTTTCTATGCTACATTTTTCATATTCCAGGACAAAAATTAAGTTCCTTTTCCACCTTTCCTTTAATTCTTCAGTACCTGTATTACAGTACTGTCTAGTGCAGACTTCACACATTTCTCTAGATAGGCCTGTTTCCAAATATGCCAAAAGGTCCCAAATCTGTAATCTGTGGCCCTTTGGATTTCAGTGACATACAAGTATATTTATAGTTGCATATCTTTTGTATTGAGCAAAAAAGAAATAAGGAAAAGGATGATAGCATTAGGATAAGATTCTGTTGTAATGAAAACTGTGTAGTCAGCAAGGAAGGTTTTAAATTAGGTCTTAAGCAGTAAGAGCAGCAGTGAAGGCTGATAATATTGCCTGACTCTAAGCTCTGAGAAGAGACTTGCCAAGAGCAAGAAGCCCAGCCTGGGGCCAGGGTGGTCTTCATGAAGCAGAAGATTGCCTTTCTAAGAAGAAAACAACATGATTCATTTTCATGGAAATACTTTGGTTTATCAGGTTTGGATAAACAAAGGGAGTCACAGGAAAGATTTAATGTTCTTATTCTTCAGTCAAGACTGCTGAGGAAATAATTCTTCAGATCAGCTAAGTAATTGCTGTTATGGTTCTTCAATGAAGGACAGTTTTGAGATAAGGAAGGAAGTCTTCTACTGAGAATGAACTGCCAGTAAGACATTTCCCTGAAAAAGAAGTTCCTGATCCTGATGGAAAAACTGGATCAGTAAGACAGTGTAAATACTAGTGTAAGGCATTTTGTATGTGTTAAACAACTAGGAACTCCCCAGCACACGTCAGTGAGTGTTAACTGAGCATCCTGTTCTTATAGTCCAGTCAGCTGTTCAACACTTCTGCCTGTCTGTGCTGAAAATGTCACTTGGCTTGCAAGTATCTGAACATGGCTAGTCCTGGAAATGGTGACTCAATCTGAGGCCACAGTCACATCTTTCTCAGGCTTATAAAGCATTGATTTAATGACACAGAAATCCCACCAAATCCACGAGTGTTGAAGTAGTTAGAAAATAGCTAATGCTGGCTTCGTAAACAACATGCTTTGCGTCTTTTTTTTGCAGGATCTTTTCTTACAAATATCAGGGAAAAGCTGACAACCTACACCCTACTTCAGCACTGTTAAGGAGATTGCACAGTTAAGAACAAAATTTTCCTTTTGTTTCCACATTACTTTTTACCTTCTTGTGTCCTCTCCTTCACAGAGCAGATATCCCTTGCTGTACTCTGACAAAAATGAGAAACTGATATTTGTACCAGACATTTTCTGGGTAATATTTACATTCCTGATAGGCCTCACACATTTAGAACTGACCATATAGGACAAAAATGTTAAAAGTGCTTTATATTTTTGGAGATTATTGCAGGTTACAGTCTACTGGAATTGTAGTTAAACATCTTTTATATTTGTCACTTGGACTATGTAGTTAGATCTTCACAATTGCAGTCCTCTTTATTGTGACGGATCTCCTGTAAAGAAAACCCATAACACTGCACAAAATGCTTCTGGTGGTGTAAGGAATGGTGGCCTTCCCTATGAGTAAATAATAAAGTAGTACACATGCTAAAGGCATATTATGTAAACGTGGTACCTAGCTACTTGCAGTTGTAAGGGGGAAAATATTTTTAAATAGTTTCCTAGAAAACAGATAAATCTTGCTGGCTGACTTTTAGTTTGGATAATTCACTTTATTCAATAAATTACCTAAGTTGTGTAATTCTCACACCTTTTTTCATTTGATACACCACCACTCTTTTATTATATAAAGCATATAGATCTTCTATCATTATAATTTTGTTTCTGTTTATTTTTCCTTGCCTTGTCTATCCTCCACATTTATTTTTGGCACTTTCATTATCTGATCTGCTCTTAAAACTCTTTAAAAAAACCCATTTTAATTAAATAAAATCAGTTTGCATAGATGTTGTCCATATAAAGTGAGTATATTCCAGATAATTGAATGAAACAATTCCTGTGGTTGCAGGACAGACACTTAAGATGGTGAAAAATTACTGGCAATAGAGAGCACATATGAAATATTGCTGGGAACTCTGTATTAGTCTGAAATGCATTTTTATTACTTCTTCTAAACTATTAGAAGGTTTAACCTCTTGAGAAATTTTCATTAGCTGTAGAAAAAAAATGCCATCAGCCAGCTTCTCTTTTCTAGTCAAGGATTCCACTCAAGAAACTATGTAGCTGCTAGCTTTGATCTTTGTCCCATTATTTCAGTCTCATGCTTCCTCTCAAGAGTCTGACAATATCCACTTTATGAAAAAAATAATTTAACTGCCAGATGAGAACTCCCCTGATAAATCTAGATTTTCTGGATGTTTTTAATGACATGATAGTAAACAGTAAAAAACTACTACCCTTTTAGCATGTGAAATAAGATAGACCAATCATATTAAAAAATAAGAATTAAAAAGGGAGTCTGAGAAAAAAAGGGAAATCATGACAAATACGAGCAAGAGGTATAAGTAAGATCACCTTTCAAACGGTCTCTCAGGATTTGGTCTAAACTGAAAATGTGAGCAGAAGTTTGTTAGCAGTGAGAAAGTCTGGCATCCAAGATGCTTCTACATCCAAGATAACAGTCATTTTTCTGTCCTAAATTTCATGGTAGAAACCCTAAAAAGAGGATAGTAATGGAAGCCTAACAAGTAAAACATTTGAGGCCCATAATGAATGTCCCAAACGGAGGCTAGACTTTTAAATTAAGACATAAGAGAAAAATATTGCAAACTGGAATTGAACATGCTTACATTTTTAGTATAAAAATCTTATAACAGGGAATCCTATGGTTTTTTTTTCCTCTAAGGAACATCACCCTAATGTTATGTCATCATAGGTAAGGGCTTGCTCATCTTTACAAACCTAATTTCTATCTGTAGTATAGGGACACTGGCCAAACAAAGTATTATAGGGTTGCCTTACTGGATCTCTGTGTACTAGTTTCCCCTGGTCTGCTTTTGTGCTTTGCAGACACATCCCTGTCATTTGTTTACTTTCCCTAACAAACAGTAAGACATTGCATCAGTGGCTTAAGTTTCTAACATTAACTTCTCTCTTTGACATCAACATTTCAGGCTTTTTTGCCTTAAATTGACTCATAGAAGTTTGAGAAAACCTTATTAATGTTTCATTAAATCTCTGCAAATACAAAGTTATTCTCTATATTGTCTAGATTTTTCCCAACTAGATTAAAAGGCCCCTAATGAGAAAGTTTTGACTATTTCCACAACAGTCTTATACACTGTACTTCAGTGATACTTTACATCATTGATACTGAACCTCCAGGGTTTTTTTGTTTGTTTGTTTGTTTGTTTTTTTCCTTAACTAATAGCTTTTGCTGGCATTTACTCTTTTGTGAATGCAATTATTCTTCTTTGGTCTTTCAGTCTTTTGAACACTATTATGTTACTGGTCATGTCTGAAAAGTTACACAAATATTCAAAAAATCTGCGCCCTTATTTGAACCAGATCTACTGAATGGTTTATAATGTTTGTATTTAGTCTCTCAAGACCAAGGTTTATTTGCTGCACTGTATTTTCTACGATTTCCCTAACAATGTTGTTCTCATAATAAAGTTTGATATTATTTTTGCAGCCCATTTCTATAGAGATGGCTCAAAGTAAGACAGCAGTGTTCCTAGAGTCTTATAAAGTTTTCAGTTTGGTTTAAATAAAGCATTTCTAAAGCTTAGTGAAACAAATGTTTTATCTGATTGTCCAATAAATACAAAAATGAAAGAAACAAAAGACAAGATGTAACACCTACTTAGAAGGGAGGGAANCCGTGACTGAGAGGGGGGGGAGGGAGGGGGGGGGGGAGGGGAAGGGAAGGGGGAAGGGGGAAGGACAGGTAGACAATCCCTAACAAGTATGCTATACACATTAGGTTTGTATCAATTGCTGATATTCCTCGCTGTAAAAGCAGATATTTAAATAAAATCACATTGCATGCTGACTATTTGTTGAGGGTTTCCTGAACACAGAAGGCTGAACCTTGTCATGACCATTCCAGTCAAAGTCCCATATTCGTGCATATGTCCTCTTTACCATCCTATTGTCATTTCCTCTTTCTTGTTTTCCTTTCCCACAAATATTTTCCTTGCAAGAAAAGAGATTCTGTTTGCCCAGGGTGAACTCTGGCTGCACCAAGGGCAAACCAGAAAATTCATGTCATTGCAAAATGGACTGTTTTCAGTGTTCTGAAAATAATAATGGGAAGGAACAGGATTGGCACAAATTAGCTAGATTGGGTGATAATAATAATGAAGTTTAATAGACTAAATATTAAAAAGTGACAGTTATTTTTGACATGTAGTGGACAGTTGAGGAAAAGCAAATGAGGAAGGAAGTGCAGACCCAGCAATTTGCTACTTTGTGGTGCTTAATTAGTATCCCCATCTTGTTTCCTGACAGAACAGGGAGGAATCCTGCTATAATTTCTGACAGATGATGTTATTTGGCAAAACGAAATGAAGGGGCCACTTTTGATAAGTCTTGTAACTTTTTTTTGAGAAGTTTCTATTTCTGCCATATCTTTGCATAATCAAAGTCACTTCACTCCCTATGCTTGCTACAGAAGGGAAAGGATATATTCACTTGTCTGTCATATTGAAGAAAACACTTGTGATTTTCCCCAAATTGAAGATGACACAGAAAGACAAAGTGCTGGAAGGAGTTACCACAAAACTAATAATCTAGACTTGTGAAGGATTGTAAGAAAAAACATCCTAGGATTTTTTAGGACAAATCTTGTTTAAAAGATTAATTCCTTTCTTGAGAGACTTATGATACTAGGTAAAATAAAAGCACAAGGACATTTTGCCTAAGCCTTTGTTCTTTCATTGAAAAGACTAAAGAAAAAAAAATTATGTTTGGAGCAGAACTGCTTCCAATACCACACTTGCTGTACTGTATGTGTTGCCACTTTAGTGAGGTCACACAAACAGCTACAAAATCAACCCATGAGCATAGGCTTCTAAGGTACCCCAAAACTATTCAAAGAAAGTTGAGCAGGAACAATATCGTGCAGTAAAAACCTGTAAATTTTTGATCAGACAGTAGAGCTGTTTAGATGCAGAAGACATTGCTGAGAGGAGTTTTACTACCCAAGCATGCAAACTGCTCAACTTAAACTTTAAAATTAGATTACATGTCTTTACGCTAGCGCATGGACAGCATAGCAATGCAGTGTTTTTTAAATCCTTAGGAAAAAGTCTGGTCTATTTATGAAGCTGGATACCAGCTAAAAAGTTTTTTGGTTTTTTTTTTGAAAAAAGTAATATCTTTTAATGTGAAATGGTTTTCTTATGGTAAAAGGAGTATACCATTGAATATAATGGTGCAGTGACACATAAAATCTCAGGTCCTAATATATATATTTCCAGTAGTATTTAAAGACTTTAGCATTTTTGAACACATTTTTCTGATCCTGTTTGCTTCCAGTCCTCTTGTCTGGCCCAGATGGCTTCCAGAGGTCTCTTCCAATTTAAATTACTTGTGATCCTTATGAAAGAAACAGGACAACATGGGAGTAAAAGTAACTAAGACCTACAGATATTTTGGGGTTAATTATACTTTAAAAAATAAACTCTAGTTTCAGTGTTCACAGCTGGTATTTAGAAAAATGCCTCTATTTGACTGTTGAATTTACACAAGCCAAATTCTTTCCTCAGTTACCCAGGTATCTTCCCATTGACTCCCTCACACACTGTAACTTGTTTAAGTGGAATATAAATTAGTTCAGTAAACATGGAGTGCCACCAGGTCAATGCATTCTGGAGGATTTCTATAGTCTCTTTTAATAAGTAGATTATTTGGGGACAGACACTGATACATTTACTTAGATTTCAGTGACATTACCAGTTAAACTGAGTCCACAGTAACCAAGAAAGGCAGAAGGTAACTTTGAAAAGATTTTCAAACTGGAAAAAAATAAAGTTCAAAAAAAGTTGGGTTTTTTTTAACTTCATGGAAAAATCTGATTTGACAATTAGCAATCATATTATTCTCAAGTTGCTATTCCTTGTAATATTGCTAATTAGATGTGAGCATTATACAATATCTTTTTGTTTATTATATTACAATTTCTACATGAACATGTGATGTTTTGCCTATCAGTAAATGATACAAAATCTCAAGGAAACTCTAATATGCAATAACGACTACACTAGTTAAATGACAAAATATTTCCCACATTGAATTGCTATTGCATGATGATTACCAGAAATTAATGTAACTCGATTAAGATGTTATTCTTTCACTATAAATCACTAGGAGAATGGCTACAGCAAATTTCTAATCGGTGTGCTTCATCTTGTGAAAATTCTTCTGAATGTATTATTTGGCCTGAGAAATTACAGCAGATGTGCCTCAAGGACTCCTGTCCAAATGGCAGGCAGGGTATTTGGATCTAAGCAAGGTCCATGTCCAAGTCTGTCACAGAATGAAAACTCCCTGCATTCAACACGACAAACCCCACAAATCAAAGGGATTTGTCTTTGCCAGTGACCTTTAGGCAAGTCCTGAATATGTCAGAATAAATTATGAAAGCCAAACACTCCTATCTGAATAGATAACTCGCTCTTTTTTTTCTTATTCCAGTAATGTATAGAATTCCTATTAAATTTACTGTGATAATTCTACTGGTGTGAGTGACTCAAAATGCTTTCATGGCAGTAAAGAAATTTGAGAAAAATACCTTGACTCTTCCAGTCTCTATCCCTGGGGAAACAACGCAATATGATACCTTCAGCAGAAAGAACTTTAAAATTCTGTTCGTGTGTTTTCTCTGTCATCTACCAATTATCATAGTTCTACCTTTTCCCCATAAGGTTCAGGTGGTTTGCTGGACTTAATTCTTTTTGAGTCAGAGTAAAAAGCAGAAGTAATTCCTAAATCCAAATACTCATATCGACAATGAACTGTTCAGGATAAGATTTGTAACCTTCAGATTGTTCTCCTTCACTTCCCTTTTTCTTCAGCTGACTGAGTTAAATACTGAGGTAAACTGTCATTCAGAACTCCCAAACTATAAAATTAAGATCTGATTTTAAATACTTTGTGCAAACATAGGTATACAGAATCACAGAATCAACTACATTGGAAAAGACCTCTGAGATGATTGAGTCCAAACTTTGACCTAAAATCACTTTGTCTACTAGACCATGGCACTAAGTGCCATGTCCAGTCTCTTCTTAAATACCTCCAGAGACAGTGACTCCACCACCTGCCTGGGTAGCCCATTCCAATGCCCAGTCACTCTGTCAGTAAAAACTTCTTCCTAATGTCTTCTAAACGTCAAATACTTGCTGTATGGTTTTACTTCTATTTCCCATATTTATTTTCCACACATCTTTTTGTGACACAAAAATCAAGTTTTAGAAAAGAAGAGCCATTCAGAAGAAACACTAATTTAGCCAATGACCATAAATATCTTAAAATTGTCTGAACATAGTCAATGCATCCAGCAGCACAAATGGACAAGTTATGTGAAATGGAAATTTAAGGAATGCCATGTGCATCCAGTAGCATGTGACAACAATTGTATTTTGTGAACTACTATATATAAAGTATTACTGTTTGGTACTTAATCAGTGACAACCTATGTATAATTGGAAACACTTGGTAGGAACAAATGCACTTTAAGAAACAAATAATTCCATAAAAGGGTAGCAGTCAAAGCACCAGGATACATACTAAATATAAAAGATACCAAGTAAACGAGATAATTTCCCACAGTTAATTCCTAAAAAGCATTATCAGTTCCTCTCCATACTCTATTTAACAGTCACCTTTTCTTATGATCTGTTTTTTACAGCCCCAGTTTCAGCAGAGTGGTAGTATTTGTGTCTCTCAGTGTGGCAACCCAAAGCAAGTCAGTGGGAGCCACAGGTACTTGAGAAATTGCTTAGCACTTTGCAGAACAAGAATCATCAAAGAGTTCTCAGGCAGGCACTCTGACAGTGAGAAGTATGGGTCACCATCCCTACAGAGTACCTCTGTGCTGCCAACAGTGATAGATGGCATACTTCACTGAAAGCAATCTAGTTTTGATTGGTTCTTACTGTAGCTGGGTTTTGAATTTTTTGCAGCATTCTCTCTCTTTCCTACTTATCATGAAGATGTAGCACCACCCTCATACCCAAATTTCTCAATTTAAAGATGAACAGGCCTGTGGATGCCAAACCCTTAGTCCCTACAGGTGAGGGAGGCCATGTCTGTATTACTTAGCAGTAATTCTTGTGAGTTACTACATGATGTTAAAAGCATTCTCAGGAGAGTCCTGTTTTCCTAGATCAGGAGTCAGTGATCAACATTAAAATGTTACTTATGGTCTTGTCCACAACAACAGAAAGGAAAAAAATCAAGAACTTTAAATTTGGAACCTGAGAAGCTCTTCTGAGGCATGTTTTATTACCCGTATATTCTGAAACATTCTCTGCTCAAGTTTTCCTTGAACTTCAGGGGATTACAGATAAATCATGAGGAGAACACAAATGTTGCCTTGGCTTTTTCAAAGAATGAAAGCATAAATGAAAAGTTCTGTCACTGGGGGAGGAGAGGAAGGGGAAGAAATGACTAAGCCCTGCAGTTCTGGCACATTAAGGGGAAGGGAGGACTGTCCTGAAGCAGGAAAACAATAACCTAAAAAATAAAAAGAAAAGATAAGTTATTAAGGCAGTCAGAAGAATTCTTTATTTGACTGTTAGTTCAGTTCATAATCAGATTTTTTTTTTATTTAATGATGACTTTTAAGAACTGTGGTTTTTATGGATTTTGAATAACAGTTATATTTTAGTGGATCCTTTTCTAATTCCAAAAAGAGTTCCAGGGCACATACTGTGCAGATTACCACCTGAAAGGACTTCAGTAGTCTCAGCCCTTACTCAAGGTCTTTCATAGTAAGATATGTACTACTGTGCCCTCTTGCAGAAATTTCAGCAATAATGCATGTCTTTGAAAAGAAACATTCAGCTGCTAGCATGGCAAGAGCTAGTTAAGAAACTAGACAGAACCCCCTAACAGAGACTTATTTACAAAAAAATGGATGAGGTACAAGGAATAAAGAGACCTTTTTTCTTCATAACTCCTAATTAAAAGTAAACAAACTTGTGTTACATAAAGCAGAACGATTTCTTTTAACAGCTATATTTATTATCAGCCTCACTTCACGCTTGCAATAGAAAATTCAGTAGAAAGGGGTTCAGATGTCATTTCCAGGGAGACTAATTCCGTAATGAGCTGGTGGGTTTCAGGAAGATACCATTGCTTTTCCTTCCTGTTGTCATGAGCTTTGGATTATGTCCATATAGAATCACAAAAAACCGCAACAGTGACACTTATTGCAGAAAATTTTCATATTATTTGATTAACTACTGGAATAGAGAACTGTACTGTTAACAGCTTTTTGCTAATCAGGTAGTACAGCCTGAGGAGGGAGGAACTATTTTAAAGTGGCCTAAAGTGAAATATTGTTTTCTATTTAGACCATGATTTGAATTGATGGTATTATGTTAGTGCTGACAGTCTTTGATGGCCAGATCCTCCAGATTTAAGAGAGGCTTTTGAAGTTATTGTGGAAGTGCTTTTGATGGCTTCTCCTGAAAGATTATACTGAATTGTGAAGTTTTAACAAAAACTTAGTCAGTTATGCACAACTGTGGTTTAACCTCACTTAGAATTAACTTTGATCTGGCCAAAACTGTGGCACAGGCATAGAAATTAAATGTATAGATCTCATTGTGTGAAATTTATAGAGGTTTGGGGGTTTTTTTTGGAAAGTAAAATCTTGAAGAAAATGGAGTCTTTTCTATCAAAATGAAGAACTTCTCTAGACAATTTAAAAAAGTGATCATTTTCAGCTTATTAAAAATTATGCTCTATGTTGGTCTATTTCATCCTGAGTAAGGTTTTTATAACTATTTTGATCACCTCTTCAAGTAGTCCTCACCACAATTATCACAAGCAGCATTGCTCCACAACTGCTTTGCTTAGGGAACTACATGTTCTCTTCCGTTCTTTGATGCCCTTCAACCTATGTCCTACTCCATGTATTCAAATGTATACATTTTCAAAACTTGGCAGTTGGTTATTCCAGCACATAACAAGGTCTTTGATGGTGAATTAACTGCGTGCAAAGTCCTGTGCTTCTGAACAGCAATGATACAAGATCCCGGTGTTTCATGCCTTTGAGAAGAGGCACATCTTTACCTCTGTTTCATTTATGTCCTAGCACATTACACCCACTGAAGCAAACACAGAAATCCTGTTCTCAGGGGGCAAGTTCCTTGTCAAAGGGCTCAGGATAAATAACAAAACACCAAAGAAAAAATAACATTTCTCGGTGCATCAGCATATTTCCATATGTGCTGCGTGAGAAGCTGGACCAGGCTTTTACCTGGCAGTCACCACAGAACCATGATGTGTGTTCAATATTTTGTATCTGATCTGCAATACATGACACATTTCTCTAAGACCACAGAAGCCATCAGAGTGCAGCCAAGAGAAATATCTGCTTTCAGCTGTCTTCAGCCTGTTTTCTATCCAGTGAGAGTCCCACCATCAGATAGCCTATGTGAAAGATGAGTAACAATACTTAGAAAGCCTAATCCAGAAGGTACAAAGTGCTTTAAAATATTTAAGTCTCTCATTACTGCTTCTTGTATAGTATTTGAAAAAATCTATGTTTAGTAAGTAATGACAGGACAAGATTCCAGCATCCTTCAGTCTTCTAGATGTTTAGGTGTTTTTCTAATGCTATAGAACTTCCAGAGTGTTATTCAAGTAAGAAAACAGAGCAGTAAAAAGGGTGACATTTTTTCCCCACTTCACATTTTAATCCCTTATCCATAAATCAAAATTTACTACTTCTCCCACCTTTTCTGATTTGCTTGACCATTTCATATGTTATAACTGCTTCTGATCCTCATTTTCCCACTTGGCAATGTAACACATTCAGAAATAAATATTAATACCCTTGAACTTACCATGGCCATATACTAGAACAAAAGAAAAAAGTCCAAGAAATATACCAGTAGAAAATGAACAGAAAGTCACAAGTTTGGTAGCATCCTGAACCTTTAGAGATAACATAAAATGAAATTAAAACTGCATACTTGAGTTTAAATTATTTTAACCTTTCTTTTAAAAATCATATAAATTCTATAAGCTATTGTTATAGTAAGGATTATAAATGTTTTTTCAATAAACTTTCACTTGTAAATAACACTTAAATTTGTGCCAGAATATACACATCATGATAACTAATTGCTACAGATATTACTACTTCACTTTGCTTTGGAGTGGGGGTTATGAAAGTTCAAGCAAAGCGATCTAGAAGCTTGGCTGTATGTTACATAGATAGTCTTTCCCCTACTCCATCACAATCTTGTGAAAATGGAGGTTGCTTCTGCAGTGTTAAATCACAGTTAAGAGGCAGGCCAACATTTCATACTTCAGGGCTTTCTTCCAGCAGCCTTGTGTGCCCCTATTAGTCTTCCCCTCTGAACCATTCCTGCACATCTTGAAAGCCAGGCCTAACTAAAGGAGGGTCATAGTATTTCCAATGTCTCAGCTTTTTTTTCTATGCTAACTTGTGCATCTGTTTTGACCTTATTAACATTCTGGTCATAATCCCTTTCCTTCTCACCCAAAAATGATAAGGCATGTGGAACCTGAAAGTACATGAATATGTAACATCCATTCCTTCTTCAAGTGTCCTGTCCATACAATGCCAGTCAGAGTAGATTTCAATCATTGTTTAACAGGTATTGAAATACTGTCCTGCCAAAATAAGCAGCTGACCTAGAAGCCATATCTCATTAGTACTATTTTGTAAAGAGATCCTTCAAGAACAGAAATATGTCAGAGACATGCTAACTATATGTCCACGCTGCTGTTATCAATTTAATCCAAATTCTTAGAGAAGGAAGAAGTGATACTGCCCTACACCTCTTTTTTATATACTGACTAATTAATCTATATAATGACTGAAAATTAATATCTATCTACACTTGCTGTAAAAATAGGAGATAAAACATAATTAGAAGGAATATAAATCTAGGTTTAGAGATTTCTTATCCATATAGCAAATTAACTGGTGACTCAACTGAAATGTGCTTATATTCACCTCTATGAATTGAAAGTCTCAGAAACATAAATTATAAATGAATTGATAAGACTAAGATGATAGAGCCTGCTGTATAAAAAGGATTCTAAGAGAGGTTAACTTTTTGAAAAAGAGTAGTTGCCACTTTAGCTAGCAAATTCCTCTAACCTTGCAGATGTCATAAGACTTACAAAAGCTGTTGAAAAATAGATAAATAAAATAAAAGAGAATGTTTTCAAATGGATCCAGGCTATATCCTTGCCAAATTAAATTCCCATGACAGAACTTCATCTTTTACTGGTGAGTAAAAGTGATCAACACCTTTCATACACTTTTAAACTATATCATGTGCAAAAGCAAATTAATTGTCCACAGAGATATAATGAGCAGCTGGTCAGTGATACTTTGACATAAATTTGTCTAGACCCTTTACATAGAGTAAATATGAAAAAATGCATTGTACTGGTACTCATATGGGACCAACATGCTGGTCAGGGTCTAGTTTAAACATTTTGCTCCCATGATAACTTACTGAAATCAATCATCCATCTTGCATCTCAAGAGTAAGGTTTTTCAAGGACCATTTAAATCCTTTATCCCCTGTATAATAAGATAGTCTGGGTGATAAATTTTCTTGTCCTGTTTATGAACTGCATCTGGTATCACTGGCAGAACACTACTGAGAAAAGAAGAAACTTCATGTATCTCTTATCTTGTTCATAGAGAATCAATTAGTAATACTGTAAGTTATATTTTAATCACATGTTTTTTAAAAGGAAAGAGCATTTCTCCAGTGTAATGTATTTCCCCTCCAGATCAAATGAATCCGATAATGGTAGCTTATCTTTAACAGTTTTCCACTGAAAAAAAAGGTTAAATATATCTCACTGAACTAGATCTCTTTGAGCCTATTCATGCATATGTGTTGTTCCCTGGTGACTGGATCCACTATGACACTATCTTTGCCTAGGAGAAGCAGGAAAATGATGTTTAACATTCATTCATCACTCTCAGGTTTCTATACCATTTGCTAAATCTCAGGACACTGAAGAACTTTAAAGTGCATCTTTCCAACTTTTTGCCTTTTTTTTTTTTTATTAAGAGCATACTTTAATTCTGGAGGTATGCTGGCAGTTATTTTCTTCAAATTAAGGACTGCCTGTCTTGGATGGTTTAAAATGAAGTTTCTCTCTCACTACTTTTAAATCATTTTCCTCTGCTTAGGAAGATGTGTGGTAGTCTTTGAAAGGCTATTTTTAGACTGTATTGTAGGGAAAACACACACAAAAAACCCCCAAAAGCCCCACCATTTTAAATTCTTACTATTTTTCTGAAAAATACACTACAGAAAGGAAAAAATGCATCAAGCACAGTATAAGATGAGGTGGAAAAATTTGTATCAGCAGTTAATACCTTGCTGTATCTCTAAGGGATGAGAAAGGGAATGAAAATTGTGTTGCTTTAAGAAAACCCAGCTATGCCTCCAAGTTAGCAGCTGAACAATAGCAGAAAGCAAGACTTACATTACAAGAGAAGAACAAGAAAAATGACAGAAAAAGTCAAGAAAAGGAAGACTGAGTAGAAAAAGGCATTTTCAGGAACAGATGCTAGATATGAAACAGTAGAGGTGAGCTCACTGAGGAGCAGTGATTCACAATGCATAAGTGTATCGGCCTAACCTTGTCCTGAAACCCAACAAGAACACAGACCGCTGGAATCCTTTTTACCCTTCTGGTCACATGGGACAGACAGATCATCTACATGTTAAGAACCACAAGAACAGCTATGCCTCTCCCCAAAAGTTGCTGTCCAAGTTGCACAAATATGCATTCATCCTGCACATTGCCTATTTGTATGCTACTTTATTTTTCCAATCTACTATGCTGTCATACATCAAAGCTACAGTTTTATTACTCTAGAATTGCATTTCACTGAAAAATGCCATTCAGATGCATATCCCCCTGATCATGTATTTTACTAACAAAATCAAAGCAGGTACCAGAGTGTGTAATAATTTCCTAAACAACATTAACCATTCACAACATAAAATCCACTTTACAAATAAAGCACAGTGTTTAACTGGTCATGAACCCAAAGCCCAAGAGGACATCTGAAGAATGAGTGTTGCAGCGTATTATCAGCATTCTAACAGACTCTCTGGTCCCCATCCATCACCTCTGTATAAACTCCTTTCTGATGGGCAAACACTACAAACACCTACCACATGAAAAGAGTATCACTCTGTAATTTGGATACAAGTAACACCTTTCAGCATACAAATAGCATTAATTTTTTGTGAAACAGAGAAGCATGAGCAAAAGTGGATCTTTTAGAATCAGGTCTGGAATTACAGCACCTTTAACATCTGTTTCAGGCAGGAGTTTCATTATTCATTGTTAGAAGCATGGTGAAATTTCAAAATGTCATGGACCTTTTCAGAGACTGATGTTAATGGATCAGTCGTACCTAATCAGCTGGTACTTGCAGTGTCTTTTGCCTGGTGGGGAGAGGGCAAATATTACTCACAGAATCACAGAATGAATAAGGTTGGAAGGGATGGGTCATCTGGTCCAACCTCTCTTCTGCTCAAGCACTCCCTCCACAACTTCTCTGGGCAATCTGCTCCAGTGTACGGCCACCTGCACAGTGAAGAAATTCTTCCTCATATTCAGGTGGAACTTCCTGTGCATCAGTTTCTGCCCACTGCCTCTTGTCCTGTTTCTCAGCACTATGGAGAAGAGGCTGGCTCCATGCTCTTGACACACTCCCTTCAGATACTTATATACACTGATAAGGTCCCCCCTCAGTCCTCTCTTCATGATGCTGAACAGGCCCAATTCTCTCAGCCTTTCCTCCTAAGAGAGTTGCTCCAGTCTCCTGATCATCTTTGTGGCCCTCTGCTGGACTGTTCCAGGAGCTCCATGTCTTCGTTGTACTGAGGAGCTCAGAACTGGACACAGCATTCCAGACATGGCCTCACTCGTGCTGAACAGAGGGGCAGGATCACCTCCCTCAAGCTGCTGGCAATGCTAAAGGGCTATACAGCCCCGTTGGGTATCGACCACTCCTTCCAGATTTGTGTCGTCAGTGAAACTCCTGAGGAGACATCTGCCCTTAATCCAAGTCATTGATGGGAAAGTTAAACAATGCTGGGCCCAATATTGAACCTTGGGGGACACGACTAGTGACAGGCCTTGACAAGTACCACTGCCCTGGTTGTTGGAATAGGTCAAGCAGCGCACCATTCTTTGTGGGATCCTCCATTGCCTGTGACAGGAAGTCACCAGTGTTTTCTTGGAGCCTCACGGACTGTTTGTGCTTCACTGTGCTGCTTCTCCAGCAGATGTCAGGGTGGTTAAAGTCCCCCACAAGAATCAGTGCCTGTGACCTTGAGGCTGCTTCAAGCTGCCCGTAGAAGGCCTCTTCCCCTTCCTCTTCCTGATCAGACAGCCTGTAGCAAACTCCCACAACGTCACCCTCACTGGTCCACTCTTTTATCCTGAGCCATGAGATCTCAACTTGCTCATCGTCCACTCCGAGACAGAGACTGATACCTTCCAAGTGTTGTCTCACATAGAGGGCAACTCCCCACGGCGTGTTCCTGCTTTGTCTTTCCTCGACAGTGTGAAGCCCTTCATGACATTAGAGCCGTATGAGCTATCCCACCAAGTCTCCGTAATGTCAGTGAGGTCAAAGGCCTGTGACTGCAAACAGATCTCTAGTTCACCCTGTTTGTTCCCCATATTGTGAGCATTGGTGTACAGGCCCTTTGTACAAGTATGTGAGTGTCTCAATATCCCAGCAGGAGTGCAAAGGGACACCCCATGGTCCTGTCTTGTGGTTATTTCTTGGTCTGCTTGTGCTTGCTTAATTTGACTCTATAATTTAGGGACTAAAATCTGTAATTAATATTTTTACGCCAAGTTTTATGGCCAGTGCAGACATATTTTGACTTATCACAGTACCTGTGTTTATTAAAAGGCCTTCAGAGGTTGATTTACCAACACTAAAATGTCTGATTATAGGCATATGTAACTGGAAAAGAAGCAGCTTTTCATGCAGCAGTAGTTAAACACTTTTTACAAGATAGAAGGTGTACTCCTATTACAGTTCAAACTACAGCTTCATCTAGATTGTCAGCCCTATGCTCTGTGTTCAACCTGCTGTGTTCTGAAGTGCCAAAAAAGTAGTCTTGTCCCACCAGCTGAAGCCACTTCAGAAAAATATCCCGTAGAAATAATGCCTGGTCTCATCTCCTTCTCTTCTTGATGCATGAATGTACTAATGATCTTCCATGCTTTCCAGAGTCATAAGTCATCGTGATTACTCATCTATTCAGAACAATCTAGTCATATGAATTACACTGTTAATCACCAATGTTTCCACTTGCTGTTTAATGTAATTTTGAAATAATGTTTTGAAATATGTTTTGAAATTATTTGAAAATATTGCTAGCTTGGGGCAAAAAAACGAAGGAATCAGTGGAGTTTAATTGTAATTTCAGGAATTTTATGCAGTAGATATCTAAATGCCCACAAAAAGATTCCTTTATGTGTTAATATCTGTCCAGAATATGACATAATTGCTCTTAAAGGCACTCCTCAAGAGACACCATCTTCCTAACATCCCAATTTCTAATGAAAGGAAGAGAAGTGCTTGCAAAAGTTGAAACTTAGTAAAATTATAAAAGGAGAAATCTTGCTGGATATCCCCTAAATAAACTATTGTTGAACTTAAGTGTGAGTTTGTGTACCTGTGAAATTGGTTTTTTATAACATGAAACTTGGTCTATCTATGAAAATGGAAAAAGTAATGTCTCACGTGGAGATCTTTTCACCAGCTATCAATTTATGACTATCATCTTATTAATAGCTTAAAAATATTTAAAAAGGCTTTTGAGACCATAAAAGATACCCTTAATAATTTTTGTTACATACTAAGTGAAAAAACTACCTTTGATAGTTAAAATAACTTGAAATGTATTTTGAATGATCTCCTAAAAATATGAAAAAAATGATGATTCAGCTCTCTAGGTATACAGCATCTGCCAGTAAAAAACTTAGAGAAAAAAAAAAGATTTTAAAATAATCATCTCAACAAGGTGTAAATAGCAATTATTTATTTAGTAATTTTGAGATTTCCCCCCTTTTGATCCTATTCATTATTGTCTTCTGAATTGTTCTAATTTTCCCAATAGTAATTATTATTCAGTTTATTATTATATTTTCTTTTTGTTTGTTTGTTTGTTTTGTTTTGTTCACGTTCATATTTAACTCAGTTTTTGTCTTAACTGCTTGCAACTACCTCTATTCAAACCTTTTTTGGTCATTTTGCTCATTCTTTTAAGTTCCCATTTCCCCACCAGAGGACTATACCAGTTCCCATTGCAAACTTCCCCACAGCACTCTTCAAACCATTTTGCAAGCATCAGCTCCAAAGACACTCAAATAACACTTTGAATAAACAATCTTTAACCAACAACACTGGCAATTTGTAACAAATACAGAAGCTAGAATGGCAGCCATAAAATACGTTTTGCATAGTCCACTCCAGAGTCATCAAACAGCAACATTAACAGCTTGTGTCAGCTTTGAAGAATTTCAGTTTCAAAAGGAAGAATAGGCTCTATATGACTCCTAATTCCTCAGCTTATCTAGCTTCAAGAAAATATGAACATGTATGCATGACCTGAAAGGAGTTCACTCTTTCTTGCTATTCAAAAAACCAATATCCCCATGGGTGTAGATATGTTATCAGCATGTATTACCATGCTACACAACTAACAATGCTGAGATTTAAAATGGATGCAATACTAAACTGTGCCAGAATTATTACGTATGTATTAGGCATGACGGTCACTGTAACAGGAACTTTGTTCTTCGTTCTGTATGGTATTCCCTGGTCCAATACCGTTCATCTGCTTTTGCTCCCCTGACGTCTTCCTGAAACCTGGGAACATGCTACCTGATAGTTATCCTACAGAAGGGATGCACAATCCACGGAAGATACCATTCCCCACAGTCTGAAGTGTTCCTCTCTCAAAAATGCTGAAGCAGATTATAGCTTCCCCATGACCTTAGCCCACTGAAATCAGACTGATGGACAGTAGAAGAGTGGGAAACAGAAAAATCCCAAAGATGGCCCTTGAAGTCTTAGTGACTCTCTGTCCAAACATTTAATAGAACTGTGATAACGCAAGGCTACCGTGATTTATTTTTGTTACCATCTTTATCAGGACAGCATTGAATTATATAGTTCATCACTAATTCAATTATGTTCTTATAAGATACTAATGCTTATCTACTGTGCTATGCTCCATGAGACATTTTCCACAATTATATATCGTATCAGAATATCTCGCTACAAGTCCTAAGCAATAGAAAGAGAGTGGAAACAGGAATAACACTCTAATATTAAGCAACACTCTTCGATAAATAGAAGCAGAGTCAATGCTTACACAATGGAGTAGATGGAAGTTTTACTGAGAATGTTTTGTTGGGCTTCATGTTGATTCCCACTGCCTCTTCTCTCTCTCCTGAAATCTTTTTCTGCTTAATTTTATATGTTTTTACTTTCCGATTTTATTTCTCAGATGTTCAGCATACCACCATTCTTCTAGAACAACGGCAACAGGGCTGTGCTCCTGTTCAACAGCACTTTGCCTTTGGCAAACAGACAGCAATAAAGAGGGCTCTGATCAGTGTCACATTACTACATGATCAAGTGAACCTTTAAAAGTCTGAGGTGGCTTATCTCATCCAAGAGAAAAAAATATGCCTCATTGTATAGCTGGCAGTATTTCTGCTCATTTCCCTGTTTCTTAGTTGGCTTTTTTTCCTGGTGAAATTCTACACCCTCGAAAAAAAGTTTTCTCATCAAAACAACAAAAAAATGCTCTCATGACCACACCTTCCTTTCTAATGAACATTTTTCAGTAAGCTCGGAATTTTATTGAACTTTGTTTCTTTTTTTGTGCACCCTCACAATTAGGCAATAGTGATTTATGATTTTTTTTCTTGCCGGTCCAATCTCAAACTCATTTTCAAAACTTTACTGTATTCTGTTACTGCAAAGAAGGCTAAAATATAACCTTGCAATGTGAATCCATCAAAATTATTGCCACCTCAAATAAAAGGAAATGACAGACCATTCAGAGTACTTATAAAGTAATTTCAGATATATTTTTGGAGTCATCTGGGAAAAAATGGCACAATAGTATCTTAAAATACCAAATTTTATCCTGAGGCAGACTACCTATTGCAAATGAAAGACTTTTCCTTTAAGGATGATTTTGGATTTTTACAGTAACTGAATTGACTAATTCTGAGTCTTATTTGAAGAGAAACAAAGGGAAAACCAGGAAGGAATAACATTAGCAATCCAACTGAGTAGAAGAATTCCTAAGATGAGAAAAGGAAATGTGCACCATCTGGAAGAGAAGTTTCTAAACATGGGCTATTAGGTTATATGGTTCATGATTAAAATCTGGCAAAAGCCTTCTTTTCTCTGGCAGAACAGACAGTATCTTGATTCTTGAATAATACTCATGGTACTGCTACAGAGCAGAGAAGAATATTAGCTTCTAGGGATATGAAGTTCTGGATCCCCTGGGAAGAGGCCAATCTCATGTTTGAGTTGAATACATTTCAGAGATGAAGAGGAAGAATAAAAAGAAAAAGCTCTTGCCTATTTACCCTGGAAGCTATCAGCTGGGGAAAGCAGTTTGGCACAGCTCCCTACAGTGGGCTCACAAATATCAGTTTTATTTCTTTGATTGAAAGGACAAAACTATCTGGGTCTGTCCCAATGATTACTTGAATTTTTAATTGATCAACATCTGTAGTACAAACTGAAGCAATGAAAAGATGGCTTGAAATGTATTAAAAATACATAAACTTAGAACTGCTTTTTATAGTTGTGTTCTGTAGGCAGCTGTCCCTTATTAGTGAAATTGTACAAGATAATCTTGAAAAGTCTTCTGGGTATCACAAGGGTCTTGGGAGTGATGACACTTGATGAATCATTTTTGCCAGGCACTACACCAGAATTTCCTCTATATGAGGAGAAAAGGAGACTAAAATGAAAACCAGGTAATATCCCTCAGAATAACATCTGAAAAAAAGAATATATTTTAGAATTGCTTATCTTACATTTTTGTCAGAGAAGAAACCTTTTCAATTATGGCTACACAACACGATTCAGCACAGAGTAGATCAGTGACTTGCAGCATCTTAGTCACACCAGAGAAGGGATGTGCCTTATCCAACACACACAACTTCTTGGCAGAACAAATTAGAGCAAACAGAGTGCAATAATGCAGCTATGTTGCTTCTTACTAGGTAAGTTGCCACTGTCTCCTGCAAATACCCTAGAGGTTAAGACTTCACAGAGCTGTCTACATCAGGGACTGCAGCTGCCTCTAAGGTTATGTTCTGTGCTTAGCTCTTACTGTATTGAACTTTGGAAGATGAACATATTTTTATATCTACTTTTTCTGGTCTTATAGATGTTTCTGCAATAATAATGCTAATTATTTTCTTCTACTCTTGAGATCATTCTCAATTCACAAATTAAAAGTACCAAAGATAATCTTGCTATGTTCTACATTCTCATCCTCAGATTCTAAATTTTAATACTACTTACAATGGTAATATTTGCAGTTAAATGAATATCTTGTCTTTTTTTTATCAGTCTCTATGTACACAATAGAATATGAGCATAAAGTGGATAAAAAAAGGTGTACGTGGGATAGTTTATTCACACTGGAGACATTTGGACAAGATGTCTTTTAATACTTAATTATTTTCTTAGATTTCTCAGGGGCTGCAGGATATTCAGGGTCACTTGCCTATATAAGGAGAACAAGCAGGCTAGAATCCCTTCGGGTCAGGAACTATCAAAGATGAAGAATCTTTTCCTAAAACTGATGTGAAAAATGATAAACCATAACTAATGCAACAGTGTGGTAGTCTAAAGTTTTTGGCATGCAGGCTGCATGCAGGAATTTTCAGATCATATATCTGATTATGACTCAAAGGAATTAGTTCCATGAATTATAAGAGAAGGTTGGATAGATTAGAGCATAACTGTTAGTAACAGAGCAAAACTGTCCTGTAAAATTTGATGAAGATAATTTAGGAAGATTCCATGAGCAGATTAGTGTCTGCTGGTCTTTTAAGAACATCAGCAATGTTTTCTTCAGGCAGAGTACAGAAGCTTTTTCCCTTTTGAGAAGAAATGTTGAATGTTTCTGATTTACTGAAGACCAGCTGGGTGCAGGAGGCACCTTCCCCTAGAAGACTGCAGAAAGCCATTTTTCACTGCAGGCCTTGGGCAGCTGGTTTAGCAGGGAAGTAAAGAGAATGAAGGTAAAATGAGCTAAAATAGCTAGGAAAGTAGTTTCTAGTATTTGAATGCAAAAATGCACATACTGCAGCTGTGGCATTACAGAGGCAATTAAATGGGTGTTCCATAATCTTAACTTGACTCACAAGCTGAATGGGATGTACCATTTTAAAAAGTCGCCTTCATGTACGACATACATGAATAAATGCTGTATAACAATGTTCTATCTCCAGACCAGTGGATACAACATGACTAAGCGTGCTATTTTAATCACTCTTGCAATGATGATTACTGTAAGACACTTCTGAGAATCTTTAATCTAAGACTAGTCATTCATCTCCATTTCTTCCTTGTCACAATCCAGCCAGATGCTGTCTAATGTGACCTTTTTGCTCTTATTTCATTGTGCTGTTTGCCAGAAGATTATTTTTGATCCCTATGCTCCTTCATAACAAATATGCCTTATTGCTGTCTTTATAGAGTGAAAAAGAGTGGCTATCTCAATATCTATGATAATCCGTTTAAAATAGTACGCAGAAAGGAATTGCACAGGAAATACTTTTACATCATTTAATTCTGCTTCTTCTATCTGCTCGACACTTGTTTTTAAAATAGGAGCAGAGAAGCACACACAGGATGTTTGAATAGGATATTCAGCCAGGAATATCGAATGAAGCTACGCTATTTGCTAAAGGACTGTCAATGAGATACTACCACTGCATAGCTATTTGCTGCAGAAACAACCTTTGGCTACCATATCTGTATACTGATATATAACAATGATCTTTAGCTACTGCCTAAGAATACGAAGCTTATACATGAAAAAACTGCGAAACTTGCATTCATTTGTTTCTACTTAGTTTCTACATCTTTACTGCTTCATTTTTACTTAATAAAATAATGGGGATTCCAAACTGGTGTTCTTAGAGGGTCTAAGGTAAGCCAGCAACATCCTTGTATAAGAATTATGTTAAAGAGGCTTACCCAAAATTCAAATGGAGGGCTGTGTGTTATCTTCTGTTCTTTACAGAAAGTGTAGAAGAGGTGATGGACCAAAACTTCCTATATATCTGAGAGCTCCCATTCTGCTATGCTCCAACAGATGGCAGGGCTTCCAGGAATTTCTAGGGTTTTTCCTGCTGGGATCCTATGTAAGGTATGGTTGTCCCTCTGCGTGAAAAAAAGGCAGAAGAACAAGCCATCATAAAACATAAGGGATATCCTTGTGTTTATATTGCTAAATGAATTTACATAGTTAGAGAAGGAGAAAGCTATAATTACCCTTTTTGGCTGCTAGATAGTGCTGCTGATTTTTTTAGCACATCTCTATAAAGGGCAAAATAAAAGCATTCATCTTGTTCTAAAGATAGTTTTTGTTGTCAGAGCATTACCTGTTCTTAGTGGTGGAATAGCTCCGGAAAAATAACATGCTTTTAATTGTGTCTATTAGATATTCAAGATAATAATTTATTTACTGGAAACAGCTTCATTGTTTTGTGTAAGGTTGTCAGAAGGAGCATCTGCTAACTACTTGAAATAAAAAATAGGCAATTAAGATACACATTTAGGAGAGGAGTAGTAGCTTGTGGAAATTCTGGCCATGATGTGCCCTCAAATACCTTTCTGTAGTTGCAGAATAAGTCTTCAGATATCTAATAGCTACTCTGCAATGAGAATATAAAACTGAAAGCAGTACTTGCTATATTCTTGGAAACACAGTTTTAACTTCTACCTGAGACAATAGAAATGAATGAAAATGAAGGATGAAATATACCAACTTCAATAAACCTGACTGATACTATTTAAGACTCTACATAACTAGTTGTCTTGCTGGTAACAGTAGCCTTGGAAATACTGCTTGAAAAGAATGCAATATCATTAGCAATTAAGACATATAAATGAATGTTTCTGATGTAGCAAACTTAGACAATCTTGGGTTGAATGGACTCTGTGGTACACTTAGGGCTTGCTGTAAAATACATGTAATTTTAGGAAGAGCCATAGTGGAAATGAGAGAAAATTTGCAATTCTTATATATTTCAAGTCTACAAAGAATGTAAGCATATTGTGAATTTTGAATTAGTCCTACTGAAGTATTTCTTACAAATTTAGTTAATTATGGTTAAAATACATGATATTAAATGCCATTATAGGTGGGACCCTAGTGACATCCGGGGTATGAGTTTATACTAATTCACACGCATAACTTTCTTTTTAAGTCAAAATAATAACTACAAAACTTTGGAGTACGTAATCAACAGATTTTGTTTGTTTCTATCTCTTACACAAATTATTTGAGGTAAAGGGCATGTCAGTCAAAATGTAACAAAGTATTTCATTCCTTTATAGAGTGTATGAATTAGGTGATCAGACCAAAAGTGACCAGCTTAATGCAGCATGATGTATCAGCAAAACAGAACAGCTGCCTTGGAGCACGAGTGGCTCAGAGCTTTAATTTTTAATCGCTACGCATAAATAATCACACATCATAAATACACTTTCGGTTTAGTTAGAGAATGTAGAGTAAGAGAAATATACATTCTTCTTAACCCTGTCTTACAATTAAGGATCAATTTAAGGGCTAGTTCATTTAATGGTATCAGAGTAGGCAAACTGCAAATGCAAAAATGAGTATACAGTTGCATCCAGATATTTCTCGGCTAGTATTCATTGTTGATTATATGAATTCAGACACTAAATGCCTTTCCTTAACCCCAGCACAAAATATCTAAGAATTGCAAGTGGTCTTTTCTACCCCTGCTCCTCCCCCAGTTTGCAAGATCTAAATACTCCCATCATGAATTCACTTCAACAAGATATATCAAAGCATATTTGATGAAAGCTATGTATCTACCTGAGTAGAATTTCCAGAAATATTTACTTGGAAAAATGATGGCTCTACTGTGGCTGTGTTTCAACTCATTTTCAGGCTAAGCTTGTGTGCCTATTTAGGCAAAGGAGTCAAATAGCGAAGGAGTCAAGTAGCAGAACAGTTCACAGAAAAGAGAGTAAGAACATTACAAAGTTTGAACTTAGAAATGTGACTAGTCATAAAAAATTGTAAGTTTCTTTTAACCAGTCCCAGAACACAAAAATACTGTCTGACTCATACGTCCAATCAAAGCTCTTTGGAACAACTTACATGTTGAAGTTCAAGTATTTGTGAACAATATATACACTAAAACTTAGAGAATTAATCTCATGAATACATTTGAGACAATTATAAGATGTTCATGACAAAATCACAGGCAGAAACAGACATAAAACTAATTAAATCAATTATTTGCCTTGAATTATTTGAAATTTCTAGTCAACACCAGTATCAGATACCAAGTTTATGAAATGAGTAAAAATGTTTTCAACCAAGAACAGTATCACTTGTAGTAGCAAACATTCACACTCTTACTCCTTATTATATTATTTAAATTGTTTTTAGCTATGACAGAATACAATCAGTCATTTTAACAGTTTCCCATTTTTATTAGAATTGTTTTTGAAAGACCTCAGCATTGTTACAACTGCTGGATGTATGTCAGATGACTTACAATACAAACAGGAGAAAATTAACTATATGCCAATGAGTTTATTGTAGAAATGTTTTTTACTTTAACTTTCTGGCAATTTCTTATAAAAAAACCCAAAGAGATTTACTATTTGCATATAATTGATATGTACTACATATTTGGATAAACACAGGGTGACAGACTTCTATGTGAACAGATCGTGAAGCAGCAAAAGAAAAACTTCATTTTTGAATTTGATAAAGTGCATAAAAATTACTTGTAACCCTTAAAACTGTTAATTTAGCATAAAGCCTTAAATCATAACTTAAGTCTAAGGGGATATGCTCCACTAACCCAACAGTATGGCATTAGACTTGCTGTCAGTGAAATGGTCTGTGCAGAGATCGGTTAAGCTCCACTAAAGCCACTTCCTATTGCTAGGTAGTTGCTAGAAAGAGAAAAAAAACTGAGTGAGAAAAGCAACCTTCAAAATTGGAGATGTGCTAATCTTTTCCTAACCAATAACAAATGAATAATGTGATAGTGCCTTGAGAAGTAGCTGTGAATTCCTCCAGAAGAAATCTATTTAATATGTGCTCCATGGGAAAGAGGAAAGTTGTTTGGAAAGCCAGGACCTCAGTTTGAACTTTGGGGACGATGGCCCACAGTAGGGCTTTTAAATGGTTTCTTTGTACCCAAAAAACTGTGAGGAGATTGCTCTCCCTCAAGTCTACAACACACAGTTACAAGGTGGAACAGCTGGATTAGTAGTAATTAAAACCAATTTATATGAGTAATTTTTTCTTCAGTGCTTGCAATTTTAAAATTCATATTTCAAGCAGATGACTCTGAGGATGGCCTGAGAGACACAGTAATGCACAAAGAATAGGAGACATGATATCAAGTATCTCATACAGGTGGAACCTTTTTGAAATTAAAGGTAAAGAGAGACAGAGAGAACAGTACAATGCTCTGCATAGATGGAACTTACTAATGGACTAAATAATTAAAATGAATGTTAATTGTTGTGAAATGTGAAACAAAAAATTTCTATAAATTAAGGGTTGTTTTGTAATTAATTCTCATGATTCAGCAATGGACAATAAATCAGTAAAATGAAAAGATCCCAGTAGATTTCTTCTCATTCACCCTTACTTCTCCAAGAGAAGACAAAAAGATAATATGAAGGGCCATGAGTCTGTGGAAATAAGGAAATTATTTCAGAGAAAAACTAAGTCTTTGCTCACTAACAGCAAAACTGAGATTCCCTCTTGATGTTTTGTTACAGTCCTGACATAACTCAGACAAAAACAGTGACCCTGTGCTTACCTTTCCTATAGTGAAAGGTGAATGATGTTACCAAGAACTGATGGTACGGGATATCTGGAAAGACTTATTTTTATTCCCCTAATAATGGCCTGCCTTGGATGACTGGATGCATGGTAAACAGGCAGGCATATTCTAATTCAGACTGGCATGTTGGTAGAAAAGCACAATGTGGTCACAAATCTGGGTATCTGTCTCTAAGGAGCAAAAAGATGTGTATATTACACCAACATTAATGTTTTAAAAAACAGACACGTACGTCTGTATGACAGCAGGAAGGAATGGAGTATTGTTGCTTGTATTTTTGTTTCTAATGAGAGAAGTCAATAAGGAAGTGTTTGTTATAGGGATTTGGAGGAAATTGCCTTCTGGAGGGTTCAAGTTTCTTCAGAAGGTTCTCAGAGCTTTTTAGGCTCAAAAAGCAGAGCCAGGTACTCATGGAATACCACATGTTGCAAAAGAAAGGACTGTTATTCATGTTTAAAGAAAATCCTTTTCCACTTTTGCTTTCTTCCTTACCACTTTCACAGAGGACAAAAGTGTTCTGTTTCTCTGCTAATTTAGATTTGACATACAACATACTTGACCGGGGCCACTGACAACTTGGCTAAGTGTTTTGATTAGTGCCTTCATTCTTCAAAAATAAAACCAAACCTAGGAGATTATTTTCTCTTTCTATCTTACTTTCTTCTCCAGTATTTTTTTTTATTGTTACTGATCTTTTTTTTCAGTACTGTTTTGATATGCTGAGCATGCAAACTCTATGGAAAGTCAAAGGGGTTCGCATCCTATTTTTGCTTACACTCTTCCCCTTTCTTATTCTCCTGGGCTTTTGCAATTCAGGCTATCTTCATGATTCCTATCATAAAAGGAGGAAGACATGTTGCTTCAGTCTTCTGTTCTTCAAAAAATTCAGTTGCTATGCAGCTGACCTCTCTCCTGGCCTCTTTCTGTTGTTGTATGACTGTATGTAATGTCTTCTCACTCTCAACTGCAACATCTTGAAAAAAAAAAAAAGGAAAGGTATGAGGAGGTTAGCAGTGATATTGTGTACTCCATTTCTCATCAAGTTTTAGATATGTAATATGTAAAAGATAAGTTGGCAGTGAAGCAACACTCATTCAGATCCTCTGAGGACCTCAACCTTAGTACTGATAAATCAACTCCATGGAAATGCTCCTACTTGGAGGACCAAATCAGAGTATAGCAGTAGATAATGCAAACCTGCACACTCAGTCCTAACTCAAAAGGTCCTATTTGCACTTGTTTGCATCAGTAACAGAAGATGTGGAAGACCACTTGGCCTCACAAGCTTTGGATTATCGGTATTAGTAAATGCAGTAAATAGAAGTCAAACCTGGTTTACCCACACAGGGAGAAAATCTTGACAATGCAAAGTGGCCACCTAAGCAATTAAGATTCAAAGACTAGATAGGCAGCTATTCCAGTGCCATCATCTAAACATATTGATCAATTCATTAATAGAAGATAGTATACAAGTGTAAAAGTTAGTTGCTTTCTAGTAAATTGATTTAATGGTTTCTATTTCTTTTGAATACTAACATTCTGCAACATACTTATCTTCTACATTAACAACAAGATTTCAATTTTACTTTGGGGGCCAGCATAATTTTTACATCAGAAATGAATATTAAAATTCAGCACCTTCTTAAAGTAAAATGTAAAACTAAGAAATAGTCTGTAAAGGATATCGTGATTGACTTATGCAGGTAGAGACGTTAATGCAAAAATTCATCCTGTCCTGAATGCTGTCTGCTAAAATTATAAAATATGGCATCAATTCCCACAAAAAGTAAACATCCATAAGAGCTGTGACATTAAAAAACAAAATACCTTGTCTGGTGTCTTCATTTTTTTGATAGCTCTCTGTTTCACTTATAGTGAGCTCTCCTGCAGGTCCAGAGAGGTGTTTTCCCTTCCAGGGGTGTTCTTTCTCTTGATCACCATTTTGAATGCTTTTTGTAATACCTGCCCTCCCCTCATTATACAGCAGATTGTTCTTTGGTGTTGTTCAGTAATATGGTAAGCTCTGCAAATGCAAAAAACTTCACAATCTATTCCGAAGCATTTAGGAAGAAGCAGATGTATGATCCTACCACAGAGATTCATCTGTTTTCCAGACTTAGAAAGACAAGGGTTAATATTTGGTTCCATCACGTCTTGTTGCTGTGACCAACTTCTGAATGATACCTGGAGTGCTTGGAATAATCAAAATGAGAAGTTGCAAGTGTTTTGTAATGTTTCTCCAAGATGCAAGAACCAGTGCATCTTCTGGTTGGTTGCAGATTTTAGCAAATTCAGCTTATATAGTAATTACTGACATGGAAATAGATATTTTGGTCAAAAGGAATCAACTCTGCTTAGAAATATTGATAATACAAGTTGCAGACTCCAACTAAGTAATTAGAATGAATTTATTAAGCCTCAAGAGGTAAGCATTTGCCTCCACCTGGCTCAGAAAGGACCTGTTGCTGTAAACCATCCAGATGCAAGAAGAGACATATACCCTGGAACTACTACTATGGCACAAGAAAGTAAACTAGGGCAGAATATGAACAAAAGCTAAAGTCTGGGACTACAACTTCACATTTTCCTGGTGTTTTTCTCTAAGATCTTCTGGGAAAATACTCCTTTTTGTGCAGTAGGGAAAGAAAGAATTATAGTTCTCATAAAAACAGACTACTGCAAATCTAATCCATCCATTGCACCCAAGAGTAAAAGATCAGTGATCCGGATTTGATTAGCTGCTGTAGATATACATATATTCAAAATTCTTAATTCCTATAGTATGGGACTTGTGGCCGTGCACCAGGGCAGTTTTTATGGTACATACAGAAACAGATTACTTGGCTAGGTTGCTTAGAAGTTGCCTTTTTCTCATAACAAAAATCCAGTAAAACTGCATGGAATAGAATGAGGTATAAGCTGGTCTTTTACCTGTCATCTCAGGCACCAAGTTCTGTCAATGCTCCAGCAGAAGAGTTTGCATCAATTTATAAAGCAAGGCAAGAGAAGCAAATAAGCAACCCACTGAACAAGACTAAATCACAACTTGCGTTTGAATCAATCAGCAATGCCCATTAACGAGCCTCAAGCCTGCAGAGAAAAGCTGCTCACTCCAGCAAGGATAGCTCTGTTTTATGGCTAAACATTTTATGCTGAGTGGAATGGAGCCAGGGAGGGAGCCCAGGCACCACACTGCTGATCATACATGTTAATTAACTGATAGCCTTCTGATAGCCTTCATCCTAGGATGACCAATCAGCACTCTCTGTGGCATAGTTCACATGACAGCCTGCTGCAGGGACCATTGTCACTAGGTAGTTCAGACATGACCACCAGTTCTTTAGAAGAATGAGATTTTTGCCACTTAATTTCAGAGCCCCAAACAGCCCCTAACCATGTTCATTTAGCAATCTAAATCAAACTCTTTATCACCAGGTCTCTCAAAAAATATTCTTTTAAATAATATCTACCTTTACCAGTACCTATCTTATCCTATCTAAGTCCATCAGCTGAGAATGTCCTTTATGGCTTTTGAAAACCAATATAGTGCTTCATCAAACATAGGACTTAACCGCTTTTCTTAAATACATAAAATCTCATATGCTCTGTTAGTTGTCAGTGTTCTTATGGCAGATGAAAATGGAAAGGAAGAAAATTCAAGCTTCAAAGATGTACATACTACTTGACAACAAAAAGTGTCAACCAGAGGATTTTCACAAACCTGTTAACAGCATGAAAGTTGCAGAAATATCAAACTACTACATTTTTTGGAGTTTGTATCAATGTTAACATTCAGAAATATCTCCACAACTATGGGATATATGACCTTTTCCTGAGTAGAAGTATTTTGCTTCAGAAATAAGTTGCTTTCAAATCTTTTTATATAAAAAATTCTTCCTTCTAGATTACCCCTCAAATCCAAACTCCACCACAAAAAGCATACAGCTTCTGACTCCACTAGCTGTTGCCTGTTTCTGTTAGGAAGTAAGAACATTCCTTTGCTCAACATATATGACGTATTTGATGTAGCAGAAACTTGACTGCAAGAAGCTATTGGATCACTTCAAGATTATAAGAATGATCAGAACCATTCTAAAATGCTTCCTGCCATGCCCTCCAAATCAGTCCATACAATTGCCACACCACTCAGATTTGGTGACTCACGAAGCTCAGAAGTCTTCTGGCATATTACTCAACACTCAGTCATTGCTATGATGCAAACACTGTTTTCATCCCCAACCACAGCAGAAGATAGCACTATCCAGAAGTAAAGAGGAAATTTTTCAGCAGGACAGAGCTCAGTAACATGGAATCTAGGTATTAGCATGGTTTTATTCCTCATCATACAGTAACCTTCAAACAGTAGAGATCAAAAGCACCATCTCAGAATAAAACAACAGTTTAGCCCATGATAATTAGTCACCTAATTGCCTCCACTGACCTTGGAAGGTGCTTACAAAGTGTAAAATTACCAAATAATCTATCTGGATTTTCATGAACTTAAATATTACAATTAACTAACAAATATATTTCTTTGTTGATAATAAACATGACATTTCATCCAACATAGCTTAATTTCTCATATTTGCAACTGAAAAAGAACTAAATGACAAGAATGTGATATTTTGTGGAAAGTGTCACCTTTCTACCAGCAAGCATAGTCTGATCAACTTAATGTCTAAAAACCTATAAAAGTTTGAAATTTACAGAAATATAGACACACCAAACCAAACAATAAGAAAACCACCAGGCTTCATATTCAAATTAATTAAAAGAGCTAGTCTGTCACACACAAAAGAATGACAAGTCAAAGTCAGGTATCCTAGAAATGGTTCTTGAGTAGAAACACTTATGATGTTCCTGTGTCATCACCTCTATCTGAAAGAGTTTCTCCAAAGGTAACCTGTACAACAATCCTGGGACCATGTCTGACCCCAGTCTCCACACTGTGCCTGATCCTGACACCCACACCTGGGCTGACATCCCAATGCAGCCTCAGCCTGCTCCATCCCTCAGGGAGATGCCCGATGCCTGGGGCTGCCCTGGTCTCTCTCTTGCTGCCCTGTTCCTGGCTGGGGTAGTGGGATGGGGCTAGGCTGCCAGGTCCTGCCCTGCTGTCCTGGGGAACCTCCAGTCTTTGTGAGCCCCTGTCATTTCTGGACTCTTGCTAAGGTTTGTTGTTCATCTATTCTCAAAATCCAATCCATTCCAGCAATGGTAACGTATTGCTTTGAATGTTCTGCAAAATGACTCCATAAAACAGGGGATGGAGCTCTGCAGCATGTGTTACACGTCAGCTTAGTTCAGCTTTGAAATACTACAGTTTTAAATAGCAGGGCTTGAGACTTCTGTTTGTGTCTTATAGGGAAGTTGAGTCATTTCTGGCTTAGGCACTGCCAGTCCTAGGGAAAGAGGCTGTAGCTGCAATGGAAGGCACTGCTTGCACCCACACCACTCCACCTGCCAGGCACATCTGACTGCTGAGGCGCTGCAGCACGGTCAGCATGGTGTCAGGCTCCCCCTCTGCATTCCTGCCTTACCATGAGAAAGGCAGAAATTCCCAATGGAAGCAAGTCACAGGCTGGCACATATAAGCACCAACTGGACAGCTAACCAGATGCACAGCTTCTGACAGCACCACATCTGTGGTACCATGAGTTTCAGCAGTTATCTCCCAGGGTAAAATTTGGGATGGAAAAATTAATTTGTAAAAGGTAAACCAGCTTTCAGATGGGATAAGCAAGGATGTATAAGACCTCTGAAATCACACTTTTGTGTTCAGTGCAGGCAAACAGAGACATCTTGTTCATGAAGGACAGCAGGAAGCAACTGTTTTGCTTGCTTTTTACATGATCAAATGGGAATGAAATTAAAAGCATTCACAATAAATATGGATCTAGACAATTTTTCTTCTAGAATGGATAGAAACATTGATTATGAGTCAGAAAGTCACTGTGACAAACACTGCACAGATAACAGGGTGATCCCTGCTCTAAGGAGTTTACAGCGTTAATGTAGTAATGTCTACGGAGTGAGAAATGGGAGAAGTAGCAGGCTTTAATTTACAGCTGATGTCAAAATTAGAAAGCAGTTCAAAAAACCTGGGTATCATAGAATGTGAGACCACTGAAAGCAGAGAAAAATTGTAGGAAACAAGATATTAATTGAAGATATATAACAGCAAATACCTAGATTATTCTCACTCATAGTCTTAAAGTAATTTTTCAAAATTATGTATAATAATAAAGCAAAACACAGTAATAAGGGCAGGCTGCCAAACAGTATTTATAACACAAATCAAAGGGAAATGCTGCAGTATACATTAAAATTTAAACCTTTCATCTGCTGCTTGTATGACAGTATTGTGAGAAAGACAGAAATGGGAAACTTTTGTAATTAATTAAAACTCCCCATTGAGATCCCAGTCATTAGAATTTCTAATAAAGTGTTGTTGTAGCACGACAGTAATCAAGATGAGTTTTGGTATAACTGAGACAAAAAGGCCTGGGAATTAAATATACATATTTGTCATTGCAGATAGCACGGGAGATTTTTAAGGTTGTTTAATGCATGTATAGACCTTATGACACCAAGGTAAAAATCATGCTGAGGTCACAAATGCTCCCACCTTTTCTAGAATACTAGGATATAATGCAAAGAGAAGAAAAATAGAGGAAGAAGCAAAAAAGAATCTTCTTTTTTTTCAAGCAGCTTTTGAATGCTAGTAGGTATATGCCAAAAGGGTACCTGGGAACTTCTGAATGTGTGCTCTAGTGCCTGGAGACACCTTCTGAACACTTTTTAATTTACTATATAGACATAGCTATGGAATTCTTTGTTGCAAAGTCACAACTAATTTGGTAATGTACTATGAGCCAGAGAGGTTATGTCTGTTGCTTGCTTATTATTGCAGCTAGTACAAATCCACCAGGAATAACAGACATTTACATGGAATTTAAGAGGTAGTGTCCTAGGGGGTCCTGATGGAAATGCCTGCAATAATGGCTTTGCAAAACACGTGTGAAATCAGAATTAAAATCAAAACCATTCTTCAAAGCTTTCTGTCTCTGTAGTTTCCTAAATTGTCTTGGTGTGTTAAGAACCACCAAGACAATTTAAAATCTGCCAGGCTGATCTGTGGTATTTCATGTGTTCTCCTGAGAACCAACATACATAAGAGGTTACTCTAGAAAGAAAGCTCACTATGATAAACAGTATCTAAGACATAATAGAAATATTCTTGTGAAATACTAAGAGAAAGAAAATACATTTTCAGGCTTCTGAGTTCCAGGTCAATTCTGGTAATGCCGATTATGAACCATATGAAAAAGTTTTCCATGCCAGAATGACTGACCTCTGTGTTCTTTATCTCGAGGAGTAAGACAAGCCTGAAATGTCCAAATGTTGGCAGAATTTTTTTTTTTTACATAAATCATAGATTTTATAGATTATGAATAATGGTATTCGCCAAGTATGTACTCTTCATTTGTTTAAGCTAGGGTTTGTGGGCAGAGCTGAAGCACAGTAGCGCTGTAGTAGTGCTAGTAGTGTCATTATTGTACAGCTTAGGAAAAAAAATGATGCTTCCTGCTAATTCTTCACAAATGCCTTAGTATTGGTTACAATGATAGTTCCTGGTTATGTCAAGCAACAGTAGTCAAAATAATTGAAAAGCAAAACTTCCACTTGATGTTAACTCATGAGGTTTTTTTTTTGTTTTAATCAAAAAGACTGAGTAGGTTTTTTTGTATTTCAAAGGCATGTCTGCTCTAACTTCACTAAGAAACTCTGGCAGAAATAAGTGTTGCAAATCCCCACATTTCTGCACCTTGTACTAGCTACTGAGTACTTAATTACATTTGACTATCAAGAGAATTAATTTCTTTCCATATATATGTTACAGTACTGTAATATCTCATTCTAGTTGGTTTTATGTCTTTCTAGAACAACAGAGGTCACAAGGGTATTTCAAAACATGAATCACAATCCATTGCACATTTGATCTTCTATTTACCTGGCATTTTTTGGCAAGCTTTCTAGAGCTTAGAAAGCATTTACATCAAACCTTTACAATAGTTCTGATATGGATGGTTGGCGATGGCAAGATGAAAGAGTGAGTACGTGCTTTAGAAAAAGTGTATCAGAAAGAGGTGGAGCTTTCTATGTCTGCCAGCCAAATCAGTGTTTTTTAAAGCATGACTTTTCAGACCGGTTTATTCTTCTTGATGAATGGTTTTTGGATGTTGCAATCTTTTGAGATCCTTGTGTACAGGGAAATATCTCCACTTCTAGTCTTGTTCAGTGACTGAAGTAGTTCTCCATTCTACACCTACCACGAAAAGAAGTAAGAAGAGTATTCTGGTAAAGTGGGACACACATCCAGTTAAAATTCCTTTCATAGGTTGTGTGGCATAGCATTAGATGAAAATAGCTGACAAGTAGATGCTCTGCAACTTTAATAACAAATGCACAGCCTGATTTTACAAGTTTTCTTAACAGTGGATTAAATAAAAAACCCCATCATTTGCAGAAATTATCCACAAGTTCTGGAGATGATGATCATGTTAATTATGGGAATGTTGTTAAACCCTAGATACAAACCAGCACAAAGTGTGTCCCAAGCACAAATTAGCACTGATTGTGTTACACAAACTTTTTGTAAAATGGATCATTTTATCCAAGAGATAAGTTTAAGAATTTGAAAGGGTAGAAGAAATGGAAGAATTTATAAAATGTCGTTGCCTTTTGTTTCCTACTTTTTGTGAAATTCCATCCAGAGGCTTTTTGAAAGACTCAGTTATGAGTAGTCAACATTTAAATTGCGAAACTAATGTCAGATGAATTTTAATTGTCAGTGGCACATGATATGAGCTCTCATTTCCAGCCTGAGGGCAGTCTGTGTAGCATTGTTGTCCTCTGTGGGTCTGACAATAATTTCTAATATCTCAGAAGAGCTACTGTCAATAGGCTTATATTTGCTGCATATGAGCCTACATGCCCACCAGAAATAGGTATAAGACCACATATATTGAATTAAAAAACATTAATTATCAGAATTGGTTTTCTGGTGTGCAGACTGGGAATTTATCATATCTGTTCTATTTTCTATATTATTCTCCATAAAATTCTGAAATTCATTCATTAGTATATTAGGAAAATGCGAAAACAGCTGATACAAACTGAGTTCTATGGCCTGTGGAAATATTTGGAGTAGTTACCTAGCATTCACAGAATCACAGAATATGCTGAGTTGGAAGGCACCCACAAAGATCATTAAGGCCAACCCTTAGCCCTGCACAGGACCATCCACAAGAGTCACACCATATGCCTGAGAGTATCATCCAAATGCTTCTTGAACTCTGACAGGCTTGGTGCTGTGACCACTTCCCTGGAGAGCCTGTTCTAGTGCTCAGCCACCCTCTGGGTGAAGAATCGTTTTCTAATGTCTAACATAAACCTCTTCCAACTCAGCTTCAAGCCATTGCCTCAGGTCCTATCACGGGTCACCACAGAGAAGAAATCAATGTTTGGCCTTCTTCCCCTTTTGAGGAAATTGCAGACTCCACTGTGGTCTCCCCTCAGCCTCCTCTTCTCCAGGCTGAATAGACCAAGTGACCTCAGCCATTCCTCATACAGCTTCCCCTCAAGGCCCTTTACCATCTTCGTTGCCCTCCTTTGAATACTCTCTAATAGTTTGATATCTTCAAGGTGAGGCTGCACCTTCTCTTGACCAGCTGGTGATGCCTGATGCTCCCAGGACAGGATTGGCCCTCCTGGCTGCCAGGGCACTGCTGACTCATATTCAACTTGCCATCGATCAGGACCTCCAGGTCCCTTTCCACAGCACTGCTTTCCAACATCTCATTCTGTACATCTGCATCTCTGTCTGTACAAACATCCAGGGTTGCCCCATTCCAGGTGCAGAATCCAGCACTTTCCCTTGTTGAACTTCATAGGGTTGGTGATTGTCCAGTTCTCTAATTTGTTGAGGTCTCTCTGCAGGGCCTCGCTGCCTGCGAGGGAGTCACAAGGGAGCTCCTCCAAGTTTTGTGTCATCTGCAAACATGCTTAGTATCCCTTCCAGTCTTGTGTCCAAGTCATTATGAAGATGTTATAGAGCGCTAGTCCTAAGACGGAGCCCTGGAGACCCCCACTAGTGACAGGTTACCAGTCTGATTCACTGTTACCCTCTGTGCTTGACCTGTGAGCCAATTGCTCACCCACTGCATGATGTGTTTATCCAGCTGTGTGCTGGACATTTTGTCCAGAAGGATCTTGGGAGAGACAGTATTGAATTACTGATTACATCAACTGGCTTCCCTTGATCAGCTAGGTGGGTTATCTTGTCATAAAGGAAACTCACGATGGATAAGCACGACTTTCCTCTCACGAAGCCGTGCTGTCTGTGACAAATGACTGTGCTGTCTTTCAGGTGTTTTTCAGTACCTCCTAAAATGATCTTCCTCATAACTTTACCAGGCACTGACATGAGACTGACAGGCCTGTAGTTTCCAGACTCCTCCTTCTTAACCTTTCTTGAAAACTGGGACAACATTCACCAGCTTCCAGTCATCTGGAACCTCTCTGGATTACCAGATCTGTTCAAAAATCATCGAGAGGTTTTGCGATGACATCTGCCAGCTGTTTGAGGATTCTGGGATTAATCCCATCAGGCCCCATAGATTTTTGGGATCCATCTGGAGCAGCAGATCCTGCACAATTTCAGGGTTGACTGTGTGTTGATCATTCTCACGGTCACAATCCTCCAGCTCAGGGCACTGAGACTCGCATTAACAACATGTACCATGTCACAATTACAACTGTGTAACACCAGAAATGCCCCCCCAAAAAAAGACAGAAACCCTCTTCAGACTCTTTTTTTTTTTTTTTAAATAGAAAATCCTACACCTTTTGTAGAACCAGTAATCCATTCTAAACCTTCTCAGAAGGTCAGGATTTGCAGTAATTAATAACATCTTTTACTAAACCAGATTGACGCATCTGTTAGATACAGGTGTTTGGGCCCAAAGGCCTTTCTTCCTATCTAAAATAGCAGTGTCAGCCTTTAAAGATGAATACAAGCTGAGAATATGCAAGCTGCATGTCTCAAGTTGCATATTTCAGGCCATCTGGGAGAAAAAGTAGTTGATATTTGTGAAACAGGAACTTTAAAGGGAAGAGGTGATAAGAATAAGCTGATTTTAATAAAATATCAGTGGTTGCACTGGGCCACATCAGAGCTCTAGAGAAGTGTTTAAATCAATATCCTACTTTAAGCAGTGACCTATACAACAAAAAAGTTCCCCTCTTTTGTTCAGTTGTTCATGTTCTGTTGTCACATTCCACATTAGATGATAAAAATGTTTTAAATGCTATAAATGTACTAATTTAAAATTCTACTTAGGTTGATGATACCTCATATGAAAAATAATTAAAAGTCAATTGTGATTACAGTCCAAGTTTAAAGTTCAAAAGGGTAATTTCAAAGGCTAAAGTAAAACACAGCTCTAGCAGTTTAGACAAATACTGGTAGTTAAATAAATACTAACTACCTACCAATGAAATTTTGCATAATTAAAGTCTCATATCTTCGTCTTATTTGACCAAGACTACCTTATCCTTAAGCAAGGATAAGAAAATATAACTACATGTTTGGATTATGACATACTCAGAATAGTTACAGAATACAGCTGAAAAAAAAAAAAGCACAAAATTGCCGTGCACTAACATTCCCAATTCCTGTTAGAAGAGCACCAGACCCACCTAGTGGAAGTTTACTTTATTACAACGATTCTAAAATGCCATCTTGTAAGCAGTATTGTAATATATGCTGCTTGGTGGGAAAGTTAATATGTGTTATTGGCACTGAATCACATAAGTTAGGTAGGGCTGGGGAGGTTCCTACTAGGTTTAGCCCTGTCTTCCTGTCACACAGTTTTTCACCTACTTTAAATGAATCAAAGGATAATGTTTACACTTCTCATTTAGAGAGACCTTTCTTCCTAACTTTTCATTTGTCATTAAGATTTTTTCCTGTAATTAATTTAAATGTGTCTTTTTATGTAATATATTTTTTAAGAAAGTGAATATATTACTCTGGCAACTTTCTGGTTTTAAACTTCAAACCTATAAAGTTCTGTCATATCCCTTCTGTAGTTCAAAATGGTACTGGTAACAGTATTAAATTCTTTTACTGATATCTTTTAATTGGACTTTCTCAACTATCTGGTAAAATTTTCCTTTTTCTCTCAATTCCCTGAAGCACATATTAGTATCTTTCTGGTGATAAGTGCAAAGTTTTACTATAATCATGCACAGAAATATCAAAGGCACTTTAAAATATGTTTCGAAAACACGCCTCTTTATAACCATAAGAACCTGTTCCAATTAATCTGTATTTTAAACTAATCTAAGGAATATGGGCAGGAGTTGGTGATTCTGCATGTATGGCTCCTTTGCTTTCAGCACATAGGAAAGTATAATCAAATTTCATTCCTTCTTTGCCATATACATAGTTACTTTCTAAGGGAATGCTGGAAAAATGTAAAAGTTTTCCATTTGGTTTGACTGCTGAACATAGAATTATTATTTATTATCTTGCTATGAAATTTACAAATTATCATCATATATAAAATTTATCCTTAGGAAGTGCAAATAGACTTTTCCAGACAAATGAGGTTATTTACTTTAGCTATTCCTTCTTTGTATAACTAAGAGCGTGGATTCAGAAAGATGTGGTAAAAGTTGTTCTCTTTTGTGACACAAATGCCATAGAAGTAAGAGATTTATAGTTGCAGGACTGAAAAAATCGCAGACATATGATACATGATATTCGTAAGGAGTAGGCAGCATTTAGCAGTCTGGTACATCCAGTGGCTGTTAATGATAAAATGTGTTGGTATCATGTGCTACAATAACTTTCTCAGAACATATCTAGAGTTTCCAGTATGTTTCTACAACTGAGAACAGGTTTCTAGAAAAGATAGTTTTCATTGCAGAAATATTGATCCTGGGACTATTTTTTAAAAATTATTATTTTTCCTGGATATCACTTTTTAAAGCCAGTAATTTCTATTGTAATTTCTCCCATACAAAGCCATGTACAGATTTAGAGTGATATTCATCTTACAGCACGTGAAATGTCCACAATAGAGACCTCAGTACTCACGTAAAGGTCCCTTTATTAACAGGGAAAAATAAGCACCTTTAGGGCATGACTCATTTGATGTAATTTAAGCATTTGCTTTAGGACAAGATGAAACAGAGAAATGACTGCTATCTTCTGCGATTATAGCAAGAAACCTGACATGTATCTCCTATGACTGAATTGTAAATATGAATTTCACTGATATAGCCAGCAAATGAAATTTTATCCCTTCACAGATCCATCTTTTGCTAAAGTACAATATAACAGCATATTCAGTACAGGTCGAAGAAAACATTAATATTTTCTTTCCAAATGATCACCTACATTCATGAAAGAAACTTCTAAGATTATCCTTTTGTATACTTTTTGTATTTGTTTTTAAATGATATAGATTTTAAATACAATTTTTTTAATTTTTAATAAATTTCAAAATTTTCTTTTCAGAACTATGAAAATGTTATGGAAAACAGCATCTATTTTTGAAGCCACCTCATTTTAGTAGAAATAAAATAATCTGGAAAGTTTCCAGTATATCCATGATTGCATACTGTAGGACCAATCATTACAAAGAACTTAAAAATTAACACACATATATGAAAAGCATAAGCTTTTCCAATAGTGCAATGTCTTGCTACACTTCCACCCACTTAATGAGTGGAATATGTAAAATGACTAATTAATATAATGTACAGATGAAAGACACAGTTATGAATTTTGCCCAACATAGCCATTTATTTGGCATAATTTATTAAAGGTATGCTTTAAACCCTCTTCACAAACTTGGAACATTTGGGGAATAGCAGGTTAGATGATGCACTCTAAAATATCGACAATGTCACTGAGGTTTCTTCTGTTTATCCATGAAGAAAGAAACTGGTTGAGTAAAAGCTCTGTGAGAATATAATTATTCTTGTTTTTTATTGCTCATGCTGTAATGCCATATGAAGACTGGCAAAAGAAAAGTCTTAAAAAGTAAAAGCCAGGGGAGGGAGGACACAGGCAAATGAAACATAACACAAGAAAGAACCAGATCAAGGTAGCTACATACTAAATTATATCATCCCATTAATTTATTGTGCAATACGCTTTTCTTTATATTGCTTTGTATACAGCTTCATGTGTGAACTGAACATCTTGCAGTGCCTTACTGCCATAATCCCTTTAATACATGCATTTAAAACATTTTCCAGAGCCTCATGGCAAGCAATGCACTGAACAAGTATGCTGGGTTACTAAAATATCAGTAAGTTTTATAAGGAGACATAGTAGAACTCCAGAACTTTACGGACACACAAACACACACATGATGACACATATACCACCAAACCAAGTTTTCAGTTTCTGGCAAGACAAAAGTAAAAAAGTAAAAGTACTGAAGGTATGAGGCCTCCAGAGACATCCCAGAATATGCATTGCCCTGACCAGTGTTTCTTCTTCTGTTTGTTCTTATGACAACTTACTTTCAGCATGTCAGCTAAACAGGATTAGGAATTGTGATAGGAAACTCACAAGGAGAGCAAAAAAAGCTCCAAAAAGTTTTAAGGGAGACTGCCCTTGGGATACAAAGGATGAAGCAGAAAACAAACTGAACAATGAAAATCAATTATTTCACACAGTATTTTTCAAAGCCAAGTGTCAGCTTGAAATAAATAAAGTGTGCTACTACTTTTCATTAGTTTCTGTTGGGTTTTTTAATTATTTTTTTTTTTTTTTACTTTCAACACATCAGGACATGACAAAGATTCAATCTGAGTACAAGATTTCAGCTATTCAGTATAATGTCTGCTGTGATTCTGATGACTGATTTCTGCAGCAGCAGTAAACACATTTCTGACTCTCCTGTTAATTCAAACTTACCTTGACATTTTCACATCAGAAGATTTATAATTTAGATCCTCTGAGTATATTTAGTGTCTTGATAATTGCTACATGTAGAGTCAAACAAAATAAGTGAGTTTTCAGGATCAAATAAAATTCTTCATTGTCCTATTAATGGGTCTGTGTTTAATTATGAACAATATCTTCCTTGAGTCCTTGTGGGAAACCTACAGTAGCTCATTCCATACTTACAGATTAAAAAAAAACCAACAAACTGGGATAACATGAACAAATAGGATGCTAAAATGCCGTTGCATATGGAAATACAACAAATTGCAGCAATAAACACAAATTCTCAGCCATTTTGCTTAATAATACACCTCCTACAAAACATTGAGGGGATTTTATCCTTGCAACATTGGAATAATTTGTGTTAAATCCCTGGGGAAATGCAATGAAGATAGCAGCCAGATTGCTTCTTTGCCTTATCTGAATTCCAGTGACCATTAGAAATCTTGTGGTGAAAAGCTGAAGTACATTTTATCAAAATCCACGGGAAAATATTTTGCTGAAAACCTCAATTAAAACATCTCCAAGGAATCTTTTTTAAACTCTTAAACTCTTTCTCATATCAAGGTATTTTTGACACAAATCTTCTTACCTGAAACACTATCCAATGTTTTATTTCTTTTATAATATATGACAGGTGGTCATCTTTCCCATTTTCTGTAAATCACCATTTTGATATCCGTAATATTATACTGTTTATTAATAACACTGTAAAAATACTGAGACAAACTATAATTTTTGATCATCTTTTAGAGAGCGTTCTAGGAGCTCGGCATCAAACTTTGAGGATGACCCTCTGATGCAAAGGGTCAACAAGCTGATTTGAGTAATGGAAAAGAGAGAAAAACTAATTGTGAAAATAATTCTAAATATTTGAAACTCTCTGTGTATCTGTGTAGTCATTTGTTTCCATTTTAGATAGACATAAAATAAGGACTTTAGTAATCTTTTCTGGTTTATATGATACTTACTCTGTTTCTTCATCATGTATTTCTAGTTCTTGCTAAGCCCATTAGCATCTAATGGCACTTGTTTCCCACTCTCCCTTGCATATAACTCCCCCATTTACTACTAACTCTCCTCAGCCCTCTTCTTCTTCTTTCCCACGCTTCAGTTCTAGCAAATTTCCAAAGCCAACCACTCCATATGCTTAGAGGCATATTAAACTGTCATTTTTTTTTCTCTCACATTGTCACATCTTGTGCTTCTGATTCCCAGGGAGCCACAAATTAACAACAACAACAAAAATGTTCACAGATCAGAGCAGATAACCCAAGATAATGAATTTTTTTTAGTGGATGTCATGTACTAGTGCTCCTGTATACTTTGCTATTAAAAGCAGGTAAGAAGAATCATTTCTGCTTGCAAATTCTTCCTCAGCTTCAACTAAAGAAGCAGTGTAGATCTATCATTTCTCTTTAATAATGTAAATTTATGAACTAGCCCGATGTTTTACTATCCATCCTCCTCAGCTATGGCTTTGATGCTTATCTATTGCTTATATAAATCTTACATAAATTTAACTCATAAGACAGGAAGCACAAACTACCCTGCATTTGGTTATATTCACTGAAAACACAGTAGAACCATATTGCGTGTGGGAACACAAATGTTTTAAATACTTAGCTCTGCATAATTCTTCTTCTTGTGCTTTATGTGTGCATGTGACAGCATGTGCAATTCTTTGTGGCTTATTGGAGGGGAAAGTATTTTAAAGAAAAACATTATGGCTGTGTTTTCCATTTTCAAGTAGATTCTGCATGTAGAAGAGATGATGAAGAAAAAATCCTTTTGACGATAGAGATTGGCAGACAGTCATTATCAGCTCATCTGCAACTACCCAAAAGGATTATTATTGAGTTTATTGCTTTACATGATAGCATGAAGTCCAGAGAAAATCTGGATGGACAGGTGCTTGGGCTGATGCCTCCAGAGTGATTAAAAAATGCTATTTGGAAAACTGATATATGTCCTTTACTGATGAGTAAAGTGTGCTCATATAACTTGACTCTGGCTCAGACAGGTTCTGACCCAGTTTTCAACACACAAACCAAAAGAATAACTAAGGTCTAACTATATTTTTCTTGTAGCTTCTGGCATTGGTGCATCTGAATCAGGTGCTTACTACATCAATGAAAAAAACCACAGATAAAACATTTAAATAGATTTTGAAACTGACCTTCTCTCTTAAACCCTATGGAACTAGAAAGATCTCTAATTTTCTATTAGCAGGCTAAGAGATTTGCAACAGCTATGTTGTAATTAATTGTCTAAATAACATTTTGAATATTGCACAAAGAAACAAGTTTAACTGCATTTTTTTCCATTTCTTTTTCAAAATACAGTAGTGAATTCAAATCCACAAACATATTACTTTTGGATGAATGCTGTATTTTTAGGATTTCTATGTGATATGAAGAATATTCTATAAAATAAACAGTGAATAAGAAAGTACAAACTGAGGTAGGAATATAAAGCAGGAGTTAAATGTATATAACCTTGCAATGCCTTGATCATTATGAAAGGGACCACAAATACCTGCCAATAACTAGGATGCAAACATTGGGGCTGCCAGTGTGTTATTTACATCTATAGAAATATATAACTGGAGACAGTGGTATGTAACTTTTAAATAATACAGACTGAATAAGACAGGTTTCTTGGCACCACCAGCTACTAGAATTTTGAATTGTCTTTTATGGAAAGCGACTGAAACCTTATTCTTTTGAAAGTTAAAAACAGTGAGGGGAGCAAATCCTTGTAGATGACTTTAAGGACTCAAGCCCTGTTGGCTGTAGGCTGCAATAGAACCTTTTAGAGTTAAGTAAATACTTCTCTTTCCCTCATCTTTATTATGCTGAAAAATTTTGACCTCGCTTCTATTAATAATCTTGGTATAATACTTTTCAGTCTTTTTTTAAATCCAGGGCTGCATCTGTATGATACAAATGCCGAGGACTGCAGAGATATCCAAGCTAGCTCTGAATAATGTGAGATGGGAGAATCAGGGAAAAGACCCAGGATAATGCTGCTGTCCTATTTCTGGCACATTAATCACACTGATAGGTCTTATATAGCACAGCATTGGATTGGCTCTTACACCTGAGAAGGTTAACTAAATCTGCTGTAAAGGGGAAATATTTCTAAAATGCTTCTGATCTTCAATATCTTTATAGTTAAAATGACTGTCATTCAGTCCTCTTTACCTATTAAAATCAGTTGTGCACAGAAGATAAGTCATGCTAGCCAAGATCTGATACTCTCTTGGGAATTTTAATTGAAAATATCAACTATTCACAATATCCTATAGAGCAATGTAGACGCAGAAAAAAAAAAGATTTTAAAACATATTAAAGAAGAATTATTTCTCTTTTGCACATTGCTGAATGGGAGAGTTACTTGAAAAACACAGTACTCTTTTAAAAGCACCAAATAGCACTGCAGTCCTTGAAAATATTATGTAATAAATTCTGCAGCCTTATTTCTTTGCAAAGATACTTCTTTATGACTTTTATCACTGCAAATTGCTTGACATTAAAGGCAGAAGTATTGCTTTACAGCATTAATGCAATTGTGTTCTTGTTTGCTTGCATCTATCATCAACCTCAGGTATTTTATATTGAACTTCAGTGAACATAATCTGTTTTAAAATGCCATAACCTAAAACTATGGGTAGAGGTTTTGTGGGGAGAAAATGCAAACATTTGAAACAAGCAATTTATTCCAGCACAACTATCACAAGTATTGTCTAGGAAATAAAAATCAAAATACTCATAATGAAATTATTTTAGAGCAAATCCCTTTTATTAAAACCTACAATTCTTACTGTAATGAAGGATGCTATCCTAAGACTGCACATTACAGAGCCTAATTCAAAATAGAATGTATATAAAATTTCTAAATTTATATCAGCTTAAAGGATCTGAGAAAAAGAAATGGAAATCCAATTTTCTTGCTGGCTCATCAACACTGAAAAGGTTAAGCTGGTAAAATATAACTCTTTATTCAAGGCTCTTCTAAACTACTCAAGGCAGAATAAGTTGTTGCCTAGGACAACAAAATATTTAGTGAGTATCTGTTTTTGTAGAGAACTTGTGGGCTGGCAGAAGAGATTATTTTCCAGTGGTTGTAAAGGTAAAAAGAAGTCTATTGTACTCCCTGGAAAGGGGATCACATTCTGAAACTTGAAATATGAACCTTCTGATAGAACATTGAGATTTTAGACAGAAAATCAAATGATAAGGCAATTTATTTGCTCTCTGAATGGAGGAAGATTTTGTTAGGATACTTCAGAGACAGTATTCTCTCTGGCAATTGGCAGAGCAGGTTGCTTTATAATCCAAGATAATTTTTTTATTAAATCAATCATTTGTGCTACCTAGTGTGTTACAGGACAAGAAAATGATCCTGAAGGTGGAACACAATAGGTGCTAAAATTGCTCAGCTTCGACTATTAGTACTAAAAATGGCTGCCAATCACTACCTGATTATGATTTGTTTTGAAGAGAGCGTGGGGGGAGAGGAGGAAAAAAACAAATGAGAAAAAGACAGGGAAAAAGGTCTGATTTTAAGAATTCTAAAGCAAATGTTTGCCTCCAAAAGGAGAGAAAAGTAACTGTTTAAAAAATCATACAATTTTGATAGGACTAAAATTTTTGTATGTAAAAATAAATGCAAGATGTTGGAAACATGAAGAAATCTGCAAATTTCAATGGCTAGACTTATGGATCAAATACGGTTATTTTACTGTCGCTTAACCAGGAAACAATATTTTTTGTTATTGACATAATGTAAGGAAATAATAGAATTAAGGAGATTACTTTGAAGTACTGATGTCTTCTATTTAAGTAACCTCTAGTGCAAAATGACACCAGATTGATTACAAAAGAATCATTATACTACCAAAAAAAAAATGTCATGACATTGTTCACAGAGCAATGCTTCCTTTTTCTCTCTTTACCATGTTGTATTGTAAACTGAATAAAATACTGTATTTGAACTAAAAGATTTGTTTTTCCTCCCACTTTTCCTGAGTCTGAGCACTGGTATGATCCAAGGTGGGAGTAAGAAGAGGTAAACAGTAGAGGATTTAAAGAAATTGCCATGGTTTATGTCATCTCCTGATCTTTTGCAAGTAGCAGCATAGAGGAGAGAGAATGATGTATTTAAAAAAGTATTTTCATTATCATGAGGAACAGATGGAAGTTTACACATCAAATCACTCAAAGGCTGTAAGATCACTACCTAAGCAAAATGTTAAATGCAAAAATGGTACATAGGAGTTAAACATGTTATGAAGTTAAAATAATAGCACATGGATTTTTTGAGGATACAGAGCTTCCAAGGAGATTTCTAGAAACAGCCACTGCAATACTATAACTTAACAACAGTTTCTAAATTATAAGTAACATCCACAGTAATTTAGGAACTGAGTGACTAATGGAGCTTTGAATAGTGGTATTCAAAGCAGAAAGAATCTGCTGCATAATAATTTTCAAACGCAAGATTCAAAGGAACAAATGTACTATATGAGCGTAATTGATAAGTATTTAATTATTGCGAATGAAACAAAGCTATGCATTATTCAAACCCTTTTTTGACCTCTGTGTGTGCCCTGGATGAAAGAAATCTACACAATTATTGTATATGGGGAAAAAATTGCTGTTTCTTTAATATCTCATAACTATTTTGTACATACAGTGAACCTACTGATCCAGTTTCATAGGGTAATCAAATAATTTGGAGACCTATCCTTTGTATTTGCAACCACAGTAGCCAACACATATTAATGTAATGTCATTTTCAGGATTGTTCTACTAATGCAGGAGCAACTGAACAAAACCATATACATGTCTTACTCATGAAGGAATAATGCATCATGATGAAAGCTGTTCAGTTGCATACTCATCTTCAGTTGTTTTGTGAAACAAATGAACAACTATCTTGTTTTCAAAAGAAAGCTAAAGATTTGGTCCTATATTTATATTAGTTAGGATAGTTTTGCAAACAGATGAGCCGGGGAATTTGAATGAATATTGAAAATTTCCTTCTTATTTCCGCAAATTAATCAAGAACATGCATTAACCACTTCAAAACTGTAGTTATTTCATGTAAAAACCACCACAAACGTAGCAGAAAAGGTTTTCTTAAATTTCTTAATGCATCTTGTAAATAGACTACTACTTTTCTGATGAGTGAGAAGACCAAAATTTCAGTCTGCCAGGTAGAGGATTTTAAAAATTCCTATTAAACTTTCAAAGGCTAGAAATATCTGTTTCTCAGTAAAACAGGAACACTTGTTTTTGCAGGATGTCAAAGACATTCTCAAGCATCTTATGCTACCTAGAAACTTTAAAATACAAGACTTGTGGTTTTGTACCAGTACATCAACATGATTGTTTCTGAAGAAGTATTGGTTGAAATAAATCATCTTCAAGTGCTCTAGAAATATACTTCTGAATGTTTGGAAAAAGTGAAAAAGTCATATAGACAATTTTCTACACTCAACAACAGTAGAAGATACTTTTAATAACAAAATACTAAATAACATGAGATCCCATAGCCTACTGCTTATGCAGTCTCATGGTCTTGAAAGCTCTCCTGACCATCAAAACTGTTTGAGCCATTTAGAAAGCAACTACAAGAAGAGTTTTTATGGGCAGTCAGCAGTACCTGTGGGAGATCAGAAAGGACTGTGGCTCCAAACACCCTTTGTTCTTTTCAGTGATACAAAATCGAGCAACAGGCTCTGAGGTAGAGAGAAGGAATTTTAATTCCGCAGTCTCAATCTCTGAGAATATGGTATTGAGATATAATGTTTCATTGCTCTCCACAATCTACCTCTGCTGAATGGCACGCTTGGGAAATTAAGTAACAAGAGAAGAAGAATCACAGAATAATTTTTCAAACAGAATCTGAAGGACAGCACTCCTAAGAAAAAGGTATATTTTCATGCTATATAGCATGGGAAATTAAGCTGTCAAGTGAGCACTGTACAAAATCCATACATTTGTTGTGCACTACCCAGTCAAACTATGGAGTTACTATCTGCTTTTCTGGAGTAGATGTGAAGGCTGCTAAGTGAGACACTAACTTGATCGAGGAATATGAATGCAGTATGTGGTCCATGTTTAAGTTCTTTAAGCAGAGACTGTAAGTTTTATGGACATTGTAATATATTAGTCAGTTAAGGCCTCATGAGAGCTCTCAGATCTGTTAGACAGTACTTTCTATTAGACATGTGTCATTTGTAATCTGCAACAGTATTGGAGCTGTAAAGAGAAGGACCAGAAAGATATAGAACAAGGATTTCCAGGAGTATGAAATTGCTAAATGGAATAAAAATTCAAATGAGATAGCTGAAACAAGAAGTTATAAAAGTATATAAAATGAACTACAGCACAGAAAAGATAAATAGAGAAGGAATTCATGGAGAAATTTGCTGAACTGTTAGCAATGATGTGTAACTTTTCCCTTAAAAACTTGTTATCTGAGGACTGAAGAGTATCAAAATTGATGCTAATTTTTGAAAATAGTCTCATGGAAGATTCATGGAAATACTGGCCCATATGCCTGTCCTAGGCAAAATAGTAGGGATTTGAAAATGCATACTAGTAATGGACACATGGATAATACAACCAGGAAAAGCTAGAGTGACTGCATATTAGGATGCCTCATATCTCAAAAGCCTATTGGTGTTCTGTGAAACAGTCAAAATTATGTAGAGAAGGTTAATGATCTGCTTGATCTGCCTGTTTTCCTGGATTTCTTTAATCTTTTGATATAAAGCCACTCTTACAAATCTTCTAGGGAAAAAACTCCTACAAAACAGCATTTATGACATTGAACCATAAGAAGAGGTTCTGTCATGGAGAAATGGCTGGTGAAACTCAGAAACTGCAGGAGAAAATCCAGTTTTTAAAGTGGAAGAATGTTCCTAGTGAATTCCTGAAGAAATTTGTGAATGGACCTCTGCCAGTCAATGTACTTATACATCCCATGAGAAAGCAGACTAGCAGTAGTATCACAAAACTTGATGATGGTAAGAACTTATTCAAGATTAAAAAGTCAATGACCAGTTGGGAAGAACTGGCCCAATTCCAAAAGTCCTCAAGCTGAAAATTATAATTAAAAGAATGCTATGCAGATAATATGCTTCTCCTGGCCATTCGCCTTCCCTGGTCACCTGTTTATGGTGATTTGTATAGACACCCCTGTGTGTTCGGTAGACCCACTAATCTGCTTCGCTATGGCCATTTTTAGGGTCTTTTATCCCCACAGTACAAAACCTAGTGGGCTGTGGTGCAATAATCATGTAGCAGCTTTAAATGAAACTAAAGAATCACTTTTATACACAGTATATAATTAAATTAACTTGTGGAACTTGTCAGCAGTGTTATGGAGGGTCCAAAGTATTTAGCTATAAACTAATGGAAGGCAGCCTATTGATAGGTAATTTCTCCCTCTAGTATCTTTGCTCTGACTCTGAATGGCAATCATTATACCCTAAGGGAAACCACGGATGCAACTTGGGAGAGAATATCAAAAACACTTCCCCAAAAGCTCAAAGTCTGGACAGTAATTGAACCATTTGGTAAAGGTTGTATCTACCATTTGGTAAAATATGTATTGAAAGAAGAAGCTCATGGTGCAGTATGAACTAATTGAAAAGAAATGTAAACCAGGCCACTTCCATGTAACCCTCCTCCTGGGAGTTCAGCTATCTGTGATTCCAGACCTACTTTCAGTATAGAGCAGCTGTGCAACCGTTCTCAGTTTTCTTCTGAGAAAATTGCTAGGGCGTGAGAGAGAGCTGTGAGAGAGTGCACAAGATGGAAGCATTCGAGATAAGAAAGGTGAAGTCGCAGACAGAAGATTATTGAGACAGGGAAAACTAGCACCTCAAGGACTCAAGGATAAAAACACTCACATGAAGAAGTATAAAACCTTAAGGAAAAAAAGGAAATCAGAATACAGCAACTCAGCAACATCACACATCAGCCTGTTTGATTGAGCCCTAGAGGCCAGCCCTCCCCTACCTGAGTGATGACTACTTGCCCATTAGATGGAGTGACTCATTCAGTGGGGGTTGATTTAATGCCTAGCTCATTAGTCCTACAATGTATTGTGTGTTAGACGATAAATAACTTGCTTTGTGCTTTTAAGATGTTTATACCTTGCCTGAAGAATCTCTATGGTGAAAAGTTCCCTGAAGAGAGTCAGTCCCCGAGGGGGAAGGTTATGTAAGTAATCCAGAATAACAGACAAGAATAATATGATTAGTCATGTAGAAAAGCATTAATACTTTTAAAGCATGGGTGCGCACTTTAGATGGGTTAGGGGATTACAGAACATACTGGATTTTTTCGGCAGATGATACACATTTCAGAAAAGTTCCTCATAGCTACAGCATTGAATAAATGCTATCTGAAGCTAGAAACAGAATTTGATCTCTCTAATAAGCCAAGAAACCTGAGAGACAAAAGCAGAAGTGTTGGGAAAGTCGATGCTGGGATAAGGTGTTCTGAATACTTGCAATCCCAGGATGAGAAAACTAGAACAATGCTTCCCAGAAAGCACAACCCAGAAGGAAATGGATCTGAGAAAATTCTAAATTATCTAAATGAAAATTTAACTAGTGAAAGAAAATCTGAATTTAGAAGTCTGACTTGTTGAAAAAGGACTGAGAATGCTGATGGGAGCTCACAAGAAACACAAATAAGTAACTTTTAAAATTACTCTTCTGATTCAAATGCTTTTAGAAATTACTGCTTGATTGCATTTGAAGAAATACACTATATATATACACCAGTAAAAGTCTGAAAGAAACTACCATGTAAGTTAGATCAAGCATTACCTTGCCAGAATAATTTGCAACTTGTTTCTTAATGCTAGTGAGCTACCTGGAGGACCAGAAAAGTTGAGGGAAGATGGCCTTTACAGCCAGTGTCTCAGACCTTCTTTCTTTTGTATTTCTTGGTGTTCTCCTCACAGTGTTTTTGAATGTGCTCTCCTAGATGATAGCTTAGAAGAATGACAAAACTTGGAAATAAAGTAAGGACTGTTCTTTTTAGGAAGACAAGAAGATTCAAATCATTCAAATATTCTGATCATTCCGGTATGGATAATTTTAATCCTACATCATTGAAGTTGGAAAAGACCTTGAACTTCATTTAAGTTCAACCACAAACATAATGCTGTCAAGTCCCATTAAACCATATCCCTAAATGTTAAATCTACATGTCTGAAATATCTCTAGAGATGGTGACTCAACCACTTCTCTGGGCAGCCTGTTCCAATGCTTCACTACCCTTTTGGTAAAGTTATTTTTCCTAATGGCAAATCTGAATCTTTAGGCCATTTCCTTTCACCCTATTGTTTGTTACTTGGGAGAAAAGATTGACCCCACCTGACTACACCCTCCTTTCAGGTAGTTGTAGAGAGTGATATGCCTCCTTTTCTCCAGGCTAGACAACCCCAGCTCCTTCAGCTGCTCTTCACGGGACTTGTGCTCCAGACCCTTAACCAGCTTGGTTGCCCTTCTCCGTGTATGCTCCAGTGACTCAATGTCTTTCTTGTAGTGAAGGGTAGAAACAGATTTGAAAGTAGAGACAGTATCTTCTATTTCGCCCCTTCCTACTGGGCCCCATGGATGATTTCCCAATAGCTAAATGGAAAGAAGTACCAAATATGAACTAAGGGATTCCTCACACCAAATCAGTTATAGCTTTTATGTCAAATTCAATGGCTGAAACTATTGATATATTTTTATTGTATATTTGGCATAAGTTTCAATTAAACTTCTTGTTCCATCTACAACTTAAGCACCAAGAGCACCAAACCAAGGTACTTTGAATTCTTTCCAGGATGCTAGATCTGTTTTTTCACTTATTTTTTCAAGTGCCTAGATTTCGACCTACTCAAGTGAAGAGTCCTGTTCCAGACTTAATGGCTTTGACCTTTATGCATTCTTTTATGAAAAAACTTTCTGTAATAAGTTTTTCTTTGCCATCACCTGAATGGGAAGTATGACCTTTGAAACTGATATCAGACAGCAGGGCTACTGGTCAGAGCTAAGTATCTTGTTCTGTCAGACTGCACAATGCTTCAAACCAATTTCTCAACTATTTCTGAAAGATTCCTCTCAATTGAAAGAGAAAAGTACAGTAAATACTTTTCTAAGCTACAGATTTTCTCAGTAAATATAGTATCATTACAGTTAGCTCCTACTGATTGGGGGCAATCAAATCTAATTAGAAATCCCTAGAATGTACGACTGGTAGGAGTGAATCTTGGGGATGTGCAGGGCTAAGGGTTGGACTCAATATTCTGTGTATGTCTCTTCCAGCTCAGCATACTCTGTGTTTCACTATGCTCTTGAATAACATACTCCAAACCTATCAGGTGGGAAAAATATTTCTCTAGATCTATACAATGACTTATTCAACTATTAAACAGCTTCTTCTTGCAACTCATGGCAAAAGGGGTGTTTCTCCAAGAAGTACAGACCCTCAAATGGAACCTTCAAATGTTACACTTTAAAACTAGAGGGATGTATACTAGTCAGGTTCATACTAGTTTAGTTTTATGGAAGTGTATTCCTGTTAACTTCAGTGCAGGTACTCCCCTTTTCATCAGTTTAAGCAAGTTTGGAATAAAACCACAAACCTTTAATGACGTTTTAATGATCCACTTGGGGGAGCTAAAGGGTAATTTGTTTCCACATCGATTATGGCAAAATGTTTGGGATGTAAAATTAAGTTACAGAAAACAATAGGAGGAGAGTCTTCCACTTCTTTTCAACTCAGTGCTGTTTTTTAATCTGTATTATCTTCTCAGAAAGGGTCCCCAGTTCTTATTAAAATTCCACACATTTACAGAAAAAAAAAAATCACAGTTATAAATAGCTTAGCAGCAGACACCCATAATAGCATCAATCATATCCTGCCTTCAATTATACACCTACAACATACACTAAATGCCACAGACATAACACATATGGCAGTTTGGTCCTTATTCTACGTTTTTGTGCTGGTTAACATTAACTGTAGTGTGACAACAAGAAAAGAAATTCTAACATGCAATAGTTGTGTCTTTCAAGCAATATGAAAAAATAGTTTTATACTTTTTTTCTTTAAATGCTGGTCTCAGGATATACCTGCTTGTGCCTCATGCACAAGCTACTGTATTGAAATATGGCTTTGCACCATAATTATACTCTTCATTTCTCCAGACGAGGACACAGTGGGAACTGTTTCCTAGTATAAAGCTATACCAGCTGCTTTATCTTATGCTTGATTGCCTATGGTTACTAGTAGCCCTTTGACTGTCTGGGACTCAGGCACTAATCAGAGGCAGAGATAATGTATCTCCTGTATTGAAAGGAAGAGCAGAGCCTTTTGCCTGTGAAGAGTCAATAAAAAGATGATACTGGGATTTTCTCCATGTAGAGGTTGCCCTAAAGTTCAGATAAACTGACAAGTTGCAGCCTATCCAAAGCTAGAATCATTTATAAGATGAAACAACTCAGTTTCAGACAAATTGTTTACATGAAAATTGTACTGGCAAAGCTGTACAGTCAATGTCTTCACTGTAATAGTACAAACTTAATCTTGTTTCAAATTACCCTGCAGTGCAGTCCACATTAAAGTTTACAGTTGCCTATATGTGGGCATCTAATTTAATTTGATTCATGCAAATCAAGTTTCAAGCAAAAGCAATAATTAGAGACAATATTGTATTCTTTTAGCTTAACTTACTAACTATACTTAAGGTTTCCTTATTTTATGTTTAATTTAGCCAGAGCATGTGGAAAAGGTAAATCAGAAGTATCTTTACAGGAAGTACTGTTTCTAAGCACTTTAAAAGCAAAGACTTATGCTTTGTAGCTCTAAACTCCCAAAATATATTTTTAAATGTCATTCAGCATCCTTAAGACAATCATTGTGATTGAATACCATGCTAAAGAAAATGGCCAAGTAAATGGAAGCAAAAGGTATAGCCAACCCAGGTACAGGCTTAAAACTTGTAATCATTAACAGTACTTGATAGTATTTGTAGTGCAAATTGCTTTTCTGCTTTCTCCTTGATATATATAAAGACAAGTACTATGTAATGTATTTAGGAGAAACTACTGCTATAAATTGATCAACTTACATTAATTAATTCAATCTCCCAGATTTTTTTCACAAGGTCCATCGATGTATAGCCATTAATTAGAAAGGATTTGGTATAATCACCCAGTTCAATGGAATCCAGCCATTCAGCTACAGAGGTTGGGTTGTAGCCATCGTGACCGATCTGCTTCATCTGGAAAACAAGAATGAGCAGAAATTACTGTTTATACTCATTAAACATCTTTTAGAACAGAAGTTATGTGTATTTTTTTCTTTGGGTCAGGTATCTTATTCTCTGATCAACATTCCTTTAGGGATTAGTAAAACATGAAACAATTTTGCTAGCAAAAGCAGTAATAAAGCTTAGTTCTCAATTAATCTTTTTTTTATGGCTGCTTGACTTTTACACCAGATTATACTAGGACTGTAGCTGGAGTTTAATTCTTACAAGACATCAGAGAATCCATAAGTGGGTGCAGTGGTTTGACCCTGGCTCGATGCCAGGTACCCAGTAAGATGCTCTCTCATCCCCCTCTGCAAATGGACAGAGGAGAGAAAATATAACAAAGGGTTCACAGGTTCTGGTAAGGACTGTAAGAGATCCCTTACTGACCACCATCACGAGCAAAACAGACTCAAAGTGAGGATATTAATTAAATTTATTACTAACAGAATCAGAGCTTGAGAATGAGAAGTAAAATAAATCTTAGAGACACCTTCCTTCTGCCTCCCTCCTAGGTTCTACCTTGTCCCCCCCAGCAGCACAGGAAAATGGGGAATGTTAGTCAAGATCAGTTGTTTTTTCTGCCACTCTCAGAGAGAAGAATCCTTCCCCTGCATCCCGTGGGGTCCTTCCCAAGGGAGACAGTCCTTCATGCACTACTCCAGCGTGAGTCCATCCCACAGGCAAGTTTTTCAGACACTGCTGCCACAGATGGCAGTCCTTCAGGTACAGGCTGCTCCAGCATGGGTCCCCCAACAGGCTTTTAAGTCCTACCCAGAAGTCCTGTTCCAGCACAGACTCCTCTCCCCATGGGTCAGCTGGTCCCTGCCAAGACTTCGCTCCAACAAAGGCCTTCCATGGGGTCACAGCTCCTTCAGGTATCCACCTGCTCTGGTGTGGGCTCCTCCATGGGCTACAGGTGGATCTCTGCACCCCTGTGGTCCTCCATGAGCTGCAGGGGCACAGCTGCTCCACCATAGTCTTCACCATGGACTGCAGAGGAACCTCAGCTCTGGTGCCTGGGGTACTTCCTGCCCCTCCTTCTCCACTGATCTTGGTGTCTGCACTGTTGTTCACATGCTCTCGCTCTGCTCTTCTCTGGCTGCTATCTTTATCTGCCCCAATAACATTTTTTCTTCCTTCTTAAATATGTTATTACAGAGGTTACTATCACTCCTGATTGGCCTGGCCTTGGCCAGCTGTGGATCCATCCTGGACCCAGCTGTCATTGGCTCTGCTGGACGTGGAGGAAGCTTCCAGTAACTTCTCAAAGAAGCCACCTCTGCAGACCCCCCTGCTACCACAACCTAGCCACAGAAACTCAGTACAGTGGGGGAAAGCAAAAGGGTGAAAGAGACATTATTAATATCCCAACTCCACAAAAATGTCAGATTTGCACGTAAAATTACATAGGAGGGGAAGAAATTAGCCTGAGAAAAGGTTCTTTTGGTATCACTACAAATGAAACATATTGCTTTGGTTATATTATTCCTAATTTATCTGTTCTACCAGGCTATCTGTTACTGGATGATGTTTAAAGCTACACTGTATTTTTACACCCCCAGGGAAGGTTTAAAAAAAATCTCTTCCCTCTACCTTCTCATATTTTTCATTGAACTCCTGGGAATTTAACATATTTTAGATTGCTCACTGTCTGTAAAGTTGCTTGAGATTGAACAATTGAATCAGATATTATTGGAATGGAATTGACAGAATGATGTACACAGAAGTGCACCACTTGCAATTAAATAGCAACACAGTCACCTAATCTCATAAATCTTGTTCTCATAAAAAAACCTAAGAAATACCACTGGCATCTTATTTTTCTGAATTTTGTTAAACTACTAAGAAGAAAAAAGCTGCAATTTCTCTTTCACAATTCCCTCTCAGTGACACAAGTGAAGACTTTCAAACTAGCCATTAAAGATAAAAACATACAAAGCCTCTACCTGTGCAGTTTGTTACACTGTACTGTTTTTATGAATTTTAAAGTAATCTACAATAGTGGTATAAATAGAAGTGGAATGAAGTAGAAAAAATATGCAATAGCCTCAATTTTCAATACTACTATAAATGTATCATCTTTCTACAGAAGTGTAACTATTGCCAACTTACACTGAACTGGTAAATTGTTAAGAAGCTTCGGTGGTTTAGAAACCTTGTGTTTTGCATAGGATCTCCTGACTGTGCAAGGGTAACACTGCAAATAGTGAAAGTCAGTCTCCTATTTCTGCCCGTTTATATACATTCTCACTTTATGAGAAACAAGGGAAGTGTGACAGAAACCTAATGCTTTAAGCTTAAGTTTAATGTGAGTGACAAAGTAATTTATAAAGAAGGAAATTCTGATCTTTATATCTTGTCTGAACTGTTTGATTTCTCACAGTATATTTGTTATATAATTTTAATTCAAAGCAGAGGAAAAAAAATAAAATTAAAGTCTGCATTTGAAAGCCGCAGTAGTGTTCATTGACCTGTCCATTCAAATGCAGAAAGCATGTCATGGTCTTTGTTCCTGCAGTATCTGAGAGCAGTGATGCAGGCACACTGCACCGTGAACAAGTTTACTCTTTTGCTGCAGATGTTTGGTATATTAAAGGCAATATTTAAATGATGTAGGGAAGCCATTATCTGAAATCATAAAAGAAAGAGACCAGAGGAATCACATAATTAACAATGGGAATCATAGCCTTTCAGGTCACTGCTGCAACAAAGGAGTCATATTCGAAAGTAAGAGCTCAGTGGTGTTGTTGAACTTGACAGTTTGGAATCTACTTTCATCCTAATTTAGAATTAAATTATTCTATGCCAAAAGTATGGCAAATTCTTCCTGCATTGTCATTCAGAATATTTAAAATATTAGATAGGTATCAGTGTATGCAAGAGACTGCTAAAATGAGATCCTGAGAGCTCTGACTCCCAAGAAGCTTATTTCAAGAGTTGATTTTAAACAAGGTATGCTTAAACAGATGACACTTGAAAAGCAAGAACTTGATAAATGGAAGAAGAAAAAATCTTATTCAGAGAAGACATGAAGACACACAGGGAAGATAAGAGTTCTGGAAAATATAAGTTATTTTTGTTTCCTTTCTCTAGAAAAGAAAAGTGAAGCACCATCAAAACGATTTTCAGCATATTCAGATGGGATGTTTATGCAATTTAATAAATTCTGATTTTAATGTGATTTTTTTTTTTTATCTGATGATTGAGAAAATCCATGCAGTCTGGTCCAGAATTCTGGTAACCCATCAGCCTCTATGAAAAGTAAACAGCATGGCAAGTTTCTAAATTCTTAATTCCTACTGGAGATCTCAATCAAAAGCCTTTTTAAAATAGATATTCCTCTACTATGTCAGACTTGTAAAGGAGTGCAGGCAAATAAATACAAGTGAACAATCCAATAAGCAAGAGTCTGAGAACAACTGGATTTGACAATTTCACTATTTGCATTTGGTCACTCAACAGCCTACGTGAAAATACACTTGCTGGGCAGCAGAAGTATTTCCCTCTTCCTGTCCCAGAGATCTGATTGCCCATGTTCAAGGCCATGCTGCAGATAATGAGGCTGAGTAGCCTTAGATCAGTGTGAGAAAGATCAGTGAGAAGTCTGGTCAGGGCTGCCCCACCTTCTGCAAAAGCAGCCTGTGAGCTTAAGTCCATGTCCTGACAACTTGCCTGAGCTATGCTGTCTAGGTATGTCTGTGCCCAGCCGTGCACCTTGCTGATCCTCAACCACTGACTCACCCTCCGGATGACCTGGTCCCCTCATCCCTGTAGATATCATGTAGATTTGCCCAGGGATGTGGCTGCTCACAGTCACTGCCACTGTCCCTGCACTACCTGCATTGTCCTGGTGCTCCCAGCCCACTGCCCCGCTGAGGCCCCTGCCCAACTGCTGTGGCAGTTGTTCCTATCACAGAAAATTAATCTCAGAACTAGAATATTTGCTATTAGTTTCAGCACAAAACCAGTATTTTCTTTTATCATGAACTAAGGACACACTCTTATCTAAAACAGACTTTCTAAAATGTGTCTAATGTATGAAAATTAATAAACTTTCAGTACCTGTCCTCTTATATGGAAAGGGTTTTTTTCTGTCTTTTAATAACCTCAACTAATTTAACTGTCATTCATAGCTGGCTGAATGTTTTCCTTTTAAATACTTATTGACAGATATACTGGTTTTCTATATGTGACAGTACCAGTAATAGTATCCACTTTTCATATAAAATGTTAACAAGTTTTTAAAAACACTTCGAAATATCTGTCTGGAAGTGCTGCTCCTTCACTTTATCAGACTTCAAGTTTAGTTGCATCTTATCCCAGTCCTCATTAAAAGGTTATGGCTCTTAGACTATTTTTTTCCTATACTGCACTATATTCTGTGATTCTGTGATTATCTTAGACTCCTCTCAGACCATTTAGATCCTGTGGGCTTCCATGCTGATTCTAGTTGCTGTGACCTTTTTTGAAATAAAAACTCTCTCCTATCTACTAAGTATATTTCCATTTATAATATATCGGCCATTTCACACCAGCTAGAACACATGCACAAACATCTAAGCAATGTGCATACTGTTTGACTCAGATCTGTGTAAAATCTGAGCTTCAAGTCATGACAGTGTTTCAAATATTAACTGCTTATAGAAAGGGGCAGTATTGTTCTTCCACAGACACTACTACTAATTCACAGTAACCATGTTAGCTCTTTCAGTGCAGAAGATTTTCACATGCTGACCGTGGAAAAGGCTAGGATTGAAGCCCATAGGATTTAGAGAAAAAGAAATGTTTAAGAAAATATAATAAAAAAGCAAGGAAAAAGATAGAAACTAGATGAGATTTCTCTCCTAGGCCTATTGATTTGTCATTAGTATCACTTCCTTTGAAATTAATAGAAAGCAGGAGCCAGAAAGAGCTGTTTCTCATAATAAAATGGTAATGTCAAGCAGCATCCTAACGGGTTGAGAAGTCCTTCACAAGAGACCATTTGTACAACATACTTTTTAAAGGTACATCACCGCTGTATGTGTATGTTTGGACAAAAGGTACTTGAGTTTTTGTCTCTGAAAGGTTGTCAATAAACAAATAGAGCTTCAAAGTAATCACATATGGACCAGAAGCATCAAGGTGAATTCAGTAACATGGACTATTACCAGTTTTCTCTGATCTTCTCAGACAGATGGGGAATTAATACTATGTTCTCCACAGGCAATATCACTATCTGGTGGATCATACACAGTATGTATTAAAATCAAGCTTTTTATGCACTGTAAAAGGAGGATGAGATTATTTGACTTTCACAGCTTTTTAAAATATGGCTATGATTACAGTGAATTTACACTTGTGTTAGCTTGGAAGAAAGATCTCTTTAGCAAACCTATAATGCTTTCTTTTACACTGCTGGCCCATCTAAGAGATTTAAGCAGCATTTGTGGGAACTTATATGAAACTACCAGGCTAAGTAATTTTGGATGGTTATTATGGGGGATGTATCAATTCTTTTTTGTTTTTTCTTTTTTATTTTTTTCTCCTGGTCTTTGGGAGTTATCTGTTACATATTTTGTACTTTACAAATATGATCAGTTGGAGTCATTTTGTTGGAAGAGGAAATCATTCCTCCTCTGGAGCATGGAAAGAAAATGCTCAGAAGAATGAGACTGGCTGGCACAGGGGCATCATGTGCAGCTGAAGCTTGCAATACCTGAGCAGAAATTAAGTCTGCTACCAGGGGCAGAGGGATAACTTTCATAGGGGATGGGCATAAATCTCTAAGGATCTGAGAAGACTGTGTATTTACTGCTGTTGAAAAAAGCACTGAGGGAAAACAGGAATCTGCCTGCAGACACACAATGGGTGAGGAAGAACCATATGTAAACCTTCCAGTTTTCTATTCTGTCTATCCTGTCACATATTTTAAAAGTTAACGATTCAAGCTTGTATTCTAATAATGTTTGACTTTTCTTTCTGCTAATCAAAAGCTTCTTCTTGTGGAGCTTGCTAGCAAAAGAGAGTACAGGCACACTCACTTCACAGCTCTATCTGATTCAGGATCTTGCCCTATGGTAGATTCAGACTGAGTTCAGAGTTTCCTGCCTAAGATTGTCAGAATTGTAATAGGCACCCTTTCTATGGCTTTTGCAGTTGGGACCTGTCTTCCAACTTTAAAGGAAAATAGATGCACACATGCTTTTTTTTTTTTTCCCCTAGGGAAGTATAAACAGTTTTACATTCAGAAGAGTGGAGACTTCCTAGTTCTTCATCAGATACAATGTATGAGACAAAGGAAGAACAGTTCTCATTCAGTATTACTGAGGACAACATACGCAACAGTTCAAGACTGTTGTATATATCCATATATCCTTTGCATATAATGGACATATGTTATCTTAAGAAGATATAAATCCAGAATTTGTTGGCTAAGTGGAAGCTGTGGCCTTTGCTCTCATGAAAAAGTTTAAGTCAAAAAAAGGGAATAGTGCTTCCCCTCATATAGCATATTTCCTTGCCTGCTGCCTTTTCTCAGAGCAGCCAGTAGACATTGTGGAGTCAATCACAAATAAGAAAGCATAAAAGAAACAGGAAGATAGCAGAAGTAAGACATGTATGGGCAATAGTGGCAGGACCAGTAGCATGCTACTGTTACATGATACAGATAAATGACAGCACATCATGTCTAGAGCGGCTCACTGGTAGGCTCAGTTAAGAAGGAAAACTTTAGTGATACTGCTTTCATCAGACAGTTTTGAAGCACATGCCCAGAGAGGATATTCGATCTGTAGGACCAGTCTAAAGCTAATCTGAAGTAAATATCTTGAACTATAGCATGCATGCACCTAATTGCTTTGTTTTACTGATCTACTCCTATTGTGCTGCATTACTTAATGTAGACTTCACGTTTGTATTTTGGAGTTGAAAAAATACATGTGTTATGCGGAATTCTAACATTTTTTTCAGTTCAGTTCAAGGTCTTGCAAGTAGTGTAATGTACATGTGAGTGACCTCCTTTCTAACCAGGAAAGTAATTCCCAGAGGCACAAGAAAGAGGGAAAACAGCAGGGTAGAAAGCACTTCCTTGGAACCCTGTTCTTCATCTTCAATTCCAGCAGACCAGAAGCACGGAGTCACGGTCAGAAAGGGTCATAAACATTATGACATCATTTTGCAGCATCTCCTTGTTTGGAAACTGTCTTTACGGATGGAAGTGCTAAATGGGAGACAGTTAAACACCAGGATTGAAATCAGCTTGCTGAGCTCTGGGGTGCCTAAGCCAATAGCAATATAGCAACAGCAAACACATGATGTGGTCTTTCTCTGTTACACACACAGCACAGTTAATGAGCATATGCACAGTAGTTCTGTTTTCCTAAATGCCAGACTTACTGTGCTTGCTCAAAAGAATGTTACATATGAGTAATAAGTCCATCACTTTTTGGAAGCACAGCTTTACCACTCATAACACCACTCACAGACAGCATGTACCCAGCCTGCTCAAATTCTACTTCTTGTCTAGTTCTGCAAAGCACCCAAGAAGGAGGCTGACTGCCTGCACACCACTGCTATTTCCAAACCTGCTTTGTACTGAGACCTCTCTGTGCAGGAAGGAACAAGCTGCTTTAAGAATAGCTCTGAATCCAGAAGAAAGCTGCTCTCAGCTAACATCTTTCTTCCATCTGTCAAGTGAGAGAATGTGTTCCCATTATGTGCTGGGAGAAGGAGCCATACACTAAGCATCCCACACAAAACCAATCCTTTTTCTTTGAAAAGTTCTGAAATAAGCTAGGATAATTGTTATTTTTTTGAAAAAAAATAGTTTTTGTGGAACACACTGAGAAGTCACTTGCGCATAGGTTTGGGATGGTGAAATAACTTGACAATGCTCCTTAGGTTTCCTGTATAAGTTAAGTGTGACTAAAATTTTATATCATGACTGCTATTGTTTTCTTCTTCAATTAAGCATAGACTGCATATAGTTCTATTCTCAATATTATTTTTTTTCTAAAGGTATTTGAAACTTCGGTATCTTTTTATACATTGTATCTACCTCTCAACATGTCTAAACTTCCTTTTAATAAAACATATAAAATCCTTCTCCAAACATTGTTTTCAATTTTTTCCACACAAAAAAAATCTTAAATGCAATATTAAACTTGCATTTAAGATTTGCTCAAAAACTGATGTCATGTATAAAATATTTCCATTTCAAGAATTAACTTTACGAATGATATTTCTACTAGGCTGTCTTAACCTTATCTAATAATAATAAGCCATAACTGCTCTAGTTAATATTAATGTGAAACTTGAATAACTTAAATTACATTGGTACAAGAATTTAGGCTACAAGCTTTAATCTGACAAAAATAAAAGGTATTTTGAAAGGAAGAATTCTAACTGAAAGATTTCAACTATACCTACCTACTAATGAACATACCAGTTTACCTGTGAGATCCCGGGTTTGAATCTCACTTTGTTAATCGTTTGTGTCAGAATAAACCAGCTAAAGTACGTATGTGTGTATGTGTGGGGAGGCCTGAAGCACCTGGCCAAGCCTGATGCTGCAAAAGCACATGGCAGGGCCTCAGAGATGGAATCCTGTGCAAGGGCAACTGTCCATTGATGAGGGCCTGCCTGGCAGCCTGCCCACACCACAGCCCCTGTAGATCTAACTGGCTGTGGCACCCACCACTCTGGCATTAAGTGGTCAGCAAACCAGATGTCCCACCTGGAGGAAGTAGCCACGGTAGCCAAACCATATATAAACAGAGCCTCCATTTTGAAGAAGGATGGTTGGCTGGTTGGTTGCTTGCTTGCTTGGTTGGTTGGTTGCTTGCTTGCTTGCTTGGTTGGTTGCTTGCTTGGTTGCTTGCTTGCTTGGTTGCTTGCTTGCTTGGTTGCTTGCTTGGTTGGTTGCTTGGTTGGTTTCCTGTCTGGAGACCTGACAACATATGACTCTTAGAGGTAACTAGTTTTCTCTCCTCTCCTTATTTTCTACCTTCTCTTCCTTCTTCAGTCACTTAATCTATTTTCTTCTTCACTCTTTTAATCTCTTTTCTTTCTCCTGTAGGTAACTTAAACTCGATGAATAGTATTTCACTAAATTGTATGAGGTTGGTGTTTGCTAATGCTTTCGTGTCATGCTCTTCCTTGGTTGTATGTTATCCCCATAAGCCTTTTTACCAAAACAACTGTTTTCTCCCTAAATTAAAAGAAACTCTCTTAGAGAAAGTGTGGTACTATTTTCTCCAGATGTGAATTTGTAGATAATAATGAACCAAAAAGCTTTTTGCAAAAGATTGGTTAAGTGAAATCTTTTGGAAGCCTTAAATTTATTTAAGTAATATTCCCAGTTAAGCTTATACAGCTTTGAAATTGGGTTGTTACGTTGCCTTCTTATAAAATGTTCTCTCCAAATACAGAATCATCATGGGAAAATATTTTGAGAAATCCAGGTGAACATACCAGCTAAACAGTGCATAAGAACCTACAATGATTAATTACTCCATATTCAGACAAATATGTGTAGTTTTTTTCCTATTTAAAATTACTTCAAGCTCTGGAACATGGTTCCTAATCAGGATACTGGTGTTTGACATATAGAAATTCATTTCTCTGTAGAAAGTCAGAAATGACAAGTAAAAAAGAAAGCCTTTCTTTTCAGCTACTAAATGCCTGTTGCATTTTCAGGTTGCAGAGATGAATATTGATCAGAATAACAAAAAGAGCTTTTAAAAAAGATACATTAAAACCTTGACAATAGACTTGTTGCTTAATTTTTAGCCTACAAGCTTATTTAATTCTGCATGAATATATCGGCATAAGGAAGTCTTGTTCAATAGATGTTTCTTGAAGCACTTAACTTCCACCTCAAAATCTGCACTAAAAAGTATATTAATACAGGAAGCATTAATAAAAAATTGTAAAAAAAACAAAACAAAAAACCCCCTAAATATAATACCATCAGCCTATTTAGCAACTAGTAAAACAAAAGGAGTTAAGTTTTAAATTAAATGAGGAACAGAAAAGAGATACATGTTCAAAACAAACAAACTAAAAGAATTTTCATCTAATGACATTCAAATTAGTGAGACTCCAATTATGGTTTGAGGTTGTAATATATTTAGATGGTATGCACTATTTTGAATGCATGATGACAGAGCTGAATTTATCAACAAACATGCAGATATGTTTTCATGGTTCATTATAGGATGTGTTCTATGTCTTTAGCAAGATGTTCTGAATACATCAAGGGTGAGTTCCATTAGGTAAAATTTCCCATGATCCAAATTTTTGGGTTCCACTACTATTCTGACTGTCATGCCTTCAAAAGAACTCACTTTTGTATAAGGAATTATGTATTTTTACCTAGGAAGCACTCTGAGTTGCTGAGTCACTTAAGTGAAAAAATGCGATGCACAACTTCAGTTGTGACTGCCTTTGTTTTGGTGATGAAAGGATGTTACAAAGACATGGTCCTTAAGGACTGGGTTTTTTAGCTCAACAGGGAAGATGCTAAACACTCCTTCACTGTTATTCAGTCCATGCTTCAAGCCATCCAGAATTCTTCCAAATAACTGCAAAACCTTGTTGTTCTCAACTATTTTCAAGAGTACCTCTAGAACTTGATTCTGTTTTTTCTCATATTAAGCAAATTTTAAAAATACTTCAGTTGCAGTTTTACAACAGAATCTGGTCTGAGCATTAGTAAACTCTCCAAAAGCAGACAATATAAACAGTATTTTCATAAACACCACTGAGACCAGATAGCACTAAGATGATGGTACATTAATAATCTATTCATTAATTTTGAAAACTTTAAACCAGAATACATGAAAGTTGACCTCTCTAAGTATGAAAAACAGAATAAATATATCATTGGCTCTGAGCTAGGATGAAGATAATTTTTTTTTAATTATTGCTGAAAAATTCATAAATTCATAGTTAAACCTCTAATATCTATTGTAATTCACCAAATGCTACTTTTATATACCCTACTTCTTGGTACCATTTTATCTCATTTGTCTAATATGGTATGTGGGAAATTATTCTCTTTAATGATCTTTGGTGTTCACTGCATAGACTCACACTGCAATATTTATGGATTGACTAGCACCTTCAGATACAGAAATTGCTTCACAACTTCTGATTTTACCATACAAAAGAAACCCTTGTTCTCTTTTACAAGTCATCCATCCAGTAAGGCTTGCTACATCAAAAAGCCTCTTCCAGCAATGTCAGCTCTAGATTCAAAAGTCTTTTAATAACTCTTCTCATTTTCCAGATTATGAAACTGCAAGTGGACTAATCTGTATTTAGCTCAATTATTTTACACATGTGGCTACCAGAACACTCAATGTACTTTACAGCTGGTTTTTTCCTTACCCTACTGTTTTGCACAAAGTATCAGCATCACATGTGGCAACCTTCTGAGCCTTAGTGGTGTCTGCTACTCCTCGTTCTTTCTCCTTATACAACTTTCCAAATTCAAATGGCAAGCTTTTGTACTAGGTCCACAATCTCTATTGTTTGGAATGGTAGTAGAAGCCCCCACAGATATATTCTGCTGTGCAGAATATAAGAGCAATCCCTTTCTAGCACTGTTTTTAAAATCTATAGTTCAAATTGGCTAGCACCAAAAATTATGGGAAAAATGATTGCAAGTTATTCTGCCCACAGCTGAGAAGCAACATTCATGTACATTGCAACAAATAAAATACGAAACCTGAAGAAAGTCTTTGCATCTCACATGAAAGGCAGGTATTAGGAAAACAGTATTTCATTCAATGCTTTTAAGAATACTTATACAAGGGGTAAAATACTTCCAGGGCAACTGCTATGTAAAGACAGTCTGGGATTCATGGACAGACAGTCTTATTTACACATATGTAATGACAGTCTATTAGCAGGCTGAAAACCCAAAAGTAATTAAATTAAATTCTAAAAATCATCACGTCAATTTACAGATTTTACTTTCTTCTGGTTTGTCAACTACATGTATAAAAAGGCAGTCCAATGTAATGACATCATTTTACACCATGTTTGCATATGCAAAAACATGTCTACAAAACTAGTAGAGAGGTATGTTTATTCAAAATACTTTTTTGAATAATGTTAGGTTAGTTCCCTCACTTGGATTATAACAGAAACTATACCTTTGGGAGAAGCTGGATTGCTTGGAGTATTCTCTGTCTGTGCCCAGAGTTAAGGATTCCTATTTCCAAGAGATCCTGGTCCTCCATCACGTTGCTTCCCTAAAAATTGAAAGAAAAGGTGGAATAAAAATGAAAAAAATAACAGATGCCTTCAATAGCCTGAAACAAGCCCTTCTGTTGCATTTAACAGAGAAACTTTGCTTAACTCATAGCATCTGACAAGAATAATAAATTACTGATGATTGCACTTATTTTCACAATGACAAAATATGGTAGAAGGTGCTTGAACCCATGGACAATTACTATAGTGCTGGCAGCACTGCCAGTGGAGAAGTTATAGTTCTCACTCAAGACAAATACCAGATGTGAATCTACTTTCATTTGACTGGAACCAAGGGCATGGCTATGGAAATGTTCTGAAGCTCTCAATTTTTCAGTTCACTTGCTACCTCATCCAGCTATAAATGATGTTCATTTTTCTCTAGACTGAAAAAAACTTGACACCAAATAAGATGAGCAGGGTGGATGAAGATAAAATTATTTAGTTTCTTTTTAGTAAAATGATGAAGAAAAGGAGCGGTATCAACAAACCCCATACAATCCCTAATCCCCTAAATTTTACCAGTATAATCCTAATCTTACTTGTCACTGCTCTTATCTCCCTGCTTGTGGGGAGGTCAAATAATTCCTAACATGCAAATAGCTGAAAAAGACCATCTGTTCAAATAATATGCAAAGTAACTCGCCCCAAAGGTCCCTAAAATAAGCCTCCCCAGTTCAAGCATCTCTTCTTAGGAATTGCTAGCACTAGGAGAAGACCTGGAGCTACAGGAGCAGGACAATACACTTGCTACATTCAAGAAGTCTGATGCCACCTAGCTAATGAATTAGGCATTTGAAGGTTAAGGTACTTACTGAGCTGGTGGTGACTATTTGAAATCATAGGAGGCAAAACAGTAGCCCAAATGGGGGATTGCAACCAGGGAACAAATCAGGATAATTTAAAGTATACTGACAATCGTATATTCCTTTTCTGACATCTTCATTTCAGACAAAAACTCAGCGCTTTTTAAATATATTTTATTTTTAAAAAGCTTCTAATTATTACAGTTGAAAACACAACCTGCAAAAAACAGATGACCTATCTTGATCTCTTAGCCCTGTTGGAGTCTCATGACACTTAATTTGCTAGAAGCAAAAATTCTTATTATTCATACTCATTTAATTCATCATGAAATAGGCGTTATGTGAGCAAACCCATGAAAACTTCTGCTCTACTTTTCCATTTGGCTTTCTGCTTCTGACTGAGTACAGCTCTTAAGAAGCAGCTAAATGAAAAGCTAATAGGTGCATAACAGAACACGCTTAAGTACTTTGCTGAGTCGGGGCTTAATAAAGTTTATAAACTTTTTCTGAATATCAAATCTCCTGTCCCAAAGCAGCATGGCTTTCTCTCAAAAAGCATGCTGGAATATCCAACACTTCACCCTGTTCAGCTGCTAAACATTCTTTCCAGGTGGACTGATTAGTTTACAGGGATACTCTTGGAGACTCTCAAGTGCTGGTCTGCAAAGTACCTTGCAAAATCTAGGGGATGTCTTTTTAAGGCTATCATGGAAACCTTGCAAAGCTATTATATTTAAAATCATATTTCACAGTAAGTGGTATGATTTAAGACTAGGAGTCTGCAAATCATACCCTGAAAGAATCTGTGTGCAGCATTCAGAACAGGGCAGGCAGAGAGCTACTCTAAAGGGAGAAGCTGTGCAATCATGCCGGTTTAAGTAGAGCACACAGTAAAAGAGTGCATGCGGTACAGGCTGTGCAAACAGTGATAGTGATGGGGTGGGGTTAATATCCCCTTCATCTCCCCTGTAGACACATACAAAATATAATTTCCCCTTTCTGACTTCTTCTTTTAAATAACCTAAAGGAGGCTGTAAACTTATAGGAAGAACTTGTGAAAAAAGCCATCCATTTTGGGCTAGACTGTGCAGCTGCTGGAAACAGCTAACAAATGGATTTAAGGAGACTGAGCCAACTGAGAATCCAGTCCAAAACAAAGGCTATACATTTTCATTCATTTTAATTAATGCAGCTATTTTGCTTACAGCTATTGCTTTCACTTCATTTCACTGTTTTTCAGATTTCACCTTTCATCATTGCATGATGTTTACACACAATCATGGTGTACTCATCACTGTTTACTGGTGTCAGTAACCTTGGCATCCAGCTTCAAATATTGCAATGTTTAAAACACAAACTATCAGGCACAGGAAAACTCCTGACTATTTGCACATAGTTGCTTCAAAGCAGTGAAAGCATTATTTTATTAATTCTTTGCTATTGTTTTTCCTTATATATAATTTAATGTATCTTTTAAAGGTATGTCAAGATTACAAAATCAAATATTTAAAACTCAGGAAAGTCTGGAATTCATGGTGCCTCCTTGTTCCTTGTCTAATAAGGCAACAACCTAGTGTTTCAATGTGCTCAGGTTTTGGAGCTTTTGCTGTGTCAACATTAAGTGTCAACAGTAGCAGACACTCATCCCTCCCGTAAAAGTGACTTTATTGTCTCCTGCCACAGAGCTAAACCAAATTTTCATCCTTCCACAACAGCAAACCAGGAAAATTCAGATACTCAGTATAATCTACTACTGCTTAGCATTGAGGAATAAACTCATAGTAGTAGAAAGCTGCTGTTTGGTTTGCAAAAATACCTGTGAAGAGGAAGAAACTGTCTCCCGTCTCCCTGGTACCTGCTCCCATTCTCCTGTTAATCTTAGTCCCTGACTATCTTTTTGCTTTATTACTCCTTTTATGCTACTCCAGTCTCCTTCCATAGGCTCTTACATTGAGAGTGAAGGAAATCTAGCTCCCTTCTGCAGCAAAGTAGATACAAAAGGAGAAATTCTCTCCCTGCCCTTAGCTTCCATCCACTATAAGCTGGGCCAAATGTAACCTCAATTAACTTTACAGAGATGACATGGTAAAAGTAATTAAAATTAATATTAATATAAATATAAATGCAAGACTGTCTTTTCACACTATTTCATTCTGAGAAATAGTTGAGCTACATTAGTTGAAACTTCCCCTAAAAAAGAAATTATCCTAGTAGACATGTAGAGAATTTGAGTCCAGAGTTTAAATTCTGATATGCTTACATACAAAACAGGTTCTTATAACAGGAAATCTGGGACAGCAATCTCTACTGGGTTTATGCTTTTCTGTAATGAAAACATAAGAGATTTGGTGATATTGTAGTTTTTTAAGGCTATAAGAAAATGTAGCTGGAAGGAAAATTTCTCTGTATTAGAGACATAAGTATATATCAAAACTATTCTAGGACAGATTCAGATCTCGTTCACTTCAGTTTACACTGTTGAAAACTCCTGTCTTATTAACACATAACAGTCTTTATGAGTTAGAAAGATCTTGCTTCTGAAGTTCCAGTTCAGAAAGAGTGTATCTCAAACCCTGCAGCCCTCAGATTTGTGGTTCTGCACAACTTTTTCCCTGTAGGCACAGACAGAAAGCCAATCTCCTGAGTAAGACAGCGGTAGTTTCACAGAACAGTTGGGCTCAAGAACGACGGAAAAAAGGCTCTGCATGTGGGAGACTGGAGGCATATGAAAAACAACATATTTTGCAAAACCCAGAATTTTTGCTGTATTCTGAGCTAGTTCCTATAAATAAGTTCAGAGCAAATGGTAAATTAGGAGATAAAGATTTCACTGATTGTTCAACACAAAATCACCTCTTGCATTCTCTACCTGAATATTCTTTGCCAAAAATCCTGTATTAGTCCTTTATACCAGATTTCAAATGTATTTAAGTACAGATATATGTATGTGGAATCTTTAGAAAATAACTCAATCTAGAATATGACAGATATATATAAAAAGATTACTCTATTAAAAATAGCCTAATTTTAATACATTAAACAGCTCAAAGAACCTCTAAAATCTAATCAAAGTGCAAGTTTCCTAAACTTGTAGACAACTTCATTTATTATCAAAAGAGATCAACTTCCAAGATAGTTAAAAGAAAAAGGAACAGCCCATATGCATTCTACCTCCTGCAGGAACAAAAGCTCTTTGAAGATTTGTCCCTGAAGATAATAAAATATGGTAATTAGAAGAACATATTAGGATGCCAGGCATGACTTTATGTTTCCCATTTCCCCTTTTTTACCTATGTTTTTAAATCTTCCTTTGTATATTTTCTGTGCTTGAGACCTATCATGAAAAATTCTAATGTCTGGTTCTGTCACCTAAGTAAAGTGGTACAGAAGCTCTAAAATAGCTGGCAGGTGTATCTCTAGACTTTTCTGAAAACTCAACCACTGAAGTTGGAAGAGAGGAGCTGTGGGGAACAAACCATCTGAATATGATTTTTGGTCTTAATATTGTTTTTCATCTTGCCTGAGAGCTTGAAAATCAGATAAAGGTTGGAAAGTCGTTTCACAGATTTTCATTGCAAAGTTCTGCAATGAAATTTACCTCTGCAGTTTGCATATGCATTACTTTATCTACATGGACTAAAAACTGACTGAAAAAAAAAAAAAAAAGAGAAAGAACAAATTGATGTTTCATTTAAAGCTTTCTTTCTCCCTAAAAGACTGAAACAGACTTGGGTTGACTTCTGGCAATGCCAACTAAAACAACTCTTTCAATGCTCTGCTGTGTCAGCTAGAGGAGGAAAAGTAGTAAATCTAATGCCTAAAGCTATGTAAGAGCTCAGATGGATTTGAATTCACTTCCTATGCAGCCATTATTGAGACCAAGGTCAGCTGGAGATATCGAGTGCTACTACTGAAGGTGGCAACAACTTCTGGTACCATTTCATGCTTCTGATATACTGGAATCCGATTTAACAGGCTTGGTGTGGGTAAGGGAATGATGACTTCTGAGGTAAGTACAGTACTGATGAGGCAGCACTGGTGCTTGCATCACTCTCAATGTGTAGGGAGCGCTTTACACTCGCCTTGCCCCCTCTCAGCCATTCATGTAGCAATCTGCTGCAACATCAGCATAATAAGATCAGTAGGGACTCTGAAGAGCTGCCGCTGGTGGCATCTTACACATAACAGTGGGTAGGATCATGGTGTATGTGTATCACAGACAAGGTCTGGTGGGTGTTTGAAGTGCCTTGCCAATATCTCTACAAACATGTATTACATTGAGTCTCACCCTGACTGAGACGTGGCTATGCAGGAGCACAGCTGGGGGACTTCAATGCAGTTGGGGCAACAGACCTCGGACTACCATCATTCCTGTCACTCAGATAAGAGAGGTGGGAGCAGGGCAGGAGCAGATGGGAATGTTCTTCCATTTTACATGCTTGGAGACTTAAATCAGCAATAGAAAACTGAGACTAACAACACCAAAGAGCTCTCTGCTTTCTTACTCCTGCAATCCCAAATGTCTAACTAGGAAGAAAGGGAGAAGGTATCCAGTACCAATGGGAGCAAGGACTGTTAATGAAGCACTTCAGAGAATCTCAGAATATGCTGAGTTGGAAGGGACCCACAAGGACCCACAACCATCCCCAAGAGTCACATCACTTGCCTGAGAGTATAATCTAAATGCTTGTACCTAGGCTTGGTGCTGTGACCACTTCTCTGGAGAGCCTGTTCAGTGCCTAACCGCACTCTAGTTGAAGAACCTTTTTCTAATATCCAACATAAACCTCTGGTGACTCAGCTTCAGGCTATTCCCTCAGGTTCTGTGACTGATCACCACAAAGCGGAGATCATTGTCTGCCCCTCCTCTTCCCCTCATGAGAAACTGGTTTGAACCAGTTGAACCAGTTGGAACCAGTCAGAACCATTTTTAACTGGTCTAAACAAGTCAGAACCAGTCAGAACTGATCTGAACCAAATTGAACCAGTTGGAACTTCTTCCAAACTGTATTCCCTTGAAATAGCTGACATCTAAACTCTCCACTGGCTGGGAAACAATTGGAGACATCTCACAATGTACTTAAGGACATAAACAAGACCTTTTGCATACTCTAAATCATATGCCAAAACGTTTATAATTTTTCAACACAGCATAGCTTTCCCACAAGGTAAAAGAGCTTATTTCTTAGAGACTTGCAAGAAATGGCTACAGAAATGTAGTTTCAGTAATGAGCACTGCTTCTTATTAGTGCAAAAATTTCAGGCAGTGTGTCACAAGTTTAATTTCCAAACAAGAATTGGCAAGAGGCCAGAATTTAGCAAGCTTCTGTGTAAGTGAAAAGGTTGCCTCACACTAGAATTGCCACTGTTAACATGAAAACAAGATCTGTAAGAATGATTATTGAGTTAAATGCCTAGCTTGTACTTTCAAGTCAGAAAGATTTATCTGATTCCTGAAGATACTGCAGTAATTATTTAATCTACAAACCTGACAAGACTATGTTAGAAAAATCCCTTGCAGAAGCATGGAAATTTGTCTTAGGGGAAAGATACTGACTATAAAATATGTTACGAAGAAAGAATCATGTACCTTGCAAAATAATAATTTGATAATGTTCTTCAAAAATTAATTTGATTTAAGACTACTGATACTCATTCTCAATCCTCACCTTGTTCTATTGTCGTTCTTTACATTTATGACTTTCTTATCAGTTAAAAAGTCCACAAAACCAAGAGTTCTCCATGTTAGCTTCAGTTCATCAGTAAGTAATAATAAACTACTAATGTTTACTAAATGTACTAAACATTAGCTAAAAAAAGGCCATTTCACTGAGATGAGAATGGGGAGACAGCAATTTGGAGAATGAATTTGCAACCTATGCATAAAAGTAGAAGGTGATGTAAGTAGGGCCAGTTTAAAAAGGAGTCCCAACAGACTTAAGGCCCGTACGACTTAAATTTTAAATGTCTCTCTCTGCTTCACATTCAGCTCTTTCAGAAATGAACCTGAAGCAACCAGTGCCATCAAAAGCTTTTCAAATATTCACATTCAAATGATCAAATAGTCACAGACCTTTCACACAACAGGAATAGTTAATTATAGATCATTAAACAATACTGATAGCTGGGACAAGGATCCTGGTAGGAAGAATTTCTGCTATTTTTATCACTTCTTCCTCTAGCACTGTTTCATTAAAACCAACACAATTGTCACATGCAAATTAGCTGCACAGATAAGGCGGCAATTGAAAAAATTACCTCTGATGTCACACTTGGCCCACTTAATTACTAATGCTGTTGACCCAACTCTGTCTACCTATTTATTCATAACAATTCAATAAAATAATTATTAATACTTACCTAAATTACATCTAAATATCTTGTATGTATATTGTGAAGATAATTTCACCTCATCTGAGTAATGACAATTCCAGAGAGTCTATATTGTATCATTATTCAGATTACTTGCTATAAATGCTATTTAGCTCAGATGCTAAATTTCTCAAAGGACCCACTTTAAAAATCAATATTACTGTGAGCTAATTAACAGACTTCTAGATTCTCAGAAAAATACTCCTTTCTCCAATAAGTGTTTAAGGCGACAGAGTGCAGGAAGGGGCAAAGATAATATTTTCAGACAAAAATAGTGAATACTTTCTCTGCATGTAACATGGAGTTCCATTTAACCTTGGAGCTAACACTGGTGGTTTTGTAATAAATTAGGAGATGATAATAAAATAACAAAATAACTTTTGTAATAAAATAAGGTGGTGATTGGTGACAGCCTACATGGCTTCACTAAGGGTAAACTGTGCCCAACAAATTTGAAGGCCTTCTGCAATGCAGTTGCAGCCTTGATGGATAAGGGAAAACAAGTGAAGTCATCTACTTGGATAGTGCAAAGCATTTGATTCTGTCCAACACAACTTCCTTGTCTCTAAACTGGAGAGATATGGATTTGACAGGACTACTTGGTGGCTAAGGAACTGGCTAGTTGGTTATGTTCAAAGATTTGAAGTTAATGGTTTGATATCCAAGTAGAGACCAGTGATGAGTAGTGTTGCTCAGGGAACTGAGTACTGATGCTGTTTAACATCCTTGTCAGCAACATGGAAAATGGGATTGAGTGTACCCTCAGCAAGTCTGTCAACCACACGGTTAACATGGAGGAAAGGGATGCTATCCAGAGGGGCTTTGACAGGCTTGAGAGAACCTCACACAGTTCTACAATGCCAAGTGCAATGACCTGAACGTGGGTCAAGGCAAGCTCAAGCACAAATACTGGTTTGGCAGAGAACAGATTGAGAGCAGCCCTGAGGAGAAGGTCTTGGCGGTATTGGTTTACAATAAGCGCAACACAAGCTGGCAATGTGCACTCACAGCCCAGAAAGCCAACCACATCCTGGGCTGCATCAAAAGAAGCGTGGCCAGCAGGTCAAGGGAGGTGATTCTGCCCCATCCTCCACTGTTGCAAGACTCCATCTGGAGTACTGCATCCAGCTTTGGAACTCGCAACATAAGAAGGACATGGTTCTGTTGGACCAAGTCCAGAGGAGGATCAGGAAGATGATCACAGGGCTGAACCACCTCCCCTATGAAGGCAGGCTGAGAGGATTGGGGTAATTCAGCCTCGAGAAGAGAAGGCTCTGAGGAGATATTATTCCAGCCTTCCAGTACATAGAAGGGGCCTACAAAAGAGGGACTTTTTACAAGGGCAAGCAGTGATTAGACAAGGGTTAATGGCTTTAAACTGAAAGAGGGCAGGTTTAGATTGGATATTAGGATGAAATTCTTTACTGTGAGGGTGATGAGGCACTGGAAAAGATTGTCTGGAGGAAATGCCTATGTTCCATTACTGATAGTGTTCATTGCTAAGCTAGATGGGGCTTTAGGCAACCTAGTCTAGTGCAAGGTGTATCTGGCCATGACAGGAGAATAGGAACTATATGGTCTTTAAGGTCCCTTCTGACTCAAACTATTCTGTAATTCTATGATTCTATGAAATGTAAAAACTCAGTTCACCTCCCAAAATTTCTTGCAGAAGTATTTCCTTCCCCCTATTTTGATCATTCATAGTCATGTTTTTTAAAATGTGAGCCACCCAAATCAACTCAGAGGCACAAAATGCAGAGTCAAAGACTTTGACTTTAAAATTCTGGGCAGGATCCATGTCTTAAAAATAGGTTATTCCCAGAAAGGGCTTGTAAAATAGCTGCAAGGAAAACATGGTCAAGAAAATGCTTAAGCCTTTACACATTTACATTCTAAAATTATGGCTGACATTTTCGGGTTCTCTAATTATCAATTAATTATTGGCAAAATTAATAACCTATCAGCATCCTTAATTGTCTATTGATGGTTGAATAAGACTGCACACACAGAAGTCGATTTGGGGGATTACACATATGCTCATCTTTTGAGCCCCTGCTCCGCATGTCCTTTTATTATGCTCTTTGTAAAACAGTGCCTGCTGTTGCCAATCAGCTGATAAGGATCCTCAGAACTTTTGCAACTCCATGTTTTGACTTCACGTGCTCACTTTCTCATGCAGTCTGTGGCTGCTTTCAGCCACCTATCATACATACCACCATGCATATCTCAAAGTTGTTTTCTACTTTGCTTTCTCACATTCTGTCAAACCATGGCCTTCAAAGCCAAAGGTCTCTTTTTTTGTCCTAATCAGCCAGGCAACTGCTGCAGCCAAGTTAACTTGTTCCCACATGACATCTTCAAGCATTTTTTCACCTCCAGCCTGCAACTGAACCCTGCTCACACTGGCAGCTTTACCTTTGGGCTGCCTGGTATTCAAGCTCTGTGTTTGGAGCAATCAGAGCAGCTATGAAACCATGTCAGTACTTTGAGGGAGTCTAGAAAGTAGATGCCCTCTGAGCTTGATCTGGTAGAAAGTCTCAGAGCATGCCCAAGGCAGAAACACAGGAGCATGGCATGAATTGGCCTCTTTCCTAAAAATGTGTTGAAAGGAGGAAGAATGGTTTTATCTTTTTTTCTCATAGAACAGCCAATCTATCAGAGCATTCATGCAGAAGGTAGGAGATCAGATTTACCTGTCTTTCTCATATTTAAATTTTCTGAAAAGAGAGTAAGCTATGCAACAACTTTTAGGAAACAGCATCCTGGGATTTAGGAGAAATCATTCATTAGTCTTGCTTAAACTAAATTGCTGTGAAGGTTAGTCAGTAAGCCAAAAAGAAATATCCTTTAGACCAGTGACAGCTGGCTGTGGTAAATCAACCTTCTTGTGCCATTGCTAGAAATGTTTCTAGTTTCCATCCAGTGACTGCCAAATATAAAAAGCAGAGAAAAAGCTAAAAATTCAGGACTTTCTATTTCTTTCAACCAAATATCCTAACTTCTGAGCTACATACTTATGCTTCTGTTGTAATTTGAAAGAAAACTGTAAGCCAGATGTCCTTATCCAAAGTGATGACCTGCATGTCAAGATCTAGGAAACAGCAGAAGAAATCCAGCCTACAAATGGTGTCTAATGCAGGGCTGCAAAGGGAGGCAAAACTTTCCGATAAAACTTCTGCTTTGGAGCATCTCACTGCCTTCCTCTGCTTGCCACTGTAAATCCTTTTCTTATTTGCCTTTCTCTTCCTATTAAATTATACAGGGTCTTGTTTGCCCAATTCAATTGTAGATATCCTGCTCCCAGAGACAGGAACTGTACAATCAAGGATCATGATGTTCACCAGTTGCTGCTGCTCAATGCATTTTTATTGTGGTCTTGGAGGTCTCACTTGGCTTTGGAGTCCACCCTATGTGCTGCAAAATTAAGGCACTGCCTAACGTTTGTATGCCCAAACCATTTTCATGACCTAGATGCTAGTAATTGTTGACTGGACATGCTGCTTTGTTTAATATTACTAAATATGATAAAATATGAAGCAGCTCTCAAAAATGAGAAATACTGGGAAACAAATGATGTTTTATATGTGCCACTGATTTGTTCTGTTTAAACATATTTCACAGTCCACTGTGCTGCTTTTGATATGCAGTAGTGCAGAAACGTTAAAAGGTAAAAAAGATTGTAATTTAATAAGAAACTGGAATATACTAACTTTCTTTAGGTGAAAATTAGTGTATTTAGTTTGCCTGTCAAATATAGTTGTTATGCTGAGAACCATTTTAATGTATTCATACAGATTTTGTTTGCTAAGGCAAGCACAATGAACGACAAGATTGAATAAGGCTTGTCATCTCCCACTGCAGACAGATGAGATATCTTTTACATGTGATTTTTCTGATACAAACCACTGTGATTTATTTCCACAGTATTTACAGAGATATTACTAGCCAAATCCCTGAAGCCCAAGGGGTAAGGGGAGATGGGCTACATTTTCTTCAAGCCCTTTCTAAAAATAAGAAAACATTTGATTAAGGGTTGACATTTTTCTTTTCTTTCTTTGCTTGTTCTTGTAATTCATTTCACATGGGAAGTGGGCTGTGTTTTTCTTATCCCTTCCAACTCAGCAGCCAGGAGGCTGGCTTTGCAGGCCCACTCCCGTCACCACGGCAACCAGCAGATCACTGCGATGCGATCCCCTGCGCTATATGTCACTACACGGTGCTATTGTTCTCCAGTAACGATTTGGGAGATGCATTTCAATATTCTCATAAAGAAGGATTGATTATTGTTCCATTGATCGTCCTGTGCATCACACGTGGACTACTGCATCACCTTGGGATGTGTTTTGCATCCCATGTAGTGACTTCAAGAATGATTGTTTTGCACCATGAAGTCTATGTTCAGCACCAAGCAGACCCTGATCTTATCACTCTTTACAACAACCTGAAAGGAGATTGTATCCAGTGGAATTTGGTCTCTTCTTCTAAATTACAAGTGATAGGACAAGAGGAAATGGGCTCAGTTTGCACCAGAGTAGGTTCAGATTGTATATGAGGAAAAGTTCCTTCATTGAGAGTGTAGTCAATCATTGGAACAGACTGTCCAGGATAGTTGTTGAGTAATGCTCCCTGGAGGAATTTATAAGACTTGTGGATGTGGCAGTTAAGAACATCATTTAGCAGTGGACTTCGCAGTGCAAGGGTAATGGCTGGACCTGATGATCTTAAGGGTGTTTTCCAATCTAAACAATTCTATGATACTATAGAACCAAAATCTCAGAATAGTTTGGGTTAGAATGGATCTTCAAAGATCCCCTAGTTCAACTCCCCAGTCATGGACAGGGACAATTTTCATATTGCTTGAAATTCCTTTCAACCTGATGAAGTCCAAAGAATGAGAGAAACACACGCCATTTCTGCTAACTTTATCAAAAAGTTAAAGGTTCTATTTTGGAAAATAATTGGTTAGCCACTGATACATAATAAATGTGTTCTGGAGTGATTCATTGATTGCTGCATTTCTTAGTATTTCTTTTTTGGCTCATGACAATATATTTTTAATATATTGTGCCATTTCATATAGCGTGACCCAGCTATGTCATAGATAATGCAGGAACTGTCCCCAATAATGACCGGATGACTGGATCTCATACAAAATATTAAATACCACAGGCTTCAATGTAGTTTGTCAACAAATTTTAACTATCTTGCCATTGAACAATAACATTTATAATTCTGAAATATAAAATATAAACAAGCAAATTCGATAAATAAACAAATGCAACATGAGATTTCTGATTGTGCAAGCCAGACAGCAAATTGTCTATGTTCTGTTTCTTTTTGTCCCTTCATCTGTTTCGTCTCCCTGTGCAACTTATTCCCAATCCACATACTGTATTCAGAAATAGTTCTAATACTATGACTTTTCTCTCTATCCCCATTTTCTGCTTTATTTACACCTTTTCACTCTTTTGCAAATGTTCTTGTACTGTTTACCTCAGATACAAAACAAAAGCAGTAATTAGACTACCACAGCTGTTTTCTACCTATATCTGAGTAGTTAGAATTTACAAATACTCACACAAGATGTCATTTTTACACCAGCCCATAAATTATTCACATATATAATGGCAGGCAGAATCTTTTATTACCAGTGAATATCAGAAAAAAAAATCCATCCATTTGAAGAAGCTTGTTCAGAGAAGCTGAACTTGTAACTTGTGTTCAGCTAAAGCAAGTACTGTCTGTGAAACTTAAAATCATATATTGGTCTCATACACACAGTCCTAGCATCTTGATATAGCCCTCTGAACTATCCCTCCTGTCTAGGAAGTAGTATTTGCTTTAAAGAGTCTCCTATATAAAGATAAATTTATTCTGGTTTTTGTCTGAGAGATGATTATTCTCATAGATGCACTGCATTTTCTTAAAAATCCAAATTATTATTTTCAAAATTAATGAGAGGACAGCTTGACATACTCTTAGGGTACTAATAACTGTATACAGACTGATTCAGTCTCAAAACACTATGGAAGGATTCTGCAATGTTGCTACACAGCTGATTTTCAAAGTAAGCATGTGCGGATGTCTTTTGTCAGAGTCCAGTAATCTGGTACTATACTGACACTGACTTTACTGACACTATAGTAATTAATTTATCTCAGTCACAAGGAGACCGTTATGCAAGTCAGTTCTTGTCCAGCACCCTTCTTCCTGATGCTACTGTGGTGAGCATTTCCACCAATCCCTTTCTATACAAAGATACTGCATTCAACAACTAACATTTAGGGCTTGTCTGGGGCCTGCCCCTATCCTAATTCAAGGCAATCCTTTTACTTGTGCTTTACATATTTCTTCTTTAGCTAGCTTTTTCTAATTTCCTTTGCAATGAAAAATTGTTCCTAATAGTCTTGGTGAACACTTGTGAGCTTCCCTTGTACCTTCTGCCTTTAATATTCAGTCCAAACAGACCAGTGCTATCAACAAATTGGATAATAAAGCTGCATGTTCCTAATATAGCGAGACAAGAGTGTGGAAGACTGTCAGTTCACATGATAAAATTTTTAGATTACAGTACATCTTCTTAAAAGAGAAAGTTACTGCAATGAATAAAACAGACAATATAGGAGCTACTGATCCCCACTATACATTATAGAAATGTTGCAAAGTCACAAAACTATAAAATACCAGAAAACAGATTGTTCAACACTGGCTAACCACCCTTCACCCCAGGTTACATATTCTTCATGGTATCATACACAGAGTATAATTATATTTCTGAATAATCCAAGAATTCAGTACAGAAGGTTGGATGGTACTTACAAAATAAGGCAGCTGATATTTCTTTTTTTAGCCTTTATCATTCTCTGTGTGGGTCCGTGTCTTATATATAGTTCCCCATTGAAGACCTTACCAGTAAGAATGACTCATTTTCTTCAGACTTTTTTTAAACAGTCATTGAAATAATATTAGACAGCTCCAAACCAGGAATTAATGTATTTTATAAGACTCCTTTAAAGCAAGGTGGCATTTTAATACCCATTATACAGATAAAGAATTGAAGTAGGATTAATTAGGGCTAGAATTAAAAAAAAAAATCTATTAATTCTTAATGCCTAGATGCTGTGATTGCCTTTTTTCATTTCAATAAATACTTAGTACAAATCTATATATATATATTCAAAGGACATCTGTAGTCATACTCAGTTTTAGCTGCAGACACCACTTCAGCAAATCAAAGTCTGCTCCTTCTCTTCCACGTCCGTAGCAAAGGATTTTCAGTGCAACAGTTTTATCAGAAAAAAGTTTGTCATAATTTCGTAGAATCACAGAATGTTCTCAGTTGGAAGGCACCCACAAGGATCATCAAGTCCAACTCTTAAGTGAATGGCCCATACAAGTAGCTAGCTGTCCAAGTAAATCAAAAGCCTGAGACCCCTTAAAAAAAAAAGGAAGAACATGAATAATATGGTACTACAAAACATGCTGTAGAGCTTGGCTAATTTTCTGCATGGAGTCATCTTAATCCCAGCCAAGGACATACGTTCTCACTCTGCACCAGCTCTGCTGTGAGTGACAAGAACATCTCTGTGAAAACCACACAGTTAAATCTCCCTCTGCTTTTTAAATCAAGTTTAAATACTTAAAGTCAGTAAAAGACCTTAGATCTGAAGCAGAAATCCTCTATCCCCCTCTTTGTTTTCTTTTATTCCACCTCATTTCTTCCTCTCTTTCCCTCCCTCTGGTCATCCCTCCTTTCCTCCTTCTGTCCTTTCTTCCCTCCTTCAATTTGTAGTCAAAAAAAAAAGACGTTAATTTCTACTGAGGAAAGAGGGAATGGAGAAAAGAAGGACATGGAGAGAACAAGAATAGACCGTCCTGCAGAAGCGGTGAGAGAGAGAGAGATCTCAGAAACCAAATGCAGTTTGGGGGAGAGGGTCAGACACCGAGAACTTCAGAAATAAAGGGAAGAGTAGTATCCAGGTAGTTCCCAGGGGAGACACAAGAAATGCTAAGAAACAGTTCCTGCCATGTATTTGGCTTACAGAGGTAATAAAACGCATGATTTAAAGATCAAAATAATGATAAATTACATGTAGGTAGCTCATACACAGAAAGATGTTCGCGTTTAATTTTGTTTGTGTCATAAAATATTAATAATTATCAATTATTGTTTTGTTATTCTGCACTATTTTGAGTTTGACTCCACTTCTTGCCACTGAATTCACTCAGAATTTAACTGAAGGTACTCAAAGAGACTCCTCAGGTAGTCTGGCTATCTATGGTTCCCTCCTGAGACACTGTGCTTTCCAACTACAGGTACTTAGAAATCTAGACTATCAAAGTTTAGACAGAAGCAGATAATTGTCCAAAAGACAGCTCAAAATATACAAAGATATTTCTAACCCAGGATCTTCTCTTGATTTCATATATGTGGACCAGCAATATGATGTAATTTCCTACCAGATAATTAAGGGACTAAAGAAGCATTTTGCCCAAATTCATAATCCAAATCAAAAGGCGACCTCACAGAAGACCCTTACATATATTTTTCTATGCATTCTTCATAGACCAGGATGCTTCTGCATGGGCTAGCAAGTGTTTTCTTTATTTTCTTTTCCCCTGAGTCTCCATTTCTTATTTTTGAAGAACGAGGGAAATCAGAATGCATTTTAAACAAACATATATTTGAATCAGAGTTAAGAAATAGAGAGAAATCAACCATACAAGCAGGGATAGCATAATTTGCTGACAAAAAGCCTAATATTACTGGGAATCAAAAACTTGTCTCTATGTGGGTTCTTTGGTATAATATTCCACTCTTGCTGCATAAAAATCTTTTCTGAGAAAGAAGTGAAGACCTACTATTTCTAAAGGCAATGAAACAAGTACTTTAAAAATCAGAAAATAAGGAAATAAAAACTTCATGGACAGAATAGACACATTTCCAAAATCCAAGAGAGATGGAAAATTATATAAAATAACTTGCATTGTCAATTTTTAATTCCTTTCTGGTTACAAGAGGCATGCCTAGGGAGTTCAGAGAAGCTAACAGGGCTATAATATTCATACTATATTTAAAAATGGATCAAGGCTAAAAACCAACTCAGTATTGTGCAATCTTTTATCCTAATGTAGAACAGCTGTTTCTTTATAAATGCTATCTTAACTTACTTCAATAAGTGGCCTTTCTTGTGATTAAAAGGGAAACTGTTTGGAGAGAGCAAAACTCAAGAAGTGAAAAAGCTGTGAAATAGTGTGGCTACTGAAGAACAGAGGCCATCAGACATTTCAGAGATTTTAAGAGCTGTAACCAGCTGCGACAAACATTTTTTTAGTGTAACCTGTAAGATACCCCCTCTTCCTAACTGCAAAGGGCAACTGGACAGAGGGCCCACTCTTTGCTAAGTTTTGGCTGCTAACTAGGCAGTCAGAGAAAATACTATTTGGGATTTATATCAGGAGGTTATTTAATAAATCTTTATCCAGTATTTTATTCATGGTATTCCAGGTTTTCATATTTAAACTGACTGTTAGCACTTGAATGCACAGCAACCTTATCCCTTCACCACTGCCACCTGGGCAAATTCTTTGACTTTTTTATTTCGAAACTTCCATCTAGATCTGTTCTTTGGATTAAAAAAAATTCAATTATTTATTATCTAATCAAAGCCTTTCAATACAAATCTAAAACAGCTACGGTACATCTTGCAAATTTAACCCATTGTTGTTCTCATCAGTAATATTATTAAAGCATTCAGCTTCCAATAATTCAATAAAATATTGTGTAAGTTAAGAGTGATAAACATCTGAAAGATGACATTTCAGTTAATCAAAGGTTGTATTTACAACTGTATATACCCTCACTTTTATCACTACTAGCCAATCTAAAACAAATACAGTGTATAGTAGCATGGAGATTTTATCCTGTATGCACAATAATTGGAGTTTAATGAGGGACAGCAAAAGATACAGAATGTGATACATTCCAGAGTGAATAAAATGCTTGAAATATTTAATGTAGTATTATAAAGTATACAGATGTAAGTTATTTGGGGATTAAAATAGCATTCGTATTACTTGTTTTCCTAAAAATATATTTCATTCAGGAGTGGGCTAAGAATAAGACCAGACACCAGGTGTGAAAATATGGAATAAAATCATAGGTTAGACATGGCAGTTTGCTTTGTCTGGGCCTTTAATTTCAGCAGTCAAAGAACATAAAGTTTTTCCCATTTGAAGTCAAGAATATCAATCCTTCTGATCATTGAACAGGCAAAGACTTTGGAGGTGACTTATGAGCAAAGTTTGCAGCTTCTGAAAAAACGTGACAAAAAGTGTTTCTAACTGAATATAGTAATTTTCAATTGCCTAAAGTTATAATCTGGAGTATAATAATTTTATCTATTCTAAATCTTTATAACCTGATTTCTAAAACGCTAATGCAATTGAAAAGCATGCTTGGATGTATAGGTACTTTTTTCTGATGTTCCAGACAAACAATACTAGACAAGTGTACACTGCTGAACATGAAGGCAGTTTAGGGGGTCTCATTATTATTTTAAATGACTGTTGGGCTAAGGCTGCAAAATCATTAAGCAATGCAACACTAGAAAAATAAAAATAAGTTTTATTTTTAGCTGCTAAATCTTTGACATGTGCGCTTGTACATACTTAAATCTCAGTACACTTAATGAGAAAGGAATTTGGAGAGGAAAAAATTAGTAAAGAAACTTGTGTTTGAAGTCTCTATCATATGGCACAAGAACGTGAGGGGTGAGTTGAGGTTACTCAGGTACTGTAACTCCCTAGTTCTTTATTTCTGAGCACATAGAATATTCCAGCTTACTGAATTACTTTTTGTGTAACATGCGTATGCACAAATGCGTGTGCAAATGTTAACAGACTGAATGGACAGCATAACATATTGATAAAGGCTACACAGGCTTCATCACTTTTGTCACCACCAAGGTTAAAACGGATGCTGGGGTGTTGGTACCACAAACAATACGTGGCCGTGGCTGTGTGGAAGAAGCAAAAAAATTCATCAATGTGTGGGAAAACAAAGAGATTTTAAATTGAAAGACGGTTTAGATATACAGGAAGTTTACTAGCAGCTGAGCAAATTCTGTACCAAGAATGGCTTGCTTGCATGGCAACTCCAGTACATCATTCTGAAACAGCTTTTGAAAGTTATAGTTTCAGTAGCAACATTAAGCTTGTCTCCCTCGTTGAAATTTTAGCTACTTGTGACAGAAAAAAACCCTTTTCATCTAAACGATGAGAGGCACAATGTGCTGTACAGTACATCTGTTTCCTTTAAATAGTTTGTTAACCTCCCAACTGCAGTTACTTAATTTCACTTTATTCTCTTTCTATTACATCCCATTGAGATATTGTCACCATTGTGTCCCCACCACAGTCAGTATTGATGACAGTATCTGTTGCCAATAACACCATCACCCATTTCCTTCTTGATAAGGCAATAGCTGCATGATGAATCGTTGAAGACAAACAACTCAGGAGACTGTAAATCTATACTGAAATCTGTCCTATGATCTGAAATACATTGGAAGTACATTTGTATTTTAGTTGTTCGCTAATAATTTATTCATTCTCCAGAAGGTCTCAAAAATGATTTGCTAAAGGATCTGGTATTTTCTCTTCAGTTTCTTAAGACCTGTCATCAAACATCACTTAACCTAGATAATTTAGATATTTTAATTCACCAAGTACTCTTCTGCCTGCAGTATGATAGCTCTCCCTCTTTCTATAATTTCTCAGTGGTCTTCATTAACATTATACTTCACTAATTATCATGCTTTGTTTCCTATGCTAAAACTAATATGAATTTATCTGACCCCAACAGGGGTTATAATTTTTTTAATATTCCCTTTAGCCATATCATGTTGATAAAAAGTTTTCTGAATGCATTCTACTAACATAGTTAATCAAATTGCATTTTCTCTCCTAATATTTTTTCCTTTTTGTATTTTAATTATTTATCTGTTCTTTCATGATGTATTCGCTTTGTTTTAAATTGTTTCTGGTTTATTTGGATGTGCATTTATACTTGTTCATATAACTAACTACCTGAGCTTCTCTTACATAATCTAGTCTTCATTTAAAAAGGATCCAAGAACCATACGTTTATTTCCAGCTATCTGTTAGTAGTCATTAATCTTTACCTGACAACTCCTTCAGAATCCCAACATCCGGTTATTTGTAATCAAACTTCTGTGTACTGCTTTGTCTTTTAACTTAGTCAGGGAAGTCTGTCATTGTTTGAAATTAATTTATCTACTGTTTCAGATTCCGTTTAATTGCCTCTTGTTGGACAATGTTTTTCTATAACAGTAATATACACAACCATATACTGTGTTCCTTTTAGAATTCCTTTTATTTAATTTGGGTTTTTTTAATTTAATTTTATTAAAAAGTATTTCCATATGAAATAACTAAGAATAAGCTGTAACTTCTTATTACACACAGGATGGTGCTTTAAGTTTACCATTCCCTTTCATAGCAAAGACTTACATTATTTACCTACAATGCAAATAAAATTATAAAATGATTGTCCCATGGTTCTTCAGTTTTTCACTCTAAAGAGTAAAAACTCTTAGATTTTCTGCTTTCTTAAGCTTTAAATTCTCTGTTACTTTTAACAATGATTATATACTGTCATGTTTTCCATAGCTTTCACTGATTACCAAGAATAGCATTATACACAACATTCTATAGACATACATTTCTAATTCTTGAAGATTTATCAAAACAAAATGTAACAAAATAAGCTAGAGGGTTTTTGCCTTAAATAAATATGCAGTTAGAATATTTTATCAGCATGACACATTTTATGAGTTATCAAGACATCATGCTTCATACTTATCTGCTTTATCAAACTAACTTTCACATGAACTACTTGCTACTTGTTTCTCATCAAATTGTATTTAGAGCCAATAGACAATTCTTCACATATGTAGTCTCAGAATACAGCTCATCACTGTTTGTACGTCAAAATGAAGGCCACTCTCTGCAACTAGGCAGGCTTTTAGCTTAAGCACCATGTTTAACATTAGCATTTAACATATTGTTAGAACAGATGGGACTAATTCCAGTCCTCACATATCCTACTCACAGATACGTACCGTGAAATAGTTTTGGTTTTAATGGTGACTGTACATGCAACGGCTTTCAATGTCTGGATTTGACCCTTTATTCTTAGTGAGGGTATGACTGAACCCAATACATTGCTATGTACCTTGGACAAGCTCTTTTCTCTCAGACTGCTACAGAGTGAGCTTAGCAAAGTAGCACATATACACCAGATGTCACTAACCTGAATGTCAGAGGTGAGTGCAAGGACATTCCGCTGAATATACTGGCACCTGGATTATCACCCAAGAGTACAGCCTGAAGTCGTATCTGTCCTCATTGTATGTACAGTCTTGTGTGGAACAACATCTAAATAAAGACGGCCACATATTCCAGAACAGTCAAAGAAACTCTCACTTAAAGGTCAATTTAGTGGAATCTGGCAAATAGGCAGATGGACTCATCCCTGATTATACCTTCGAGATACAACTGCTGAGACAGGTTTAGATGAAAACATTCTCTGACTCTCAAGGAATCCACTACACTCAGGACATTTAATGAACTCAACAGTCTGGAGATGTATTCCTTGTGAATCAATTGCTCAAGTGAAATACACAAAAATTTTGTCTCTGTTGAGTAATCATTACCACCAAAATTTTCACAAAGTCCTCTATCAAGTGCAGGATCAGTCACCAGCCTGCAGTGCTTTGTTTTTTTACACACACACATTACATAGATATAGATACATAAACACGAAGTGGATTCCTCTAAACTCCCTTCCCTCTGGGGAATGAGCACTGCCTCTTCAGTTCTGCATGCGCTCACTCAGAATGATGAATTGTCTGAGAACTCAAGACAGAAAGACAGTGTAAGCTGTTATTTACACATGCAATACTGAGGAGTACATTAATAAGCCCTTCTGTCTCATGACCAGTTTGAGGAATACCATGACAGAAGCATTAATTGGACCTTGTGGAATGTGATTATTTGTTAGATCTGCTGCTGGTGCAGGACGGCAGGCACAACTTCCACTCTGACACGCACCTGAGCTCTGATTTGCAGTTTCTATAGTAAGCATCCCTATTAGGATGAAAAAGAAGATCTTAAAGTTTCAGGGCTGGATGTTCTGAAGGAGTATTTAATAAAAATACTTTGTGTTTTGTTTTCAGTGAACCCTGTATGGATTATAGCCCCAACTGAGCCATCAAAAATGTTGTGCCTACATGATAGCCTAAGGAGATGTAGTACAAACCCATCAATAGAGCCGAGATAGTGATTCAACTGATCAGGTGAATCTGCTTTAATTTATCCTAAAATATCTACCCTAATAGTTATTCAGCCACCCAGCTAAATTGTATTGTATGCTCCATTGACTTTAATGTCTGATTAGATGCTTCACCTGTTCACCCACAGAAATAAATGTAGTCATCTGAGGTGCTGCAAATGTATATTGCCTGGAATCCTGTTGAAGGTCCCAACAGGCATGGCTATTTTATAGATTCAGTATCATTTATTCCAGGCCTACACAGATGTCTTAGACGTCTCTATTTCAACATGAGGGCAACTGAACTGAGTCCTAAACATCTACTGATATGTAAATAGACATGTACTTGTCTATATTTGAACTTTAAATCTGCCCCATCCTATGTTTGGCTAGCAGGTTGGGCTAAGGAAAGAGGTGGCTTGCCTAGGGACCCATAGGTGCAAAGGATTAGCAGGATGAAGGAGAGGAAGACTTAGAAGATACCAGAGTGACAAAGAGTCACTTTACTCATGGAACAAGTCAGGGCTACACTGGCACTGGAAGGATCTCCACATTTCTAGTCTCAAGTTCTGTAGATCTGCCATGAAACTAAAAAGAAGTCCTGGAGTTTGCAGATTAAGTCCAGATAAGGGGACTGAAACTTGTGGTTCCAGACATATATTCTAGGATTTTATTTGATGTAAAGTAAATCTTAAACCACAGCTTAGTCTGGCATCAGTGGGACTCATATTCCTTCTATTCTGCTAAAAATATGGCTTGTTGTATATCACCAACTTATCAACTACCAGCTTTAAGGTTGCTTTAATAGTTCTTAATTTATGGATAAACTACACACAGACAATGTTTCCTAAATCTTCTTCAGTTCAGATGATGTATAAGTGCCCCAGTGAGTCCCTGCAGTAGCCAGTACGTGCTTGGAGAACTCAGAGCCTAGTTACCACAGAGGTTGATGTGCTCTCCTAAGCATGTTAGCAGTTGCTTCTGGAAGTCACCGAAGTCACTACAGACTAGAACCCTGGTAAAATCTGGCCACTTTTTCATCACTTGCAGCATAGCTAATTTTAGAAAAGTGTTGGCAGACTGACACACTCGTTTTTAGCTTTCATCTAATGCTGAAATCATCAATCTCTGCTCCATGTATTTTTGATCAGAAGTTGTGGTGGTCTCCACAAGTGTAGGACTTGGAGCCAATGCACACAAAGAATTTCTTTCAGGTGCATTTCACTTTAACAAAACAAAATTGCTTCTGTCCTCTATACTTGATACAGAGTTTAAGATCTGGAGGATCTTAAACTCAGAAGAAGGCGTGAAGAATTATGATGTATTCCAGGAGAGAAAAATCTCAGGAATAACACTTGAGAGAGGATAGTCTCCAGATAAACTTCAGCTAATAAACTCCGAGAACTAGGAAATGAAAGAAAAGAAACAAAGAGAGAGAGAGAGAGAGAGAGAGAGGAAGTGAGAAAGAAAAGTCAAAATCTAACTAAAAACTACATCCCAGTCAGCTAAAGGGGATTGAGATGATAGTTTATGCCTAGCACTGAGAAGCCAGGTAAATACTTTAACAGGTAAGATCACAGGATGAGTTCAAATGCAGAAAATTATTAGAAGGTAAAGAAATGCATGTGCAACTAAGATACTAAGTGGAAAATCAAGACATCTCCATTCAGTTTCTAGACATGTCACACACTCTGTGGAACCTGTATAATGTATGATTCATTTCAGCTGCCTAATCATCACACTCTAGAGCCATGTGAGGCACTCGGTGATATACCACTTGAACTTCTGCTGCTAATAATACAGGGCCTCAGTAATATCCGACAGCCTTGCCTAGATCTCCTGGATTCCCTACAGGATTTCAATTGTACTAAACACATATATTTAAGCAGCTAAATTGATCTATTCAATATGTTAGTAGGTATTTTAAGAATTAGTGCCTCTTATCTCAAACGTATAAGCAGTTTTAAATTCCACCCTGCAGTCACTCTCTGCCTCAGTTTCCCCACAGTGAAAAAGAGAGAATTAAAAAATAAATACTTCGGCAATACTTAGGATCATCAGGCAAAGCAAGCCACTTAAGCACTTGAAGGGGAAGAGCTGTGAGTGTGTTAACAGCAGCAATGAAAGTCTAGAGCTAATGCAACTATTAAGTGTTAATTAGTGAATAATAATTTGGAATGACCAAAAATAATAAAATGCTTTGTATTTTTCTGTTGTCATTTTTATTGCCTAGTCCCTGTTTCTGTCATAGCGTATTTTATACATCTTTTTAAGAGACACTACTTTCATCAAATTGCAATCTTAAGTGATAAAATTTCAGAATATCTTAAATGACTAGAATAACCTATAAATAATCTTATGCAGTCCTTAATCAGAACTAGTCCTCATTGGGCAGTATTTTGACTGAACTGCTTTTATCTCCGTGAATTCAGAATGAAATCTTTGATGAAGCTCCAGAGTCGTAAAAAGCTGTATGCAAGCATTTAATGACCTCACACATTTATATATTTACATCTGTTCCTCTTCAATTCAACTTTCTTTTTTTTTTTATCTTAGCATTCTAAGTGGCGCAGGCCTGCAAGTCTGCATCAAATTATAGCTTGTCCATGGGACCTATGCATCAAAAAGATGCACTGGTTTCATTATGGTTTATATCTAGCTTATATACTGTGATTTATGGCTGATCTAATTGTTTTCTGCACATTGGAATTAGTTTACTTGCAAAATAGCCTTCATCTTAAGAAACTGCAATATCATCTGCATTTTTAAATATAGAGTATCTGCACATAGTCAGTAGAAATTTTTACATCTGAAGGACACTGCAGCCTATTACATAACAAATTATCAAATTTAATAATGACTTCATATGCATATATGTATTCAAGTATGATACTTCTACAAGCACACGTGAACCAAGTCTTGGGATTGAATCTGCCTGGGCCTACTAAATATTATGCAAGTGTCATTCCTGCACGACACTAATAGGAGGCAGGAACTACATTTGCTATGTGCATAAACACACTATAAGTAGGAATATAGTTCATGAAATAACACTAATTTTTTAATACTATGTTTTGACATATTTTTTAGAAAATATATTGATAAAGTCTTGAAAAATATTCATACTATGAAGTTAATAAGAATCAGGCTTTTTCTTAATATAAAGTGCACACACTTCAGGTATGATAATCGTATCTTCTTAATTGTAAGTACAGTCTAGTGAAAAACTTTCTTAATGCCCAAGGGGGACTAAACAGAAAGAGTTAATTTCCTTAGTCTAATGAATGATTAAACATGAAATATTTTTATCTGAAAACCACCTTTTTCTTAAAATGCAAATTTAATTAATAGAATTTTGCTGTTGAGAGGAGTATATATGGAATATATTTGTTCTCAGATGTATGTTATTCCATAGACATTAATTATAACATTGTAACATTCCCTCTTCTGTTCTGAACAACTAGTAAAACCTGTACTACTAAATGATACTTAATAGGAGTGTGATGGTTGTTGCTTAGGCAACAGAATGAATAAATGCAGGTCAGAATGTGCTTCCAGAAAAACAAAAGCAGGAATATAGAGTAGAGAATGAATAAGAAAAATATCTTAATTTTACCGCATTGAAGTATTAGATTTTTTCAATGTAGCTAGCCTATCTGAAACATTTAATTTAATAAGATTGTAAACTCTAGCTTAATATATAAACCACTGTATTAAAGGTAAAGCAGTTCTGCCATATTAAGGAAGACTACAACACATTAAAGTTTGGAGTAATCAGAATTTTTCCCTTAGCATACCAGGTGTTTCGTCTCTCATTTTCCTATATACTCTCCAAGTTTGATTTTCTCCTTGACATTTTGGCTAGAATGAAAAATAATTTTTAAAGCACTCTTAAATTTTTCAAGCGAGATTTTTCTTACATAATGCTAATATATTCAAAGGAATAATATAAAAAGAAATAGATGTTTTCTGATAATTTTTATTTTCAGGAAAATATGGGAATTATTCCATTCTGGTACAAGCAAAAAAACTGAAATATGTAACAGCAGAATGAACAATGTGAAATCATTATGAATTATTAAACTACTGAAATTTTCTGTGTTGTTATTATTATACAATTTTCCAGCTTTTTTGTTTCATCATTTGATTTATTAGTCTAATCTTCTATTTACATATGTATGCTACCCCAACTAATATTAAGAGTAATTTTTACCTGCAGTACATATTTAAAAACAAGGCATTTCAGAAAAGGCCAGAAATGACCAGAAAACACTGGCTGACAGACAAGTATGCAAGCATAACTTAATCTCCCTGATATCTTAAAAGTTTGATTTGTATACTGAATAATAAAATCTATATCATTTGTATGCTTTCTTAAGTATACTAATAAGTGACATAGGAAAATCTTATAAATTCCCCTAGAACATGGTTCAGGCCCCTCCAGAGTCAGGGTATGACTGAAAAGCCCTCCAAGGCAGTTTATTTGGCTACCTGTGGTAGGTATACCCCTCTGCTTTTGCTATGCCACCTACAGCCTCCTGTGAACAATTTCTTTCTGCAACCTCTTTAAGACTAAATGATCATCTCCTTATGTAACTAATGCTACAACATATGTAAGGCTATGTTGTTACATTTTGGGAAACTGTAGCATGAAACACATTTTGGATTTTTTTTCCACATTGCTGAGCACAGCTTTGTTGTCAAAAATATTTAGGGATAAAGATTTTAATTCTTTTTACTGAATAAGAAAATGATCACATGGCAGCCATGTAAAAAGAGGAAGAAACCTCTACACTATATAATGTGACAATGGCAGAGACAAGTGCCTTAATTTTGTGAACATTAACCCAAAGGCATATAATGATGTTGGCAAAATAGTTTAAATAGGAAGGACACAACTCATGATGATTTTATAGTCATAATTCATGCCATTTCACTTCTGTTTCTTATATGCCATGTGCAAGTTATGGAAAGTTAGAACTGTTCCAAGATATATATGGTTACTAAAAATATCTTTAAAAGGTATTTTAAAAGCTGTTTTAATCTCTAATACAAATATAAGAGATGTAGTCTGGATTTTTGGAAGAGGTTGAAGTATTTGGAATACTGAAGCAGGTAGGAAAATGATTATATAACAGCCTTACAAGTAAGCTTCTCTCTTTACTGTCAATATTCATTTCAATTGAAAGTTTGTGCATGACAGGTCTCTGTTACTTTACACCATGGTGATACTGTGAATCTGAAGCATCTAAAATTTCACTTCATTCAAATATTCCTGATAAATGCCTAGAGTTAAAATATGAAAATGGAACAATTAATAAGAATGCATTACTTTTCCTCCCAGGGCATAAGTTTCAACAAGTGAATCCCATAGCCTGATTTTCTAAGATGCAAAAATATTTAACTGAGACATTCAGAATTACTTGCACAGACAGCACACTTCATTAAATAATTTTCTGTTATTAAAATACCTCTCAAGGCAAGAATGGCATTGCATGTTATTTAATTATCATTACAAGTTAATGTTGAAATAAAAATAAGAACGTGATGTACTGCAGAAAGGGGTGTTTGCAGCTTTTACATACTATGAAAATCCTGCAAAGAATTAAAAGAACTGTGCATTTTTCTTCTTTAATCTGAAGATTGATGAAGGAGAGAAAGGACCTTAATATTCACTTTTTATTTTACTGTATTTCAGGCTAGAATATTTTGTAACATGTACAGTTTGGAAGTTTATACAAGGACAGTTTATATATTAATTCAGCTATACATAGAAAAGTGAAACACTAAACAGATCTTAGTGCAATGCAGAATAGCTCTAAGGTTTTTATGAACCCATAAGAGACAGACAAAAAAGGCAGCTACAGTGTATATATACAGCTATGCACAGAAGGTTTCTTACCATAAATTGCACATTGTCAAATCCATTAGCCAGCAAGTGGTTTTCATACTGAGGTAGCCCAATATTTTCCAACCATTGTCCCACTGTCTGGACAGGGCATCGGGGTCCTGTAGGAGGGTGAAGAGGGAGGCGTTTAAGCAACGAATAACCATCCACTGGATAATAGCGGTAGTCCTGGGCTGAGAGGTGGCATTGCCACATCGTGTTCCTGGAAAAGTTGGTATCAAACGAGCCCGCCAGCTTGACAGATTATTGTTTCCAGCAAGCAGAAAAGTCAGAATTAAAACATAGTTTTCAGGGCAGCATATAGCGTAAGATCTGATCGCAGCTCTACATTTCTTAGTTATTAATCTTTACTACAGACCAGTACGTCATACAGTAGGGGGAAGAAAAAAAAAAAAAAAAGCATATCAAGCTGTCAGCTAAGCTGTTCTCCGTTATATGTGATTGTTGGAATACTCCACAATGAGCAATGCACTGCCAGCAGCAAGATTTCTTTTTATCAAGTACTCCTACACTCATCAGTATGCAGCTCCATGCTTCTTGCTCCCCCTCGCTCGCTCCCCTTCATTACCCAGCCTAGGCTACACCTCGCATTTTCAATAATAGCCATCAGATAAGGCAGATTTTTTTTGTCTGCAAGCTGTAAGCCTGCTGCTGCTGCTTCCTCCTACACACCCATCCAAGCGTCAATCTTGAATGATGAGAGCAGTCAAAACAAATGCAGAAAATAGCAAGATTCAAAAGCAACCTAGAGCACTTAAATCTGAATAGAATCTTCATACCAGTTATGCTTTACATATCTGTTTGTTGTAGATTTTTACATTTCAGAAGACATTAAGAAATGCAATACATAAACCATAGCCTATGGCATGGTTTACTATGCCTCCCCTTTCCCCTTTTAATATAAGATAGGTAGTGGTCTGAATCTCTGCTTATATAATAGGAAAACATTTTAATGAATCAATAATGAATACATTTCACAGTTTCTCTTTTGTAGTATAGCAAAAGACATAAACGGCACAACAATTTTAGTCAAAGTAATTAGATTATCTGCATGATTTCTTCAACCGTAAAATATTATAAGACACAAGAAAACCTTCATGCCAACATATAATAATTCAAACTGAAAAGGTCACCATTTCAAACGAATAATTAAAAGACTATTTCTACTAAATAAAATTGTAAATTTATATTCTTTCTTACAAAAGTGTGAATGACAGCAAACACACATCAGATTTGCATGATTTCTAGAGAGGATGTATATTTTATCAACTATAACTGGAAAAAAAAAAGTTGAATTTTAAATGAAAGCAAGTTCATTTTCTGCACAAGAAATCAAATGCCTTATGATGTATTTTACATCTACATTCCATTTTTGAGTAAGTTTCTATTGAGATGGAAATTTTTTATTCCTTTGTTCTGAAAGAAATGTTTACTAAACTTTTGCTTTTCGTAACAGGATGAAGGGACTTAGCAAAAAAAGGCAGAAAATGGGTATATTCAGGGTGCAATTCTAAGAGGAATCCTGTTCAGTAATGCTTCGTTTATTGAACACTTTTTTTTTTTTCTTGTCCATTGTGAATCTCAAGCAATGCCCATCTCTAAGGAAGAATTTAATTGTAGGCATAAGGAAATTATAGATATCTGTCAAGGGCGTCATTTCAGACTGATGGTACTATGGCAGATGACTGTTTCATAGACATGCAAACCTTTAGTCTGACCAACATGTTATAATATAAAATCTCTACAAGTGCCATGAAGAGGGTCCTTAAGCAGTCACAGAACAGATTCTAAATATAGCTGGATATTTAGAATTAACAATATTATAAGAGTTTCAACTCCAAGCTGATTAGTCCTTTGACTAAAATTGGATGACTTTTCACTCTAATATTGCTGCTTGGATTTGTGAGACGTCTCATGCAAACTGAAGTCCCTAATGATTTTGTAGAGCAATTTCAGCTGAGCCACAGAAGTTCTTTCATGAGGTTGGAAAGTTGCCTAAAACAGGTCTGTTATGAGATCATATGTTACTCCAGGTATTACTGATTTGATACACTTATTACATAAAGTATGAAAGGTTTATTAGGTCTTTAAAAAAATACTGAATACTTTTGAGGCAAATCCGCATTTGCTGAAGGAACTTCTAGGAGTTTTCTAATAGCTAAATGTACTGCAAATAAATGAATAACTAATGTTTTCTCAGAGAATGTAGATATACCAAATTGATAGAAATGTAGGTTTCATGGAGATACAAATGATTTGTTCACACCTGTCTGTAATCATTCCTATTTTGCAGAGTTTTTTCTACTGTGAATCAATAGCTTTGTCTATAGACAGCGTGTAATCCCTTCAGGGTTATGCCCAGTCAGTAAGGTAAGGTATGTTGAGTTGAAATATAGAGGACTTCCCTTGAATAGGCAAACTTGAAAGGCTAGGCAAGATCTTCAGAGGGCAAATTGAGAACAAAATTCTCTTAAACAAGGTAAGAATTAAATCCTTTCTGAATTTTTCTTAATTAACTGAGAAATCGTAGACTTCTTTGGAAAGGGTTCCTGATTTTGTCTTTCCCTTTCCCCCATAAGCAGAAAAATGCATACTGGAAAGAGATCTAGTGAAGCATAATCCTTTGAAAAGATTATGCATGATTGGCTCCTGTATTTCCTACACGTGCATAGACACAAATGTCTCCGCACTGTGTCACCCACTAACAAAAATTTTCTGCCCGCAATAAAGCACAGACAATAATTAATATATTTGTTTGGCCAAACTGTTTCTTCCTTACCTTACTATAAACAGCATGGAAGTTATGCTGCCAATGATTAGAAGTGCTTGGCTCAATGCCTAGCAACAGTGTAGGCAAAATTCAGTTTTTGAGTGGCTCCCCAGACACATTTCCTCATGTACCTGTTGGTACTGTGTCTAACTATCTCCATGGCTCCAGCGCTATATGATTAGAGAACTGCTCATCCCACTGTGCACTCTCCTTTAACTCTGTCCTTTGCCAGTGTAACTACACATCTGAACCCATCAACACAACATAAGGTTGTTCAGCAAGGGGAAAGTAAAGAGAAACACCGTCAGCTTGCTGCCTAGTCCTCATCCCTGACTATTATGTTATTGTTAAAGTGTTCTGTTATCTGCAAGCCTTTTTTCCCCTCCTTCCACCAGAGGCTGTAGCAAGGCAAAGGACAGCACAGAACAGAGATAGGAATGTTTGTATTAGGGATCTTACAGCTCTTTAGAGTTTTAGCTCTCAGATTTTCAGCCAGTTCAGGTGCTTTACCTCCGAGGGATTGCTTGGACAGTTTTTCTAAGCCAGTGCAATTGGAACCTGAAGCAGATGCTACTGCTTTGAGTCTAAAAGACTATCTCTTAATTTTTCTAGTCTGTGACTCAGTGCCAGCCCACCAGTGTCCTGATGCAGGCAGTGCCTACTTTGCCTATGTCTAAAGCTGGTCCTGACATTGAAAAATGTCATGCTGACTGTATGGGATGGTCTCATCTGCAACACACTGACATGCTACTGTGCTTTTCTATGACTTCAAAGGACATCAATCCCATGATAATCCTTCTGTGATATCACAATCAAAAAAGAGGTACACATTCTTGCATGGGAAAACTGACACATAAGTCTCTTACAGATAGCAGTACTTGGTTCTTTCTTCTCCAAGGCAATAGAAGAAGCACCCTGAAATGATGTCTGCAAGAAAGATGCCATCTGGTACACTATACGATAATTTCTACAAGACATCTTGTTCCCAAGGGGACTCAGAATATATTTATTGTGGGGTTTGGAATTCATTGAATCTGTGATATCAGAAAGCACATGATTTCAAACACATTGTATGGCATATCTGCTCTAAATGCTAAGTAATTTAATGTCTCATCAATTTTATTTTCTCTACTGTTAACATTATGGATTTTTCTTTCTTGATTGTTTTTTGACTGAGGAGAAGAAAGAACTGCAGTATTATTTGTAGAGGAGGTGCTCCCCCAGTCATTATGAATAGACTATTGTAAACAATTCTATTTTTGGTAGATAAATACCTGTCAAACATTGCTAAACACTTCTGGTGTTAAAGAATCAAAAATAGGAGAATTTTAGTAGCTACCGACCAAAACATTTCTGAGTGGAGAATATACAACAATATAAAAGGATGAATCATTCAGGTAAGATGGTAGCCAGTTTAGCAGAGCTGGAAGAACATTGATGGTAGAGTAAGTACTGCAAACTTTTTATTTTATTATTATTAAAGCCTTCAGTCTTATCCAACACTAAATGGGATAACATTTTTCTCTTTATAATTTCAGCCAGATAAAAAAATTACCTGTCAACATTGTGACAGAACTTGTACTACAGAAGTTCGCATGACAGGGTGTTCTTGTGAATAAACTAATCTAACGACATGTATTCCTGAGAGGAGATAAAAATAGCTACGAACAGGATGTTGTACAAGAAAAACTATGCCTAGCATCCAGCAGACCACTATAATTAAAGAAAGTTTATTATGAGAGAAGTATAGTAGATTCCAAGAAGTGTATGTAGTGTTCTGCTTTATCTTATTAATTTCAATTATATTATTAGGCTACTCAAAAGGCTTAGATCTTAAATGATCTTTTTTGTAAAACTCTGAAAAACTTGGATGTCTTACATAAAATCTTTAGCTTCTGTCAGCAGCCTGGGACTTTGGATGATGATAGCGCTGTGGAAGATCATGTTTGGTGATGCTGAATATTTCTCTGAAAGTGCTTTTAGAGACATTTTTCATGACATATACAGAAACAAAACAAAATCAATAGTAACAGCTCGAATTTAACACTATCTAGTATCTATAATCTAAAGGTTACATTTCATTCCGTATGTGTAGCTCAGAACTCACAAAAATAGCTCTCAGACCACAGCTAATCAAGCTAATGGAACAACCCCACTGACTAGAAAAATCATCCTCGGAATTCTTTTCTGGTTTTTATACCAATATTGATTATAACTTTACATTACCACTAAGTAAGTACCACAGCAGTATCTATAATAGTTATAACTACAAAGTCAACAAACACAACTCCTTCTACTTGACAGATTATTTGTCAACAGGGATCTGTACTTTGTGAATCCCACTGGCCTTTCTATGAGTTTGCACTTCTGACTGCTAATGTATTATTTACCAAGAAACAGCTCAGTCAAAGTACTCCAGTATTTCATGAAACTTGTATTCATTTCTTCAAAGTTAGAATATTTTTCATATTCAGTTTATTGCTTTGGCAACTTTAATTAAGTCTCCTTCAGAACCCATCCTGTTCCATGAATGAAGAACAGGTCTTATTGGAAAATTAAAAGATCAGTTTTCTAGAGCACAGCCACAGTTTTCCAGAGCACAGTTTTCTAGAGCACACAGGACTTGAAGAACCTCAAGACAGTCATTACTATAATTCTGAGCAATAGATACACATTGTATTTGGTAACATATATTACCATGCATCAAGATTGCTTGAGATAAAGTTGGTCTTTCCAGATTCTGATTTTCTACTTTAAATTAATAGAGTGGAGGGATAATTGCTTTCTAAAGACATCAGGATAATGAAATTGTAATAGTCAGATTTATATCCTTGGCTTACAGAACAGAAATACAAGATGTAACCTACTGAATCACAAGAATTAGTTAAGAACAGGCAGATGTTTCACTGCAAGACCACAGGTTCAACTGCACTGGATCACAACACAGCTTCATCTAGCTCATCTATATTTATCTAGCTTCCACCATTCATTATCTTCATTCACAGAAGAGCACGAGAATAAGATGGACACGCAGTGATCCTTTCCTAGCATTTTCCCAGCTTCCAGCAATTTGCAGTTCAATGCCTTCCTGAATGAGAAATAGTATCTTTATATCTAATTGTCCTTTATGGGTTTTTCTGACACTTAGCTGGTTGATGAATTACGCTTTGAGAAAGAGGGTTGAAAGAAGAGCTGGATTCTTCTTCCACCCTACTTGTGTAACTCTGTTCCAAAGGAAATTAAGGAAAAGGGAGGACTGTCGGCATTTTCAATGCAAAGGGTAATAGGTCACTGCAATCTTGTATTGCACTTCGGAAAGATACAATTAAAATGTAATTAGAATTCATTTACTTTTTTTTTCCTCCCCTCTTCATGAACACTGGAGGAGCTCCTCCTTCTGCTGGCAGTGTTAAGCAGGTGATAAGAATCCCACTCTCAGTGGTTTCCTCACTGTACTATGAAATTATTCTATCTAATGCAAATTCCTTTAGTAGGACAAAGAGCTTTCAGTTGCCTGTCACTTTGACCAGGAATCGCATTCACACCCAAGGCATAAATGTGTACATCCTTATTCTGGCTTCAGTGGAAGTTAATAATATTTTCTGAAAAAAGAAGTTAGTCTCAGAGTAATTCTGGGCTTGTCTCAGGATATTTTACGGGATAAAAGTAACACTACACACACCACCTATGAGAAATCAGTTTCACGGTTTTTGTCTAGTAAGGAAAAAAAAGCCCTTAAAAATTTACATGACACCTTGACCAATCAAAATATTTTACTTAATTCAGTAAAGATTTTAGACTACTGTTAAAAACTAGTATACTGAGTATATAAATATATACAAAATGAATACTACATAGTCTTGCTAAAAATACTAAGCAATCTCAACCCTTTATACTATAATTCCTGGCACCATAAACCTAAATTTATGTAATCTTAATTTTGAGCAAATCTTTTTATGGCTCTGTGCTAAGCAACACTGGACTAGCAAACAAGGAGAACCGGGTAACATAGAATTGGGTAACAGAGATCTATTCAAAGAAAGTGCTCAAAAAAAAGCAGAGGTATCTCAAGAAGTTAAATACAGTTGTTAAAAAAATGGTAACTGTGATTTTACAGATTTGGTAACTGCTGAAGGGTCCTGTGGAGAGCTGTGGAAGTGAGATACCTGTACTGATACAGATCTTTGAAATTCTGAATTTTGAATGTATACACAATGGAAGACTAAAGATTTCTCCTTGGGTTGTTTTATACATCAGATTTAATCTGAGACAGTGTGGCACTTTGTTTTCTGTTTTGTTTTGCCTAGCTGGGTTCAGAGGCTCCCTTGACCTTAATGTACCACATTTTAGAGTGAACTTCTCCTTTGAACAGCTGATCAGTGGATTCCCTTTTCTCCTTCCTGTTCTTTCTAGCTTTATTTTAGAAAAGATTTTCTATGATCCCTATTTATCTCACTTCTACTTATTCTATGTATAAATTCTAAGTATGAACATTTCCTCTTTTGTCATACTTCACCTCCAGCTGCAGCAATCTGTTGGTTAGTTTCATACCTGCCTTTTTCCTTGCCCTTATTTTTTCATCCCACTTACACTTTCAAATCTTTTAAAACAGATACAAAAAAATGTTTAAAAATTAAATTACTTATCTGAGATAAAATTACCACCTGAGATTTCTTTAGAGTTGAGGTTACACTGGATTGGGTATTTGAGTTAATATTTTATAGACTACATACAGCACAACAACTGCTACATGCATTAGTTCTTCAACGTTAACCAGTAGCTAATTGAAAAGACGATACTCTAAACCAGTACTGGAAGAACTATGTTTAAATGGAAGCAAAAGTAACTGGAAGCTCTTTACTACAAAAACTCCCTGAATTCCTCAACTATTTCTTCCATAGAATATTCAAAATTTTATAAAATAATAATATATAAATCAGACACAACCATATTTCACTGGTATGATACAACAAAATTACAGTAATGAATAAAACCCAAAAGCATCAGAGCTTTGAGGGCAGCAGTGGGCCTTGCTGTCCATGTCCAGCATCTTCCCAGGCCTCTCTCATCCTGCCCACAGCCCAGGACCTCATTTCAGATTTTTCAGATTGGTCTGGGGCCACCAGCTACTGCCCCAGCCACGTCACAGTAGTGCCAGTCTCTGGCCCTGCCTCCGGTCCTAACTGCCTAATGAATGATGGACCTACAGTGTAGATAGTTTTTCTCCTGGATGGACCCCTCAGACATAAACAGTGCCTTTTTTCCAGCCTTACCTTCAGGACTGCCTCTTTCATGGACTATGAACCCATGTTACAGCCTTATCTCCATTCCTATCTCTGATCCAGTCTCCTTTTGTTCCTGGCTGGGCTCTTTCAATGGACTCTGGACTAGGTTATCCCTCAGGGCCCTGTCTGGGGTGGTCAGTGTTACCAGCACCAGGCTCTGCCCACTGGGTTCAGACCCCCTGGGACAGTGGCCTGTGGGTGAGGGCAGAGCTTCTGGTCTTTAGAGAACAATCATCCCTCTCTGCTCCCTGACACAAGTCAGCTTCTCAATAGCAACTTGCTTTATTACACAAAAACTCTATAACCACCTTCTATCATATTTATCCCCTGCTAACACAAGCTCTGCAGCACCAAAAGAAAACTGCGGCATCTTTCAATGAATAATAAAGATGTTACTTGAGTGGGTGTCATGCTGGCACAGCTCTGGCGACTCACTGGACGGTTTGCATATGGATGAGGTTATATAAATGCTGTTCATCCTGTCTGTGAGCTCCCTCATGCCGATGGCTCTGTTCTCACTCTCCCACCTCTGGAGCCCGGGATCTTGTTCAGGAATCTGTGTTGATGCCTACAGCAGTCCAAATATCTCTCATGGCATTGTTTTTAGTCCTGCATGGTTTTTTGTTTCAGAAATTGGATTGATACAAATGCAACTTTCCAGACAAGTTTCTTAAGCTGTACTCCAGGAATCACTCCTTCCTTAGTTCATTTGTCAAGGCTAATGGATCTCAGCAAGAGCTCAAGTGGTCCTACAGGTTCAGGGTAGCTGAAAATACCCATCAGACTGGTTCTGCTAATGTTTTGTAACACGTTAATGATTATTTCCTATACTGAGAAACATATAAAAACTCAAGCTGGTTTAATAAGCAAACCCAACATCTACAGTTATCCTCTTAAATTCTTGTCTAGAGCTGGCTGCATTTCTTGCAATTTGTTTTTTCAAAAACTTTCATAAACATTGATTTTTTTTAATTGCATAAGTTTGAGAAGGGCTGGTCTCTATATGAATGCCATATTCATAGGGGGATTTCTGTACTGACAAGGTAATATATTCTTTGGAATAATGTTCTATATAACATTTTTCATAGCCTATCACAAAACAGGAGTAGTACTACGTAACTGAGATGGGCCACCATATCCTGTAAACAGAAAAGCAGTCAGCAGAGTTCATAAGAATTATTTATCTAAACTCATGCATGAAGTCATGAATAATGAATACACTTTAGAAATGGATTCCAGAAAAAATCACCACTTTACACTAAATTATTATCATTTAATGAAAATTCATATTAGCAATCAATAATTTAACCTCATCTGTCTCAGAATTGTAATAATGCAATAATCTAAAATAAAGAGCTAAATGCAGCAACAGATAAAAGTAGAAAAACAGTTTTGTGAAGATCCTTGTATTGTAAGTTATGATATAGGGGTGGTAAATAGTAAATAGCAAATAATTTTTGAAGGACATGAAGGCATTCAAATACAGTATCTTCCTGAAAATGAGGAACGGAAACAAGAAGATACTTATCCTAGTGTTACAATCATGAACTCAGGTCAACAGTCCGGGTTAGAGAGCAAATGGATGCACTTAATAAGTTCAATATTCTGAATTACTTCATTTTCTGTAGGTGGACTTTAAACTAGAAACAATTTGGTGCGCTGTAAATTCTGTAAGAAGCCAAAGATTTTTCAACTAGCATATGATGTTCTTGTGATTACTAGAAATGTGAGCTTCCAAGGATTCGTATCTATTTTAATCTAAGGAATACTAGAAGGAAACATGAGTGAATCAGCTGAACTTTCAAGAAACCGTTATTAATTCCATTTTAGTAGACTTACATCTTTATATAATTTATGAAAGATAAAATTCATCATAGTCTTACTTGCCACAACATCTCTAAACTTAACATATTTGTAAATCATCTCAGAGAAAACACCACCAGAGATACTGAACAAAGTTTTAGAGTTTTACTCTTAGCAAACACTTATGAAAATAATGAAGCGATTAATAAGGGCAAATCTGTAAAATCTGTTTTAGGAGTTAAAAATATTCTGTTGCCTTTAAGGTATTTTTTAGCCACAGGTTGTGAAAGACTCATTTTTTGTCAGATACTTTTAACTAACAGATGTGCTAATTCCTATTCTGCATGCATTTTTCAAACTTCTATTGAATTTGATTCTGCTTTAGAAATAAATGCTGCTCAATTTGGTCAAATAAGTTGAATAAAGTATTAATATACATGTGGGTAAATGGCTACATAGTTCCAAGGTTCAGACTAAACAGCAGAAGAAACCCTGAACCTAAGCATGTGACTTCTAAAACTTCCAAGTAATCTGATAATTCTATTCACGTCATTTATCATGGCTTGAAAAAGTATCTCTTAACCTCTAGAATTACAGTAGGATGATTATGAGAGCATTATAGAATGAGGGCACCATTAGCTTGTTACTTTTTAGGCACAGCAACAAACAATCTGGCATCAACTTTGTGAAATCCAGCTAAACTGCCCTTGTGGAGACAACCTAGAATATTAGTACTCCTCCTGTACTGTTGTGGTTCAGTGGAGAAATAGGCAGACCTCAGTCTTACTGGAAAAAACTTTGAAAATATTTTAATCCATTTTTTTGTTCAAGTTCTGAAATCTGCAATCTACCTTTGTTGATCCTTTTATCTCCTATCTGGATGGACAAAGCTCAGCAATGTATTCAAACTCATGGTGCAAAAAAAGAGACATTCTGTACAGCTCACTGACTTCAGAGATTGGTCTGACAGAAGGGAGAAGTGACCAGGAAGAGCAGATTGCAGCATTAGCATTATCATCCTCAGAAATGTTTTCAAATCCACTTAAGACTTAGGACTTATTTACTACCAATAGAATCCAGTAGGTAATGTGAGTAATATTTTTAAACAAATTTCTTTTATCAGTGTGATTTTTTAAGGTGAGGCCATAGGCAGGTATATTTAAACTTTTAAAGAGAGAAAAACTTTTATACAGTTAATTTTGATTTTCTGTACAGAAGCATATACAATTCTTCTAAGCACTGTCCCCAAACATGCATAAACATCATGCTATTTATTTCTCCATTTCAGTATTATTGGTCAATATATTCTGAGTTTCACACCTGTGGAAGTCAATGAAAATCTGATTTTCTGAGTTTTGCATTCTGTGTATTCATACCATTCTGCACTCTGTCTCAAAACAAATAATATGGGTTTATATGAAAATATGTCTATATAATGACATATCTACTTATTAACATACATGTCTTCTTTATAACTCAATATCTCTCACTTCTTCTAAAGAGAAGTTATTTAATGTGAGAATACTTTAAAATACCGAAACGAGGCTTTAGGAACAGTGGTAAATACACTATTTGCATTTTTATAGATTTGAGTAGTATATTCAAGTTGCACATAAATTATTCATGTCTGTGGTCATAAAGACTTCTGTTTTAACTATATTTAACAGTAGAATGTAGGGATCGGATATTAGCTTAATAACAAAATAAAAGAAGAGATGGTAGGGTTTGGCATGCATGACTCCTCCTTCTGAGAATAAGTATTTCTAGAAAATAAGAAATAAAGACCTTCAGATGTGATAACATTTTTATTATATGGTTTCCAGGGAAGAATACATAATTTCTGTTGTGTGGAATAAAAAAAAAAAAAAAAAAAAAAAAGAAAAAAAAAAAAGAGAAGTTTAGTTTCTGAGAAACAACAGTACAGCAGACCAGACTGCTGAAGTTTCTACTTTTTAAAAAGCAGAAAGTATCAGTATCAGAATGAGGTCTGAATCTCCTAAGTTGTTTCACTAAATCATTATATTTGATGTGAGGAAGTAATTCTGAAAACTCTCAGCATATTAGTCAGTCAAAATTACATGTCAACCCTCCAATTAAAAGAGAGTTTCTAGAAGACTCCTTTGTTCAAGCAGTCCTATTGCAGAGTATCTAAATTTGGCATGACCAGGTCTGATGGCCACAAGTAGACTACAACCTAAATTGACAAGAATTAGGCTATACATTTACTCTCTGATGAATGTCAATATTTATATTATAGTTCCATTTTCCTAAATGTCTTTTTTTGCTATCAAACTTCTCTATTCCTTCTAGAAGACATATGCCAGAAATCAGTTATTCAAGCCTCTGAATATAATGAGTTGCTTTGCAACAGTTTTGGAAAAAGAAGCCTACCATTGAACACAAAAAGCATGGACAGAGATAAAAGGTATATGTTGATAGCCACTTTCTCTAAAGAGAGTGTGGAAATGCATAGAGAAAATGTATCAGAGTTAAAACTACATGAGTAAATATGATCTGATGACTTACATTTTTATTGTATTTTCCATTTAGCCTGAGTTTTCCTTTGTAGTATACTGTTTCAAACATGTCTGATTAAGTGGTGTATGGAAAGCATATAGCTGAATATTACATTTATGACACTAAAGAGCAAAATTGCGAATGTAATAGGAATACATGAATAACAGAAAATAAAGTAAATGCCTGCAGCTTTTTGCATCCACCTCCCATTGCATTTATTATAAAATATAGCTCTAAGCTCTACAACTATCCTGCAGTTTGCCCAGTTGCCTGTAAGGTTTGTTTTGGCCAGTAAAACAGATGTATCTTTATCTCTTGTTTAGGCTTTTACAATGTAGAAGTCAAGAAAACATTACCCCAATTATATGTGATATCTTCTGTAGAATTTATATGATCTTTAGGTAAGTTCAGTGGCATGCAATACATTAGGATTATCATGTTCTTAGTAAATAAATGTAAAAAATATTTCTTCCTTGTATTTTACAGCTATATGGCTTCTGTTCTCCACTATTTTATAATCTAGATGATTACATACACTTAGAACTCCATTCAAATAATTTGAAATGCATATATTAGTAATAGAAATATGAAGATTGGTATGAATAATGCATGGATAGAAATGCATGTGTGAAAGCACCATAAGAAACAGAGCCTTGAAGAATTAAAGGTATGGTCTGTAGTGATAACCAAGGACTCAGCTGACAGTGGTAAAACACTAGGGAATATGTTTCTGTCAGGAGGAGAAGGAGTGTGCTCTGATAAAACAACAGCTCAGACAATCTATCAGCAGAAGACCCTACAATACAGCAACAATACTACAGCATATTGCATGTGAGATTAATCTTCCTGTTATTCCAAATGGATGACCTAAGATATCTGAGAAAAGGATGCAAAAACAATGAGCACCACTGAAGAAAATTTTGGATCAATAGGACCATACCATAGCAACTCAATTTCTCAAGATCTATGAAAAAAACAGTTTACTTTTTCTAATCAAAAGGAACTCAACAGATACAATAAGAATACAATAGTTAGCCTACCACAACAGACGTAAGTGACTATGGACAGGCAACTTGGCTATGCACACATGCACACCTTGGTGCTTTTGGGAACTGCGTGTAAGAAAGTCCATAAGAAAACATGTGTGACTGAAAAAAGTTTTGTTTAAAAGAAGAATCAATTTCTCCTTCCTTAACATGTCATATTGACTTCATTTACACAAATTCCCCCCAGCTGTTCTGCCTTTGCAACTTAAAATTCCACGTTCACTTTCTAGTTTTTAATAAGATACAAGGAAGTGCAGAATCAAACCCAAATGTGTGGCTCTCTTCCCTAAAGTGAGTCCCATAATTGATGGCAAAGAGTTCAAAGACTTGAAGCTTAAAACCTTCAGACTACATATGCACTTCCTATTGAGGAGGTATCAAAAAGCATCAGAGCAGAGACCAGCTGCTGAAGCTGTCTCTTCTCTTTGTGTCCCTCTATCATCAGCTACAGAGCAAGGTTCTCTCTGCCTTGTACTTCTTTTGCTAGCTATGATGTTATAGATATTTCGGTGTTTTTGCACATCATAGCTTCAGTAGGAAGGTGGAAGTTAGGAGAGAAGTGATGCTATCCTTATTTTATAGTCTGGTTGTTGTGGTTGGCTATTGCAAAATTATAGTTACGTGTTCAAAACTGTAAGCTTAATAGATCTCCCACTTTGTGAGAAGATGCATGGCTCATGTTATTAAATTCTATGAATTAAATCCACCTTACAAAAGCTCTTAGTTTAATCACACAGAGATTTAAAAAGGACAAGATAAATGCTGCGAAACAGGGACTAAATTAAAATAAAAATATATAATTTCAAGTATTTAATTTACCACTGTGGAATCTGCCTTATGCCAACATGCCTACACACATCCAATTAAAATTCTGCCTTAATTAAGTACTTATATTTTATCTGCTTTCAGCCCTTGGAGGGGAGACGATATTAACAGCTTTGGAAGAAGACCACTTTGCCAAAACTGCAACCATATGGCGGCAAACAGAAAAGGGCTAGCCTAATAAGGCTTCATTTATTAAGAAAGTTTGACTCCTTGTAAGTGAGATTTTTCGCTTTCATAGGCAGAACCACGAGGGAAGATGAAGGCTTTATGTCTGAGTCGTGGCAGTGGAAGAGATGGAAGAAAGAGAGGAAACTGAGCATGTAGCTTTGGGCAGTCAAAGGTTTGTCCAATTTCAAGTATATTACAGCTGTAAAGGGCATAATATGAACCTTATTCCTCTCATTCAGCTTTTCTGACTGTGACCCCACCTGATTCCATCTTTTCCTAGGCTGCTGAAGTCACGCCTACTTTATTTTCCCAAATTTTGTGCTCAAACTCATGTTCCTCACAAACATGAATAAAACAGCAAAGGAGAAATCATCAATAATATCCTTGGTCATATCAGTAAAGAAAGCAAAATGAACAAAGAAAATAACTTTTATATGATGACTTCCATGACTTACATGAAAGATTTGAGAAAGTACACTACAAAATGTATTCTAATACAGTGTTTGTAACCTACTGTCATTAAATATGTACCGCAAGATGTAAAAACACAAATATATAGTGGGCACTTCAATAAGCAATAAGGTCTTATTTGGGGAAAAACTTGACATAAAATGGAGTTGTAGGGTTTACTCTGAATACAGCACAACCCATTACATTTCTGCTTTCAAATGAGATATGGCTCATGTGCAATCAACTCAGGCATAGCCGTCAGTGTTCCAAAGTCCTTCTGGTTTCAAAATAGCTCCATCAAGAGCCAACAAAAGTTTCTCTGAGGCTGCAGACATGAAAATACATACTCATAAAGTAAATATTCTGAAAGATTTGCCACTTTCTTGAAAGTGATTTTTTTTTCATGGTGTGACTCTCTTGCATAGACCTCTTCTAGTAACAAGCAGCATTAATCTTCGAAAGGCACTTACTCAGGTAGTGTCAGCGAGCAGTCTGGAGCCTTGGTAATGATATTAGACATAGATCCTGCACATGATACTGGGGTTATCTCCAAGCATAGGGAAAGGCATTGTTCTCACAAAAGGGAAACTAAAAAACTTTGTAAAATACAAACTTGCTAAATGCAGTGAGAATCCTGTTTATTTCAGCTGTTAGAAAAAGGTTTGTCATTATATTACATTTCAAACTAAAATTGTAGATCAAGAAACCTAAGATAAACTCTACCCTGTATGCCTCTAGGTGGAACAATGAGGGCACTCGAGGATAGGTATGTGCTCAGATGACCAAAGAAATCCTGATTGCACGGCACACCAACTGGTTGGTGCATTTATGGATAGCATCCAAGAAAGAATTCATGATTAGTAGAATTATAAAACCATAAATCACTCTCCATGTGCTGGAATATATTTGACAGAAGTGGCTCTCTCAAAAGCCCAGAGTAGTCCTAAATGATTGTAGATTATTTTGATGTAGAATGACCTTCAACAATTATTTTCTTAGGTGTTAATTGCGCTGATTTGAAACAATTCTAGCTTTAATCATGATGCTGATATTGCCCAAGTTAATTCTTTTTTCTGAAGCAGATATTTTGATTATTCCCTTTCAAGTGATTTGCAAATACAAGTTATCTCTGATACCTCTGAACAGCTATCAAGCTCCAACTAACACAGAAACAATTTCTATTGTTCTATTATTTTTTATAATTTGGCATAGAAAATATAAAATTGTAGTATTTGTTCCTTTTACTTCATCTTTTATATAGGTTCCTTCTAAATCTTGTTATCACAGCACTCATAGAATCATTACAAAATAGATGCAAAGAGAGTTAAAAGTGGCCTATTCCATTCTGACTCAAGCCAGTTATACTCCAACCACTATTCATTCTGGCAAATATTCAAAAGCCTTTAAGATGCTGCTGAATGTAATCATAATAATCTCCCTAATAATCTATTTGGACTCTTCACTTTATTGCCTTTATAATTTTGTCCTGGGGAGAAGACAAGATTCATTTTAACTAGTTTTAGACAGCTACATCTGAGGAGGTCCTCTAAGGCACGTTCAGTGCCATTTGCCACACTTCAGACATTAAGATATGATGAAAAACAACAAAGAAATGCTGCTTATCTAAGTCAGCATTGGTGGCTCAGATGTACTTAGTGCAGCCCTACACTCCAGAAGTCTGAATTAAGACATTACAAGTAAGATCTATCTGACATCATTATTTTCTTCTAGCTCATGGTCTCTTAATTAATTTACAAGAAAAACATGAAAACCTTAACTGAAGTCCAAATACTGGACATCTACTGTTCTCTTCTTACCTACAAAATCTGATATCTGCTTCTAGATGGAAATTAGGCTGCTTGAATAGGTTTGGTCTTGGCGAATCCATGTTGTTTCTTGCTTATTTCTTTGCTATTTTCTAGCTACTTGAAGTAGTTTATCTCTTCATTGAATTTTCTACGAATTGAAAAGTATTTCCCCACATTCTCCTTCCTTTCCTCTTCTAAAGATAAGTTCAATGTCATTCTTGTTTACTCTTTGAGTACCTGATACGTTCTCCAAGAATTCTCAAAGAAACCCACTAACAGAACTAAGTTTTTCCGACAACATGTAACACTGAATGAAGTTCATTCAATAAATTTTAAGACACTTAAACTATATAACCTTATCTACAATTGAGGTTCTAGCTCTAGGATTAACTGTGCATATCAAATGTGCACTAATAACCTTTTCATTAAAAATGTATAATTAAAAATCATTGTATGCTTTTGCCTTCTCTGCACCTATTCCAAGCAGCTTTTCCTTTCCTTCAGTAGCTCTCTTAGTTGATGAAGATTTCTTTGTTCTTCTATCTATGAATGTATTATGTTATATTAGATCTCAATTTCTCTTGCAGTTGCATCTCAGAGTGCTTTGGCACTTCTGGCTTTTTCCTAGATGTGTGTGTTATTCCACCATGCTTAGTAAAGAGGAAAATTTTCCTCATTATGCCTAAGGTGAAAGAAGAGATGAAAATTTAGCTAAGCTGACATTTTATAAGTTCTTTTCTTTACACTGGTGAAGCTTATACTACAGTCTTTAGTAGAGTTCTGTTGAAAAACCTACAAATTTCTCTTTAACTTGTGCCCTAGAGATTTTTAAAAATAAATTCCTGAATTTATTGAGATCCACCTTTCTGAGGTTTTTTTTGGTTGGTTGGTTGTTGGGTTTTTTTCCTCTAGGCAATCTGTCAATGTAATTTCTTTCTCAAAAACGTCCATGGTAATTAAAATTTCCCATTACCATCATGTCCCATATCTTTGGAGAAGTATCAAAACCAACCCAACCAATGGTTCTTGGTTCTTTTCTGCTTCCCTGGACACCAGCAGATATTTAAAAACTCTAATTAGTCCTTTTTTGAGATGCTAGAACAACCATTAAATTTTTGAAATACAAGATAAAATCTTTGCTCTTCTTCCCTTCCTCTGTATGACTGTACTACTAGTACAATATAAAAGATAAATTCCCTACATCAATTTTGCTGTAATATCCGACTAATTCTTTTCTAGTCGACGTTAATTCTTCAGTTAATTCTTCTCTCCTCCTCTTTATTCTACCATTAGCCTACAAACAGCTAAGATACCTGCCAAACTGATCCAAGACACTCTGTCAATTGTTTTAAATAATCCTCTCTTTCCTAGGGGTAAAACCCATGTTCAGATTGCATTATTTAAGATTATGATTTCTGGTTTTGCAAAGTGGTTTTTATTTTAAGGTTCTCTTCTCTCAGAAGAGGGAATAGTTATATTTATAGTTATATTTAGGTTATAATAGTTATATTTAGGATGTATCTGACTGATGCTTGTGAGAGGGGAGATGGGTATTTTGAATCTTCAACCTCTATCCATTGCCACAGAGTCTGATAAGCACTTTCAATTTGCTTACGATCATTCTTGGCAGTGTGATTAGTATTCTTTATCATATGCTAATAATTGGTGGAATTCTTTGCAACTTGGCAAAATTTAACTCTTGTGAACACATCAGCCATAATATATAAATGCCAGGTGGCATAGAGATTTCACATCAGCTTGAGTAGATCACTAGCCAGCGGCACCTTTTATTTCCTCTACTACCAAGAGGTTTTGTATTTCTTGGGCTAGTGTTTGGTGGGTTTTTTTCTGTTATCATTGAGATTGGTTCTTCCTTGTTTCCTGGTCAGAACTCCTGCTTCTGATTTCAGTGGTAAGTTATTAAGGTGTTGAATGCTGTACGCCCTCAGAGGACACCAAAAGCCATCCTCCTCTCTGTAGTTTTAGGTTTGTTCCTCCAGTATCTGTATCATACTACGTAGATTTTACTCCTAAGCATAGGCCAGATGTTTACCTTTGGCTTTGTTATGCTTAACATAGAGCCAAGAAGGGGAAGAGAGAAGGTGAACGTGAAGTTCTGTGGTGGAAGACAAGTCCTCAGTACTACAACACTTGGGCAGATAAAACCTTAAGTAAAACACATAGGAATGCTAGCATCTGCAAGTAATTAGATAGGGGCTAAGGGAACATTGAGGCATCTGAGATACTTCTTGCCAATAAACTGTAGGAGCTAACAGAAGCACACACATACACTATAAAAGCTGTTTGGCTGTAAAAAATTTCCAAGCAACTCCTTAACAAAATGTATCAGATTTTATTATCAATAAGAAAAATGTTTATATTGTCTTGTGGTAGTTAGTAAGTGATAATTTACACAAGCTAAAATCTTAAGTCGGGTAAAAATCTATTCTTAAATGCATAATTGTTAGTCTAATAAGGCTCTACTTGATTGGTTACTCCAGCCTGCTAACAGTGAGAAATAAAAATTCCTTACTTCATGTTAGATAAACTATTACTTGAGCATTACATAGATAATAAATAAATAAGAATATACTCGAAGTAGAAAATATTTGATCTTATGCATTTGATATCCTAATAATTCCTTTTCCCTTTCTGTCTAAACTGTTTGACTGAACCTGGAAATGGATAGAAGGAATGAGAAATGGAAGACAAACATGTAAAGCTGCATATAGTCAGGTCTATAGCAAAAATACAGGTCTTCACTGCAGTCTGTAAAGCAAAACTGATGAAATTTAAAGAAATAGTTGTATTTTGATTGATTGTAGCTTGATTTCTTAATTAAGAGTAAAATCAAATTACTATTAAGGTGTTGACAGAAAAGAAGAAATGTTGGTCTTCAAAGAGCTACACACTAAATAAAAAGTAAGCTTTCACTCTGGAAAAAGAAAAAGTAAAGAAAAAAATAGATCTTCCAGATGAAAGAGGTGAAACACCAGATGCAATGACTGAATGCCATGAAAAACAATGCATGCAGTAGAAGCCACAAAACAGTTGATGACAAGAGTTGAGAGATATTTTCTGATCTTAAAAAAGTAGAAAAAGAGAAGCAGTGGCCAGTCATAGGAATGAACAGAAGTAGTATTTACACATCATGAAGTTATGCCAATTCGCATACACATAATGTTGCTTTTGACCCCTTTTCATAGATCTTACTTGCTGTGCAACTTCTTAATGGATGCATGATTTTACTTTTGGTGCCTTTGTACTACTGTGGTAAGCTGACCTTGGCTGAATGCCAGGTGTCCATCAAGCTACTCTATCACTGCCCTCCTCTGCAGGACAAGGAATGAGATGGGAAAAAACCCTCATGGGTCAAGATAAAGGCAGTTCATTAGAGCAAAAGCAAAGGCCTGTGTGAAACCAAAGGAAAACAAAATGTTTATTCTCTACTTCTCATCAGCAGATGATATTCAGTCCCTTCTCCTTTTCTTAGATTTTATCGCTAGGCAGACATTGTACACTATGGAATATCCCACTGGGTCAGCTGTCCTGGCTATGTTTGCTCCCAAGATCTTGCCCATCCCCAGCCTACTGGTGAGGTTGGAATATTCGAGAGGCAGCCTCGGTGCTGTGGAAGCACTGCTCAGCAGTAGCCAAACACTGGGGTGTTTTAAAGGTGAAAAACAATGCTTTCTAGCTACCAATGCAAAGCACAGCACATGAGGGCTGCTATGCACAAATGAACTCCATCTCAAACCAACACAATAGACTACCACGATAAAATATAATGAGCAGAAAATCCTGACATACTTACCATATCTTCAGAAATTATTAACTATCTCATAATCTAGAATTTGTCTATGAATAATTCTCCTTTCCAACACTGCAAATTTCAGAAAGAAAGAATAGACTGCCAGTACAGCATGCCTAACAATTTTCAAAATATTGCCCATACTCTTTTCAGAAAAAAGTAATATGAATCTACGTGCTTTATCTGCAATTATATTTGTATATAAATCAGTTTTCTCTTTTTCCTAGATTCCCTTTTCACTTTACAGTGAAAATAGCTGTGTAAATTCTATTTAATTGATGAGACACAGTTTCATCCTGTATAAACTTCCATGAAATGGACAATTTTTAAAATATATTCTTTTTCAAATTTGAAGTGATAAGGTGCATACCATCCTGCCCAATACATAAACCCAATGCAATTTTTAGCAGGGATGTACCAGTACAGGTGAGTTAACATAGCTTTGCCTCAGGACTAAATTATTCAGACATTCAAGTCAGTTTTCTTTCCATGAGTTATGGAAAATACATAGTAAATGCTTTCAAAATTCTTATCAGCACAGTTGCACAGGTTTATTTTGACAGACCAACAGGCTAGGTATGACTTAGAGATCTTAGAATTCACCATGGTAGGGGAAGTTTGCAAATTTTCCCATTGTTGCTAACACCAGTCACTGGCTGTCAGCAACATTTTCAGTCCTGTGCCAAATATTTCTTCAAAGGAGCATTAGATAACACAACGCTTCAAAAAGTGTCAGCAGTTATTGGAATAAATATATATTCATAGTCCCACCATTCCATACAAAACCTCAACTGAAAAAGAATGTAAAATACTCCCCTAGAAGAAAGGCTTCAGTAAAAAGATATTAATGGAGTATTTTTCCTGGTAAGATTTCAAAACAACATTAATGACTCCAATACAATATTTAAAGCAACAGCTCCAGGATAACTGGGCCTAATGCATGGCTAACAGTAAATAAAAATTGATTCTGTGTATGGTTATTCAAAACACCTACAAATGATTTCAATGCAGTGGGTTACTTAGCAATGTCTTATCCACAGTTTCCCTATAGACAAGTAAGTCAAAATTAAATAATGGGTTTTTTCCCTTACTTGTAGTGAGGTCATTCATCTCTCCCAGTCCAGTATTAATTCCAGCATCTATTGAACTCATGATTTTATCAATCTACAAAAGAGAAACAAAAGAGAGAACAGTGAAAACAATCCACTTACCTCATCTTTGGTATTATATTTTAATTTTTCATGCATAAATTTATGGTATTATTGCTCTCATTCAGAAACAAATAATCAAAATTGCAAAAAGCAAAAATCAAAGGTAGACAATTTCTCTGATTTTTATTTTGCAGTATTTGTATGCTAGCAAAAGCTAAAGCTTGGGACTAGTAATTCTTTTTGTACAGTAGAGTTCCTTTCATACTGATGTCATTTAGGTAGAACCACTAGAGTAATATTAATGTATAAAAAATATTGCTTTGTGTGTTCTAAAGTATTAAAGCACTTTTCAATTAAGACTTCCAGAAAATTTCCTAGCTCCCCTTTTACCATCTGCCCCAAGGCCACTGAAAAGGTATGAAAAATTGCTGTTTCCCCATGTACTGCAGAACGATATTCTCTGTGAAACAGCACTGCATTGATCCCAAAACTTACTTGCATGTTTCTAAAGAACATTGAACTTACTATGTCAAAACCGTTATACCTATTTTATTTTCTGTAAGAACGGGATAAAACAAAAAATGAATCAAAAGGCTGATGTGGACTAAGAAGGCAGACATGGAGAAGCTCATTTTACTAAGCTTAATATTACGACTAGTAGAAAAAGGATGTATTAGTCACTGGTAACAAGAGAAAATCTGGGAATTATGACAGAATCTGCAGATTGGGAATTCATACTTTTTTATATATATGTAAACTGCATTTTTTTAATATTAAAAACAATCAAATCTTGATGACACATTAGAAAGGCAAACTTGGACCTGACTCTAGCAAGGATTTTATAATAATGTATCCAAGTTACAAAGATTGAAACCTGATCCTTAGTACATTTCCACTCAGAAAGTTCCTCCTTTACAACAAAAACTACCTTCAGATGCCCTAACAAATTAAGACATTTAGATGAGCTGAAAACATTTTTCTGGAAAACTAACCAAGCACATAATCAAACTATGGGTTCTTTCTGAATAAAACAATACTCTAGAGATAGATACATTTCCCCATTGTAGTTATTTTAAAGAGAAATTCTCACTTCTCTGCAGAAGCACTAAAGACCTAATTATTTCATACTCTTAATTTACCTCAATGAGATGGGAACTTCTGTGTTTATGAAGAACCTTTTCCACTCTTGAAATTCAGCACAGGAGAAAAAATTCAAAACGTGAGGTGAGTAAGAATTATTTTAAATTGAGTTCTAAACCCAAAATAAAGTCTCTTATATGAGCAAGCATGTGCACTATGAATTCATTGTGGACATTTCTGCAAGGAGTCCTGAATTTATTGCAGCTGTTAGTGTATTCCTACTTCACACGAGTCAGGTATGTGCCAAGCATTTTGTACACAGGCTACATACCAGTTAGTGGATATGAAATATAGCAAGGCTTTGTAGAACGCAATTCATTATTCCCACCATTTTCTCCTGTCTCTTGTAGGTAGGCACTGCCATGGTGGGAAATAATTAGCAAATATGTAAATAATGGGCATAGTTACAAAGGATTTTACCAATTTTGTTCATGACAGTGGTGAGGGCTTTAGTAGACAATGATTTCAATACCATGACAAATTGCAGAATTACTTCTGGTTAACTTCATTCACTACAGAAACAATAGACTTTATTGAGTGGGCAGCATTGGAACAGAAATACTTTGTATTTTGTGCCAGCTGTTGAACTACCATGCGTTACGCTGTGACATTCTCTCTGAGGATTTACAATGTGGAAGATTCACTTTTTATGTCATCTCTGAAACTGAAAACAATAACAGCATCTTCACAAGACCTGTTAGTACTTAAAAAAATGAACAAAACTTACTTCTTCCCATTCTGATGTGAAGGAAGGTGTTCTCTCTGAATTCCCTTTGGAGCACTGTTGATTTGGTGTGGGTTCACTCCAATTGCTTCTTGATTTTTTGTCATTTGGTGGATGGGTGATAAGATTAGAATCAGATTTTGAAACATTTTTGCATAAATGCATTTCAAGCAAAGTTTTTGGTAAAGATCGTATTCTCCCAAGCGTGCATGCTCGCTCCACAAATCCCCCAGTGGTAATAACCCATTGTTCACTTATCCTTGGTGCACCAACCAGTGTGTGATTTTCTACTGGTTTAGTTTTAGTATGAAATATGGTTCTGTTTACAATTGGTGGCTTTTTTTTCTTAACAGGAGGATCAGAGCTGCTTTCTTTCCGTAGCTGTATCTGCTGCACTGTGCTCTTGCTCAAAATGCTTTTCTCCAGTGGACCACTGCACGGGTTTACTTTGCTGTACAGCTGGAGTGGATTTTCAGGTGGGTCATATGCAGGTGATGATCCATGAAGTAAACCTGCAAACTGCTCAGCAGGGTGTCCTTCAGGAAGATCACTTTTTGTGGATGTTTCACCCTGGCAAAGTTGCTCTGAAATGAGACAGTAAAAAGAACAGGCAATAAAATACTACAATCAACAAAATCCTTGCCCTCCTGAATATTACTTTTGTATTCTGCTTGGTTCTTTCTTAGGTATGTTTCTTATGTAAAGAAACAAAAGATAAATATACCATGAACTGATTCATTATTCTCTTAAAAAATAAAATCTCTCCTTAAACTTGACTATTTTATCCTGACTGGTTGAATAACAGTTAACAATGCTCAGTGCTACACATAAAGTCCACGAAAAAAACAAATTTATAAAACAAAATAGGCCATTGCTATTCCATCAACTTGAAGATGTCTCTTTTAATTTGTTATTCAGTTGATATGTGTACAAATTACACATTTTAGTATGATGAATTAGGTAGTTAGTTTGTAGGTGGTAAAATACATGAAAAACCAGTATTGTCAGGAGTATTCTTAGTAATTTTTCATCTTATAGTCATTATAATAATAGTGAATTTACACTATGATGCCTTTTTACTGGCAGTCTCTAAAGAGTAGATCTGAGTGTTGTTTTTATTTCTGTGAACTTTTGAGGATGGTAATAGTAACCACTGGGGAAAATGAGTACAAATCAAGTCGTTTGAAATAAGCTTCATATGCAATTTAGTACACATACACAAAAAAAGGAGCTACAGAAAAATGCACTTTTTGGCACAATTCAGAATCTATCATTAAAAGTTTGTAGCTCTTCTTTATGCCTGTTGCTGTAAGAAATAGGAAGGGAAAAAAAAAAGGAGACTTTTTCTACCTGTGCTGCCTCATTGAAAGTGTTGGCGTGGTTACCATAATTTTATCCACATAGCATTTAGTATATTCTACTCAGAATAACTGTGTCCCTACTAATGGTCACATCTCGATAAGTACTTCATTAAAGATAAATACATTAGTCTCATTCTTTCTAGAAGACTGACTCTAACTGTAGGACTATATGCATAGCAGTAACTACCAGAAGGAATGAAACATAGCATCATCACACCATAATTTGCAAAGAAATTGAGCTGTTTTCTCCTATTAGGTAAAATATCTGCTTGCAGAAAAAAGCCCCAACCAAATCCCAAAACATCACTGCTGAAAGAAAGCAGACAATTTTCTTTAGTGTTTTGTTTTTCTTAAGTGTTCTATTTCTTCCAAACATCATCAGTTCTTTTACTACTTAGCAGTATAAAATTACATTTTTTTCTTATTTGTAAAAATATCATGGCGAAATTCTAATCAAGAATAAGAATTCAACCTAAGAAAATATACTCTTCTTCTCTGGGAAACATCTGACTAAAAAATACACTTCAGATATTTCGAACAAAAAAGATGTGAGCTGTTGTGGAGAAAGGTTAAATGTAGGACATGACAGAGCTTAAGGGATCAGTAAACCCAGAAAAAGTTGTTTCAGGGAAAAAAGCAGGAGAAAAGGGAGTCATAGGGCATTCTCACTTTCTTTGATTTCTGAAAGTTGCTGAATTATATGTATGTCTTCAATTTTGAAGGTGAATTTAAAATAATTATTGGCTTTGGTGGTTTTCCTTTACATCAAAAACTCATTGTCTGAGATTCTGCTCCAGATTAAGACATCTTATTTTACATATCCACATGGGTAAAAAGTATGTAAACTCCCACCATAGTCAAATTGATAAAATCAGTGAATCTTATCACTTCCTGTACTCTGTTAACTGTGATGACTAGACTGTGAATGACTATTATGGGAGACGATGTTCAGTTTGTATTCGGATACCTACATTTAGATGTCTCAATTATGAGCTGAATCCTGTTCTGATGTTCCAGAGATTTGTCTTATAGCCATGTATTGAACTCATTTAAGAGATAAATGTTTTTGTAAGGACAAAAAATCACAAAGAATAAATCAGAAGAAAGAAAAACTTACAGACACCCTGATTGCAAGAATTCCATTAATATCTACATTAACTTCACTACTCCTAATTAGCTATTGGGATCTAAAGGTATTACTAGAGTGATCCTTCACATCCTTTAAGTTAAACTCTCCTTCTCAAGACAGAGTTGGCCCATTCAAGCCATTACTGGGAATGCTGTCTGGCCTCAGCTAAGACTTGAACTACGTCTGGGTACTGTTTAGGTGGGTACTTAGTATTGGACAAACCTTACCAGAACCCAAACAACACTTTAACAGTACAGACCGCCAAGCACCAATATCATCTCATGTCTCGATTTTGTTCGGGTTACTAATGTAAAAAAAAAAAAAAAAGAGTTCTTTCCGAGAACTCCCATTCTTCTCTAGTCAGTAAATATATGTAGCGACCACTAGAAAGTGTGTGTGCGTGCGTGCGTACGCGTGTGTCTGTCTGTCTAGCAGTGGTGCAGTGACAGCATATCAAAACATAACTTCCCGTTGTTTGTTAGTCGAAGTGGCAGTAGTTTACAATGTGTTCAAAGACTCCAAGTACATTGTATGAGCCTTTTTCAGCTTGATCTTTCGCTACATTTACTGCATTGTGTACATATATCAGGAAAAACTAAAACAAAGGTTGCCTGTGCAACCATTAATCTCCTCATATGTTAGCAAGCATTGTATTTCTCTTTTTTTATGATCGCTATTAGTTCTCAAAAAGATTCTGGCTGTTTCACTTACTGTTTATGAAGTTTGCTTAACAAAGAAGAAGCTCAACATTTTCACAGTATCCTAGAACTTCTATGTTGGAAAAGACACCTAAGATCATCAAAGCCAATTGTTACCCTACCACCGAGAAGTCCACCACCAAACCAAGCAGCTAAGTGTCACATCTTCACATCTTTTAAATATCTACAGGGATTTATATTCCCTTTGTCCAAAAAGACAAAAAAAAAAAAAAAGACAAAAAGAGTAATCCTAATACCTATTTACTGCCCAGCATTTAAATTCTTCTTTGAATACTAAGTTATTAACAGCTCCTCATTTTTTTTATGATGTCCATTATCTAAGTGGTTCAAAAATATGAACTCATGTGTTCTTTTAGAGTGAGGCTATAAGGAGATAATATACTAATTTGGTAAATGGGAGATAAAGCACAAGGATATAATGCTGAAAATGTCCAAAGGTTTGGGCATCCAATTTCAAAGTCTTCAAGATTTATTTTGTTCAGATTATTTAACATTGTGTAATATTTTCAAAGTGCAGTTGCTATTGACTTCAGTAGCTCAAACAAATCAGACCCCTCATGTGTCAAACTCAGCACTCAAAAACCCAAGGAAAATTGTTAATGACTACTTGGATAAACTTTGATCTGTCTTGAGCACTGTAACAAAACCTCCAGCAGAGACAGAGTATTCTTTCTATGGTGCTCAGCTGCCTCAGCTGCCAATTCTTCTCTTTGATAGTTTTTGCTTTCAATAAGAGCTTTGTTAATGATGTGACAAAGTAAGCCAAGATCTCCTAGTTATGACTTCTTCCCCCCCACGATTTTGAGCAATGCACATCACACTGTATTGAGCAATAAAAAAGACCATGGTTGTCAGGGAAATACTATGTGGTCACGATAAAGGTTAAGAAGCAAGCAGCCCTAGAACAGGTTATCCAGAGTGGGGGCATCTCCACCCCTGGAAGGTTTCAAGACCTGGCTACGAAAGAGGTGTCTGATCTCACCATGACAGTCCTGCTCCAAACAGGAGGATGGACTAGATAACCTCTGGACATCCCTTCCAACCAACACTTTAATGATCCATTAGTAATTCTGAATCTTTTGACATTCAAATTAATAACTGTGAAGTCTAATGCTCTTTGAATACAGACTTGTATTGTTATATTAGTTTCCAAGTGCAGTCAATGCTTAATACTTTTATTTTCAGCAAATAAAGACAGTACAGAGATGGACAATGCCACTGCTCTAAATAGCATAGTAGCCTAGCACTCACTGTAATGTTCTAAAGAAATCACAGAAGGAAAAAAAATAAACCATGTAATAGATAATAATTAAATAATTTGCCAAAGTATGCTTTTCTTTCTTATTCCATGTCAGTACTTATCAACCTAAGACCTGAAACTTGAGCTATTAAATAATCTCTTCACACTGCACCATTATCTACAATTGCAACTAGGTGTCTTCATTGTTCATATGAATATCTAAGATCTCAGCCTCAGGAACAAAGGTACCCTGGAATAATGTTTTTGTAGGTGCTGGGGTCCATCAGTACTTGTTACTTTTTAACATCACCTCCTAAGGGCACAGGAGCAGGCAATCCCCAAATGTTGGATGTCAAGCAGGCGAGGCAGTAAGCCAGCTTGGCTGAGCAGGGATATTCTCTTGAAAATAAGAAAAAAATGAAAGGTGTAGGCCAAGTCGAAGCAAGATCAAGTGACATGGGAAGAACTCAGAGATGCTGCTTGCCACTGTGGGGTGAAAATTCGTGTGGCCAAAGCACAGCTGGAGTTGAAGCTGGCCAGAAGTGTGGGGGACAATAAATATTTTTTTCAAATATATTAATGGCAACAGGCAGTATAGAAATGCCATTGGTCAATTACAGGATGAGGATGGTCACCTCACAAACAGAGACAGAGACAAGGAAGAGATGTTGAATGCTTTCTTTGCCTCTGTCTTCAACATGGATAATGAACCAAGTGTGTCTCAGTGCCCTGAGCGGGAGGACTGTGACCACAAGAATGACCAACTCCCAGTCAACCCTGAAACTGTGCAGGATCTGCTGCTCCAGATGGATCCCTACAAATCTGTGTGACCTGATGGGGTTCATCCAAGAATCCTCAAAATGCTGGCTGATGTCATCACAGAATCCCTTGATGATTTTTGAGTGGTCTTGGGAATCCAGAGAGGTTCCAGCTGACTGGAATCGGGTGAACATTGTCCTAATATTCAGGAAGGGAAAGAAGGAAGACCTGCGAACTACAGGCATGTTATTCTCACTTCAGTGACCGGTAAAATAATGAAGAAGATCATTCTGGGAGGTGTAGAAAAACACCTGAAAGACAACAGAGACATTGGCTGCAGACAGCATGGCTTCATGAGAGGAAAGTCTTGCTTATCCAACCTGATTTTCTTTTATGAAAAGGTAACCTGCCTAGCTGATGAAGGGAAACCAGCTGTTGTAATCTTTTTGAATTTCACTACAGCTTTCAATACTGTCTCTCCTAGGAACCTTCTGGACAAAAATGTCCAGCACACAGCTGGATAAATACATCATGCAGTGGGTGAACAATTGGCTCACAGGTCAAGCGCAGAGGGTGATAGTGAATGGGGTTATATCAGACTGATGACCTGCCACTAGTGGGGTTCTGCAGGGCTCCATCTTAGGTCCAATGACTTGGACACAAGACTGGAAGGGATACTAAGCACACTTGCAGATGACAGAAAACTTGGAGGAGGTGTTGAAGGGAAAGTGCCGGATTCTGCACCTGGAATGGGGCAACCCTGGACGTTTGTACAGGCTGGGGAATCAGATGCTGGAAAGCAGTGTCATGGAAAGGGACCTGGGGTCCTGGTTGATGGCAAGTTGAATATGAGTCAGCAGTGCCCTGGCACCAGCAGGGCCAATCCTGTCCTGGGGGGCATCAGGCAAAGCATCACCAGCTGGTCGATTGTCCCACTCTGCTCTGCCCTAGTGTGGCCTCACCTTGAATGTTGTGTGCAGTTTTGGGCACCACAATACAAGAAAGATATTAAGCTATTAAAGATGATTCAAAAGAGGGCAAGGAAGATGGTGAAGGGTCTTGAGGGGAAGCCGTATGAGGAGCTGCTGAGGTCACTTGGTTTGTTCAGCCTGGAGAAGGGGAGACTGAGGGTAGATATCAGTGCAGTCTACTACTTCCTCAGGAGGGGAAAAGGAGGGGCAGGTACTGATCCCTTCTCTGTGGTGACTAGTAACAGAACCCAAGGGAATGGTCTCAAGTTGTTTCGGGGGGAGGGGGTTAACTTTAATACTAGAAAAAGGTTCTTTTACCCAGAGCACTGGAACAGGCTCTCCAGGGAAGTGGTCACAGCACCAAGCCTGACAGAGTTCAAGAAGCAATTGGATGATACTCTCAGGCACATGGTGTGACTCTTGGAGATGATCCTGTGCAAGGTTCTGGGTTGGTCTAGATGATCCTTGTGGTTGCCTTCCAACTCAGCATATTCTGTGATTCTAAGATTCTGTGCTCCTAAAGTATGAAAAACCTAAAAGAGGGTAATATAACACTACTCATATATGCTTGCCAAATTAGGCAACTTCATTAAAAATAAAAAAATCTTTCTTAGCTTTTAATAATTATCCGTATCTGCAACTGGTGTCTTTTTATTGTTGCATATTTCTGTCATAAATGTTAAGAAAACTGGTATCAAAACCAAAATTTCTACTGAGGCTCAGTAGTAATGCATAAAGTGTGAGATTTTATGTGTTATTTTCTCTCTGTTTCTTAACATATCAAAATCATTCTTGGCGTTTTGAATACTGCCATGCATTGTAAAAAAATCTTACTAAATTCCATATACTAATGAAGAATTAACTTTAAATCTACTGATATATCTGAGAAATTCAGGCTCCATTTCTGTTGTGTTCTATCCCCTAACGTTATCATATGCTATTGAACACTTTATTAGATTCTTACTTTTATTTGTTTCAAGCAACTTAAATGGCACTAAGAAATGATATGATATACAATTGCATTGCATAGGTCTGTACTCTGTGAACAGTCATTTAATGACACCAGTTTTGGTTTCTCACAGGCATCTGAGTAAGCCTCTCAAGAAGGGACTTTATGAGAGAGAGTGGGGATACAAGTGAGAAAGAATAGGTGAAGTTCAAGCTCTTTGACTGAATCCCAGTGGAGAGAAGCCTTCTGCTTACAAATTAAATTTCTTTTTTTCTTTTTGGAAGTACATTTATTTTTGTAATCTAAAAAAAAAAAAAAAAGCCAACAGAAAGAAATCTTGCTTCTTTACCAGATACTGCTTTCCTTAGTGCTTTATCTTTTTACTTGTAAACAGTATCATACATACCAAAACATAAACAGATGTCATTTCTACAGAACTTTAGTGTTATTACAAGTGCACATACAGCTTATCCATCTGAGCGGATTACTTCTAAAAATCACTGTGATACTGCCCTATCTGTGATACATGGAAAACATTTACATTTGGAGCTACAAATAAATTCAGTTCTTCCATAATCTCAAAGCCACAGATACATATTGCTATCATTACCAGTTTACATACAATCAAACTGTATTTAGGCAGCAGATTGCAATTCAATCAGCTATTTATTTTCACACTCACGCGCCCCAGCACTGTTGCTTGTGGAACATATATAGAACGTTATGGAATACCATTTCTCGCTTTCACTATTTGAGAGTTATAAATTACAGATGCTTCATCAAACTCACATTTTTTTTTCCTGAATCTGACTCCAAGACTGCAGAGCACATTAAGAAAATCAGAAGCATACTAAATACTGTGAATTCTGCATTCATGTGAAGTCGGAAATCATCTTATTCATACTTGTATCTCAAGAGATTCCATGTTCAAAACTAAAGCACTTTCAGAAGAATAAAAGTTGTTAATAATATTAATGAAAAGGGCCGCAATAGATAAATTCTAATGACAGAGTTAGATCTTTAACAGGCATTGCTGTTGCCATGGCACAAGTTTCTAGTACAAAACACAAATCCACAAGAAAATTGTTCTATAGCTATGGTAAACAACTGTATTGTGACACGTGTACTATTAATCTGGTCAGGTTCTGTTTTCATTTGATCCAGAATGATGTTTTTAGCATCACACTCTGTACATGTGTAATATCTGCCCAAAAATATATTTTGAACTCCCTTTTCCCCAGACTCAGTTGATTGATAATCCACCAGTCAGAATTGAGTAATATTTGCAGACTACCTCTTATAGAAGGACGGTAACCAAAGAAGCCTTCTTATTTGCATAGTAAAGATTGCTTTGGAGACACTGGAAACACCTTCGGTAGTGAGGATATCAGTTGTATTGCCAAAGTGATATGAAATGGGATGATCAGCAACAAAATGTGTAAGACAGAAAATTCATATTTAAAAACTGAAATAGCAATATTCATGATGGCATGATTTCACACAGTAAACAACATGGTGCTTTGACCAAACTCCAGCTCTTTGAAGGCAGCATGTTGGCTTTTGGTATCTTAGATGAGGCAGAGCAATATTTTCTCACTCTACTAAATGTTATAGCAAGTTACCATCGATCTATGTGGGAGATATAACAACACGATTACTAAGCAACTAATGAAGAATGTGGGCTTCTGCTGTCACCAGCAACAACAAAGAAAAGGAGCGATAGTGTCCAGTCAGATTACAGTTTCTTCTGCTTCTTCCTAAATTTAAAGAAACCACCAGAATGTGATTGGCAAGGTTGATGTTGGTAGTCTCCAGGCTCTGTGCCCAGGTTCCAAAATTCACAGCTGCTCAAAAAACATACAGTCACCTAGAAATTACAATTACAATGTCTCTGTGGGTTAAGTGTGCACTTCCTGGCTTCATAACTGCCAATTCACCCCTTAATGTTTCAGTCTGCATCTGACTGTGTATTGTAGGGCTTTACTGCCTCGCTATCTCTACCTACAGTTTCACTCTACACACTTAACTCATTTGTTTCACAATGACCCATTAGGAACTGAAAAGCTGAGAAAGATTTCAGGGGAAAGATATCTCCATATGGAGTTTTCTGAACATTGCTTGCCAACCTCTAATGAGGAAAAAATTTCCAGTGAGGAAGGATATTAATGTTAATTCTAATCATAATACCCAAATATAGTTCTTGACCAAATTTTCAGCAATAGCAGCATGATCTGGTACAAAGAGCATTAATTTTAACTCTTATTAAGCTGTTTTGACTTTTCTGTATATTTTCAGCAATTTGTTTTCTTACACATATATATTCTGTATTTGAGGAGGACATAAACATAATTTTTGCATCAATCACACAAAAGGGTTAACCTTTTACTGCAAAATTCAACATAGACAAAAATAAAAAGCTGCAGCTGCCACCTCCATAATGCCGTTTCCATGAGAATTTCTTTCTGTGTGACTATATAAGGCATGGTTCCTAGACGTCTTAATGACAGACAGGCTCTCATGAACCATCACATTTTACAGAACAAGAGTCTTCCTTATACCCGTACATTAAAATAAGGATCCTTCAGAAAACTAACATGTTAACATGTTTATGGACTAAAAACATCAGATAGATAAAATAATGGTCAACATCCCTCAGGTGGAACATTGGACGAATTCAACATACATGTTCAGACTAAGATTCTGCTGAAATATTTCAGTTCTACCATGCACCAAAAATAAAAAAAAAACCCACCCTCAGTACTTCTTTGTAACTTTCAGTCAATCTTGCATAAGAATTTCCAAGAGATGAATGGAAATGGATGTAAAATGTAATTTTGCAGAAAGATCACATATAATTGCAATGAGAAATTCTGTGGTTATCTCTCCTTGCAGGAGAAAGCTAGCAGTTGAGTGGGTTGTGGCTGTGCTTAGAAAGTATATGTTAATTTGACAATGTAGTACAGCAGGGAAGAGTAATACAAGAGGAAAACTTGGTGACACTTAATAACCAAAATCAGAGCAAAGCACTATGAATGTGATTAGATGAGCTCTTAAAACCATATCCTTTTGTAGAAGACTGTAATCAAACATTGTTAAATGTTCCACTCTTGATATTTCACACATCAAATGCAAAGAAGGAATAACAAAGCCCTCCACCAAATGGGAACAAAACTTACATTTAAGGCAAAAGATACTGGGAAAAATAACAGATGATCTTTAGAGTGTTTCTAAAACAAGACATTGCTCAACAATTTCATTTGAAAGGAAAGATTTGCCCAAGTAATAGTTAAGTTTCCCGAAGCATGAGACAAAAACAGAAAGCAAACAAAATATATGATTTCTCATTTGCACTGATCATCTAACTCTTTTCTAACCTTGGTATAGATTTCTGATATGAGCAGTATTTTTAAGATACTTCAGCTTTTCTCTCCTCTCCTCATTCCACATCAAGCTCATCTTTGCTCTGTTTCAACTTATATTTCAAATCCAGAAAGAATGGAATTGGTGCTTTCATAAGAAATACTGTAAAATAAAGCCTCTCTACCTCAAATGACCTCATTTAGTTTTTGCCAAATCTCTTTTTAGGATGTAGAAACAAAGCTGTAGGAATAAAAAGTGTACAAAAATTAAGAATGTCTTGAAAACATCTCTGGCTGCAGAATTACAGTCCAATTCTCGATGTAGGTACACATATGGTTATGGAAGATTACATACAGAACTGAAAAGTTTTTCAACACTGTGTGTTGATACTTCTACCAAAATAGCTATCAAGTTAAAAAGCCAGATCACCTGAGTGACACAGAGCATGAAAGGTTGGCTGACCCCAGATATCAGGTAAGGACATTTTGGAAACATATGTGCATCCAGAACACAGAATTGACCTGCTATAAATTTTCTTAGATCCGCGTAATAATGTGCATGATGACAATAAATATTAGCATGGTCTAATAAAGAGGACTAATTTACCAAACTAAAAAGATTTAAGATGGTACAGATTTCAAAAACATCCTCCAGACCAGTAAGAGTTTAAGAGTGTAGAAATTGTAAACAGGAGAAGAGAAACTGAGTCTAAGGGATCAGAAAACACACTAATATTGCTGGGAATTGTCCCATTCCCCATAATTCACAGATTAGATTCCATTCAGATAATGGTTTGATCAGAATATCAAGATTGTAGGGAACTCTTCCTTACCAGAGAATCCCATCCAGTTGTTGGCACATTTTTAATAACTAAATGAAACTTCCTTACTATGAAATCAGATACTTTGAATTTGGAAAACATTTTTATAGAGAGTTATCTACTTCTTAGCTGCAATGCCAGAAGAAATAAACCTCATATATCTGAAGCAAGGCAGGCCTAGAATGCTGTTATCGTTTCATTATGCTTTAGTTTATTTATGTTTCACTCGGTATAAGAAAGACTGATGAACAAACATCAATAATCATGTTTACCCATGAACTAAGAACTCAAATCAGGCAGATCTGATCTTCGAATCATATATGCATTTCTGCTATTTAAGCAGGTATGCTTCCATTTCACCTGAGGAATAGAGGAGATAACAGTCCATCTGGTCCATTGCACCAAGCACGTTACATGACTTGGCTGTCACTGTTACTTTTAACACAGTTTGTGGCATACAAGCTCTTCCTCAATAAACCTTCAAATTCATCAAATAACCAATTCCTGTCTTTCATGTGTTGGCAACGCCCCAATATTATTGTTTTGCTATATTTACTTATGTTGAGAAGTCATGTAGCAGATTTTAATTGCTCCAATATCTCACGATTCAAAGGGATTGTAAAACAACTGTGTATCAACTACATTCTCAGCTGTAGAAAAATAAACATTGGTATATATGATGTTGTTGAAAAAGACAATTTCTTTCATTGCCTCAAGCCCATCGATGCTACTACAGAGATTGGCGGAAGGTCAGAACTGATTTACTTTGAAATAACACTGATTTTCCAAGTGTTTTCTTTGAAGAAATTTCGCTCTTGCAAGTTGTCTAACTTACCAAACACACCCACGAGAACTGAGTATGCAGAAGTAGTTCATTAAGTCAATCATAATTAACAAATAATTGCAGAAACAATATTACAATTGTTTTAATTAGCATATTCTTCTTCTGGAATAAATTGTAAATTAGATGATCATAGTCTTCTGAGAAATTTACATGTCACTTTTTGCTCTCTCTATAAAAGCAAACAAACATCACTAGCAACTCAACATATCAGATAGCACCCTAAGAGATGCCAGAACAAAACTTGGTAAACAATTTCTTTTTTTTTTGCTTTTATTGTTAAAATAATGAGAAATAATAATAAAAAATTAACCACTTTTCTGATTAAAAGTGGGCAAAACCCTTCTTTTATAATAATAACAGAGAGAAGAAAGAAAGAGAGAGAGAGAATAGGAGAAAAGAAATAAGCCTTCCTGATCTTAAATGAACAAGGAGTCAACTACCAATTGAGACATGTATGATGCCTCTTCCTAGCACAGTTAACAGATAACTGATTTTTTTTTAAGACAGAAAACAAGGCATTAAGCTATTAAAATCACCTCTGCTCAGAGAATAAAGGGGGAAACAAAATTTAAAGTAAATGAGAAAGCTACCGTACTGCTAAGCAAAGAATAAATATGCACAGAAGAAAGAGGCATACGTAAGAGGTTTTTAGAAATCATCTTCCTTTCTTCCAACCATAACTTGGAAAAACTTTAAAAAAATCACCAACCAGCTACACATATATGTGGATATGTTATGTGTTTCTCAACCAAAATCACCATAAAGATGTATAGAAGTTTCAATCACAGTAACTACCTGTTTTTAAAAATGTCATCTTTTTCTACTTCAGTTAAAACATACTTTATACTGAAGCCTACACAACAATGTTTGTCACATGAAAGACAAAGATTCAGCATAGATCCATCATTTCCAAGGTCTGGTACTTTTTGCCAGTTTTTAAAATCAATTTATTGAGGGAGATTATTAAAAAAAGAAAGGCCATCATACTTGTACCATTTTACTTCACAATTCTTACGTGAAGGGTTGCAGAACAATATTCATCCCATACATGGCCAATCCTCTAAGAACGCCCATGGGAAAGTGATTCTTCCACTGTACTCATCATTGGATAGGCCATACCTTGAGTACTGTGTCCAGTTCTGGAAGGATATTGAAATGCTGGAGCATGTTCAAAGAGGGGTAACTAGGATGGTGAAGGGACTGGAGCACAAGTCCTATGAGGAGCAACTGAGGGAGCTGGGTTTGTTTAGCCTGGAGAAGAGGAGGCTCAGGAAAGCTGTCTACAATTGCCTGAAAAGAGATTCTAGCAAGGTGAGGGTTGGTCACTTCTCGCAGGTAACCAGCAGCAGGACAAGAGGACAGAGAGAATAGGAGAAAAGAAATAAGCCTTCCTGATCTTAAATGAACAAGGAGTCAACTACCAATTGAGACATGTATGATGCCTCTTCCTAGCACAGTTAACAGATAACTGATTTTTTTTTAAGACAGAAAACAAGGCATTAAGCTATTAAAATCACCTCTGCTCAGAGAATAAAGGGGGAAACAAAATTTAAAGTAAATGAGAAAGCTACCGTACTGCTAAGCAAAGAATAAATATGCACAGAAGAAAGAGGCATACGTAAGAGGTTTTTAGAAATCATCTTCCTTTCTTCCAACCATAACTTGGAAAAACTTTAAAAAAATCACCAACCAGCTACACATATATGTGGATATGTTATGTGTTTCTCAACCAAAATCACCATAAAGATGTATAGAAGTTTCAATCACAGTAACTACCTGTTTTTAAAAATGTCATCTTTTTCTACTTCAGTTAAAACATACTTTATACTGAAGCCTACACAACAATGTTTGTCACATGAAAGACAAAGATTCAGCATAGATCCATCATTTCCAAGGTCTGGTACTTTTTGCCAGTTTTTAAAATCAATTTATTGAGGGAGATTATTAAAAAAAGAAAGGCCATCATACTTGTACCATTTTACTTCACAATTCTTACGTGAAGGGTTGCAGAACAATATTCATCCCATACATGGCCAATCCTCTAAGAACGCCCATGGGAAAGTGATTCTTCCACTGTACTCATCATTGGATAGGCCATACCTTGAGTACTGTGTCCAGTTCTGGAAGGATATTGAAATGCTGGAGCATGTTCAAAGAGGGGTAACTAGGATGGTGAAGGGACTGGAGCACAAGTCCTATGAGGAGCAACTGAGGGAGCTGGGTTTGTTTAGCCTGGAGAAGAGGAGGCTCAGGAAAGCTGTCTACAATTGCCTGAAAAGAGATTCTAGCAAGGTGAGGGTTGGTCACTTCTCGCAGGTAACCAGCAGCAGGACAAGAGGACACAGTCTTAAGCTGTGCCAGGGAAAGTTTAGGTTAGACATTAAGATGAAGTTCTTTACAAAGAGAGTAGTTGGGCATTGGAATGGGCTGCCCAGGGAGATGATAGAGTCCCTGGAGGTGTTTAAGAAGATACTGGATGTGGCACTTACTGCCATGGCTTAGTTGACAAGGTGCTGTTGTATCATAGGTTGGACTTGATGTTCTGAGAGGTCTTTTCCAACCTAGTTGATTCTGTGATTCTGTGAATAATAAATGTATTTTTAACCTGTTTCATGAACCCATGCCTTTCTTGTGAGGAGGTGGCCTATATGAGACACAAAAGAAAAAAATTAAAAAATCCCAACACATATGCCTGTTACTACATAGACTTATATTTGCCATCACAAATGTTGTATATTGGAAAACAGTGAAGCACACATTTATAGAATCTACTTTTCTTTGTACTAACTTTATGGGGAGAACCGTAGCCTAAAATGTTAGTTTCATCCTAAATTCTCATGAGATTACAAAAGCATTAATGGAGATTATACACCAAATAAACAAATGAGGGTGGAGGGGATAAAAAGGAAAATAGCTTAAGCAGGTAAAGGAGTCATTGGGATCAATTATGTTAAAGAATATTACAAAATATTAGGATGAATTTTTTTGCCTTTTCAGGATGCCTATCAGCCCTTTCACAAAAAGTTTATATGATGAGCTATGAAATTGCACACCTTGTCTACTGCATTCCTTGGAAAATGTAAACACTGCTAATATGCATAACCAATGTTTGTGATAGAGACCAAGAAAAGTTTGGAAGTGCTATGCCTGAGACTGTTATTGTTCTGCTTCCTCTACAACTTTAAAGCCTGTTAATACAATTAGGCTCCCACATATTCTTAAAATAAATGAGGGAACTAGACAGATTTCTTCCTCAATTTCATGTATCAACTCTATGATCAATTTGAAAGCATTAGCCAAAACTGAGTGCTAGATGTAGCTGTCATCCCTTACACACCTCAACACCACTACACCATATTAACATACGGATACAATGCAGAGCCTTTACTATATCATTCCCAAGAGTATCAGGAGCCCCTAACTGACAACTGTAATCTTAGAGACACCGAGACTGATTTTTCACCTATAGTACATCTCTCACATCCCACTCCAATGATACATCTGGCATAAAAGGCACCACTTACTACACAGGTCTCCAAGCAGTTGCTTCTCATAATCTTATGTCCACCTTAAAGCTTTCTATGTTCTTACAAAGAAAAATCTCTTCCCACAATTTCAATGGAAATACTGCAGAGCTGTCAGTAAGTACATGGTAAGTGTTTTTATCATAAACCTGCCATTATGACAGATTTTCCCTCTCTTAATTAAAAAGTGGTCTTCAAGGTAACAACTGCTTTTGCGTGAGAATGTGGGAATGCAGAGGTACTTTCTTGCAAGATATCTTTGTACATGTAACACAGACTAGCTGAATAACAATGATTCAACTACACTCACCAATATGAAGCCATTCTGTGTTGGAATAATTTTTTTCCCCAGTAGAACATTCTAAATCCACTAAATCAACACTAAAGATTAAACATATTCAGAAACAAACTTGATTTTTACACAAGCCATTGGAGAGGAATTGATTTTTTTGGAAGAGATCAATTATTTATTAGGATTTTTCAGATTGTCAAGAATTACATAAATCAAGAGATTAACAATATTGTTAATTTACTTCTGAATTAAACAGGTTTTGAAGTATGAAGAAAGAAAAAGTGAACATAATTCAAGCTTCCAGTCTTGATATCAAACTAAGGCTGAGTCATAAAACTACTTTGAATACAGTTGTAATGCTATTAAATTTACTATGTGCCAGCTGTTCACTGAGAGTATTCTATTAAGAGATTGCCCCTTCCAAATGTAAGTTGTGGTATCCAGTGAAAATCTGAACTTACAGACTTGGTAGTTTTCCTTCTACTAAGGGAAAATAAGGGTTTACACAACTCTCATTTACAAAAGATGATACACTGACTTTGTTTCTGAAACACAGGTAATGTTTTCATTACCTAGTTTAATGGCAAATTTGCTTCCTGTCTGAAAGATGCTCTAGATGCTGGAAAGATGTTTAAGAAAAGTTTAATTTGATGAAAAAAAAAGAGTATGCATTGAAATGCTGTTAAAATACTTCCTGCTCTAAGTATTAATACAAGTGTACACTAGAAATAAACTCTGCAGACACAAACACTTCAAAACTGTCTTGTTTAATGGCTCCACACTTGCATACCTGGAGAAAATCCACAAGAATCTCTTTATTTTAACTTAAAATGAATACCTTGGTTTACATTCAGTTCTCTCATCAGCATTTAACATTGTAGCTGAATCATGACAAAAGGGGAAAGAGGTGATATGAAAGGTCAGCAGAAAGGAGTAAAACCAAAATTCCTTCAAAGGAAATGAGATGTGACCACACTGCATTCACAACAATAACTACAGCGTTCTGTACAGAGCAAGATAGCTTTAAAAAAAACCCTGGTTACAGAAACCTTGTAATATCATTAGAGTGCATTGAATAGGCTGTGAAGCTTGCTCCAACCCCAGAGCAAATTAGTCTGTGCTGTGCTGCATTTTAACACCAGTTCTCAAGCCAGGGGCAGTTTAAAGATAGCACAATTCTCAAGTTTTGCAAAAATATTCAAAAAAATTTAAGTAAAATACCAGGGCTGCTAAGAAAGATTAAGGGAATTAGGTTTTGCCTCAATCTGCCTATCATGCACAGGTATCTTTAAAAAGACCAATCCAAGTTTTTAATTGTCCACAAGAATAAAGTTAAAAGTTATTAAAAGCAACTATTTTTCTTAATAGAATACTGTGTAACTAAAGCAGATCAGAAAACACTGTTGTCCAAAGTAAAAACTGCTCTATTGTGACTCAGGAGTTACTGCTAGCCTTTTCAGTTTGACACGTGACATTTGAAAATCAGTTTAATAGTTTGCCTGAATTTCCTCAGCTGTGATAACACCAAACCTTCTAAAAGGCTTTAAGACCTGCTAATATAAACAGTACTAGAAGAAAGCTAAGTATTAGCAGTATCTTTTAAGATGTTTATTATACTTTACCACAAATCCTGAATGTTTCAGAAGTCTTTTAAAAAGACGACTACCACCTATACTCTGGTTTTATGCTGCTCTAATGTTTGCAGGAATATTTTTGAACATGAAAGGAACTGAATATATGAGAAAACAAATTTAACTACAGAGTATACAAACTGTCATATCTATAGTAAACTGAAAAATTAGAGAATGTTTTATAAAGCCCTCTGGCTATAATAATGATGTGTTACTTCTAGGCACATCTATTTCAAAAGAAAATGTGAAGTTTTTTGGTTATGGTTTAACTCTAATGGAATGAATTTAAAATATTTAAAAGATTTAAATGATTAAATAGTTTTTTGCAAGACATGATTTTTCACACAGCATGATACGATGAATTTAAATCAGAGGCAGATGGCATCCAGTATTGTTACAACCAAGAAGACTGATATGCCAGAAAAATCTACTGTTTTGTTTTGTTTAAGATAAACAAGGTCTCTAGGATATTTGAAAGCCATTTTTTTACTGGAAAGAGAGCTAGAAATACAGTGTTCATTTTAAAACATTTATTTAGTGTGGTTGCAGCAGCCACACAGAGAAAAGGATGGAGGAATATTGCATCGGCAGTCTGCGATGTTGTCATTATTCCCAAATTCAATTAAATACCTTGCCTTTTTATGACCTTACTCACAGCAACCCATTTGCTTTCAGAATTATATTAAGCATCTTTTTTTTTTAAATAAAAACTGTATTCATATTCTTTAATGCTGGCAACAATGTAATCCTGAAAATTCTCAAATTATCTCTGCGAATATAACTTTATTTCAGAAGTTGTGACTGGTGCACTAAGAAACTATGACAGAGATGACTACAGACCATACAGTTTTTTGCCTCCTCCTCTCCTACATATTTCAGCTTTCCCAAAACTGACCCAGAGCCTATGCTTTTTCACACTTATCTGATTTCCCTACCAAGGCAAGCACACCAAGCAACAATGCTGCACAGCTTTATCTCACTCTGAATTCAATGCAATGCAAAAATAGTAGTTCATGTCTGAGATGCAGTCTTGTCTGTCAATTTTGTCTATCTAGTGTGCTCTCTCTGGACTAACAGGTCTATAGATAAATTGTTTCTATTTCCTGAATTTTGGGTTTATCTTCACATGTTCATTGTACAATACAGAAATATTGTAAAATGGAAACAATACTGACCTTCATAAGATGGTATAGTAAATAATTGATACAAATACATATTTAAGAACCAGATATTGTTACACTACTACTACCATCATCATTAGTGTTAGATTATCAAACTATCTTACATGCCATTTCTTTACTGAACACCATGTATTTGTCTTTGGATTAAGGAGAAAAAAAGACATTTATATGAACTCAGAGTGGATGCTTTTTACTTACAGATCTTTCTCTTCATGGTTTTCTAGACTCGTTTTTTTCTTATTCCAATAGCGGCTAAACTTTCACAAAGAAGATGCTTGTGTTGTACCAAAACATGTAATTTTCTGCAACTACTTCTGTTCCAAGAGGAGACTCATGGAGTAATACCATCACTAAAGGCTGCACAAAGGAACAGATGGGGTCATTGTATCTAGCCCTTCATAGAACATTCTGTTCTGCACTGGTGCTACAGAACATCAGTCTGAAGAGTTCAGAGATTATCCATAGACATGCCATGAACTACAGGGTCCTAAACAGCTCCTCAAAACAATTTGAGACATACAGCACACGAAAGAAACCAGAGCTTGCACTGCAGCACATTGGCAGGAGACATCAATAATATTTCAGATGTCCTTGGCTCTTTCATACCCATGGAATTCTTTATGTGCAAATACCCCAAGGATCTTCTGACATACCTAACATGCATGAACCTGCTCCTGACTAATCCATATGAAGTTAGCATCTGCCAGTTTTCAGTATAATATTCATTTTCAGAATGTCACATTTACCACAGACAGCATTAATGACCAGTAAATAATAATTTTCTGGTAAGTCTGCTTCTGGGAAAACATGAAATGGTGATAAACTGACATTAACTTTGGCACATGAAGCATTGTACAAAGCCTATTGAAGTCAATGAATATATGATTCTGCCTCAGAACACATTTAAGGACTGTATTTCTTAACATGATCATTTGATCAAGAAGGTTGTAGCAAGGTGGGGGTTAGCCTCTTCTCCTAGGAAAGTAGTTGCAGGACAAGAGGAAGTGGCCTCAAGCTGTGCCAGGGGAGGTTTAGGTTGGACATCGGAAGAATTTTTTCACTGAAAAGATAGTTAAGCATTGGAACAGGCTCCCCAGGGAGCTGGTGGAGTCATCACGCCTGGAAGTGTTCAAGAAATGACTCAATGTGGCACTCAGTGCTATGGTTTAGTTGTCATGGTGGTGCTTGATCAAAGGTTGGACTTGATGATCTTAGAGGTCTTTTCCAAACTTAATGATTCCATGATTGTGAAGATGCACAAGTCTTTCAAAAGTAAGTCATGCAATAGCACTGTTCAGAAATAGAATGCATACCTGTACATGGTTTAAATGCAATTTATTGTTTTAAAATATTGAAAACTAAGTAAAGCCATAAATCCAATATTGTTTGGTATTTGCATTTGAGTACAGATTTTTTTTGTAACATGACCTGCAACTGACTAGTCAGTGTTTTCCCCTGCAGTAAGTGTATTAATATTTCTCATTAGCAATCAGGAATATGAAACAGATTTGTCTAGTCTGTATGCAGAAGTGGCTAATAATATGAGAAAATGAAAGAGCAATAATTTTGCTGTCAGTTGTATATCCTGGCAATTACTTCTTAAATAGGCATTTCTTAATTAGTATTTAAAAAAAATTGTGGAAAAATATTTCCTTTTTTCAAGGAGTAACAATGTATTTGGACATTTTTTTCTAGGGAAAAAAAACAAGTTTTATACCGAATTATGCATATGGGTAACTCCAGGGGTATGTGTTCCATATCTGTGTTTGGAACTGGTACATAGATTGGTGTCTCTGTAAAGACTATCTTCTGATACTAAAATAGCCACAAGTCTGGATTTTCAGTTTAGCTGCAAGTGTTACAGAGACACAGCACTCCCACCACTCCATAAAGAAATTTTATACAAGCAAAAAGCAAAATCACCACATACATTAGAAAAAACAGCAGTTTTCAAATAACAAATTACGTCTCTACACAGTTCCTTGGTAGCAGAGAATTGTTGGACAGTGTCATGGCTTTTTAATACTCACACTCAGCCTATATAAAAAACCCCCAAACTTGTAGAGGGCTCCTGCCAGAGTGTTTTAATGTTCTGGAGACTGTAAAATGTAAAATTGCAAAATATGGGGGCTGTTCCACTATGGACCATTGTGATGATGGAAGACGAGGAAGGAAAAATGGCACGCCCAAACCCATCTCCTCTCCTTTCAGGTACCAGAACTCGATACTCAAAGAAGAGAGCTAAAAGCATCTGAGTTCCTAATCCACATGTACAGGAAAGCTATGCTTTAGTGAGCTAAAATCTCATTTTATTTTCTTCACCAAGGAATAAAAAAAGGAAGAAAATATTTCATTTTTCCTTTCACTGCATATAAGCATCTTCTTAAAATGCCTTCTTACTGCCTCAGGAAAGGAAATGTTACTGTAAGAATGTCACCTTTTCTCATTTTACAAATTCAACCTTTCCAAATATTTCTAATATATAATTATTCTGTTTTTCATATTACAGCATCTAATTTGAGAGTACTTAATCTAGTTAATACCTTTAGGAAATAGTAAAGGATATATCATGGTTATTTCTGATCTTCCACATATTTCAACATAAGCTACCAATGAAATTTTGATGTAGATTAAACAGAGGTATCAAAATTTTCAATTTGCAGTAGAACAAATCAGACTGATAAATTTTGTTGAAGTACTGGGCCTACTGTCCTTGTACTGTTTAAACCAAGAGGAGGAGCAATTGAGTGCCTTTTCATCTAACAAGAGCTGAAATGTGAGAACCATCAATGGGACTCCTGAAAATATCCTCCCCGAGAACATTCCTCACAGACCTACTCACTTTTTGGCCAAGATTTGTTCTGTATGCAGACAATGTGAAGCTCCAACATGAGTTTGCGACTGTCAGCACATCTCTATGTTATGCATGGTTCATGTGTCTCTTAACAAGTCACACTACTTGCCAGTGCTTCAGTTTTCTCTCTGATAAATTCCCCTATAAGCACAGAAGCTAATGAAGGCTTATGTCCTCAGATGTGCATCCTCAGTTCTCTAACCTCATCCAATGAGTCAGGTCTGTATTCATATTTCTTAGGAGAACCCTCAACACGAAATAGAAGATTTTTTTCTAGTCCAGGGCAGTTTATTCACTTTTAACTTTGTAAAGTGGGATGGACAATGCTTTCTTTACATAGGCATCTGAGACTGAGAGCTCTGCACAGCACTAACTGCGTTCAGCCTAGAAAGGAGGAAGAAAGCCTCAGCTGCATTCTAGTCTTGGCATTTCACTGGTTGCTTAGGCAACACAGTTCCACTGTGATGAAACAAAACATGGAAAAAGTAAAAAAAGTAATCTCACTGAAAGGGAATTCACTTAGTTCAGAATTGGTATCCAGTTCATAAAGTAGTATGATGTTACATAAGATCAGAAAAACTGTCTGGATTTGCTGCATATTTTACATTAACAAAATTGGAAAAGAACCAACAACATACATTACTTCCAAAATGCATTGAATTACTGAGAAAGACGAATTTTAAGCTTGCTGTTCGGAAAAAAATACCCACTGATATTTAGCAACATTTTCATAACAAGTGAAATATTTGGAACTAATACCTATGATATATATGGAAGGTTTATGGAAGTCATTCTGTTATCAGTTTTACTGGAAGTTTTACGTAAGAAATAATAGATAAGTTCTTCTGAGCTGAATTACCTAGCCAATGTACTGAACAGCAAAGTGCATCCTTTATAAAATCACTGCAATCTAAAAGTAGCACTATCATAACAAACCAAAATACTCATAGCACAGTCCTGGTACCAGCTTTCATTTTACTAATAGGGTTCTGGTGATGTCTCACCCCCATAAAGTCCAGTAAACTATATCTGAGCTTTTAAAATATGAATTAGTAATGGAATAAAGAATATTAAGGATAGCATTAATGTTATTTGTCCCCCATTATTTTAAAATAAGCATTTACAATAAAGCTAGCTCTGATTTTAGCAATCATTCTATAGCTGTATTTTGCAGAGCTTATACTTCCTAGATACTCTGAATTTCATTTGAGAAAAATGAATATCATTTGACACAGAAGGAAATACAGTCAGGGTATGTTAAGCTAGAAGGACAATACAAGCAAGCCAAGAGCTGACACAGGTTCTCAGCCAAGAGCTTTGTATTTAGCATATTGAATTGCATTAGAAAAATGGCAGATGCATGGTCATTACTTGCATTTTAGAAAGAGGGAGGAGTGTCCCTCTAAAAACCAGAGGAGCAGTGATAAAGGTGTTAGGGCAACGGTGATTAATCCCCAGCAACAATGTCTGACAATAAGTCATTTTCAAAACATCAAAACAGAAGAAAAAGCTAAACCATAGCAATGAGAAAAATATTTTAGTAGATACTAAAGCTGCTCACAGCTCTTCTTTTCATATCTTAGTTTAAAAAAGCAAAATTCTAAGAATTGGCATTTAACCCAGTTTCTCAGATATACACTAAATACACGTACTTGGTTTTTAATGTAAGATTTCCACTAAACAGAAATCTCACAGTAATATGCCAGCTACAATACTGGCTGCATTTCATATTTTATACTTAATATAGACATGACCTTTTGCCTCTCTAAAGAGAAAACAATTAATAGTCCACTGGTGCGTCACAGATTATTTTACAGTCAGACATATTCCTCTACTGTTGGATATTAAGCCTGTCATGTTCCCTTTATTTGATAAAAATGTTCAAGAAGTCTGGATCAATACTTCAGCTTTTAAGAGAAATGTAAATTAATACTTCTGTATTATTTTTCATTTTAACATATGGTTGATCAGAGAATCACATCTTTGGATGTTTTATAAACTGAATTGGATTAGTATGTCCATTTTTCAGGTTTTCCTCTAGTATCTGACTGTCATCTTTAAGAAAAAACAAAACAAAAACCCCAAAACAAAACCATCATCTCAAACAGCACTTTCACTTCTCTATATCACAAACTGAAAGGCTTATATTGCTTGTTTTCACGATGTTGTGCTATCTATACACAGAAACGTATGCAATAATTCTCTTCGCAAAATAATAATTATTCTCCTTGCACAGAAATAAATTAATAACTAGAAGCACAAGTTTTCATACAACGGCTTTGATCCAAACATCATGAAATGCATTTTAACTTCCACTAACAGACAGTTACCTCTGAAGAACACAGTGGCAACAATGAGCATCATCACATATTATTCTGCCATAGAAATTAAACAATATGCTTTCCTTGCTTTGCATTTTATTTGTGATCTATACTGGTGAAACTGTGATCAGCTTCCAAATGATGCAGGAGCAAGGAGACGATTAGTCATATCTGAAGACTTTTTGTTCTTGGTTTGTTTTTCATAAAACATTGAATATGTGTGTTGGAGATTCTAGGAAAACATGTCTGTGCAGAAGCATGTACAAGTACTTGCTTAATTTAGAGGATTATTTCTCTGCATTGATTTTACAGATATTTTAATAAAGGAATTTTAATTTTGTTTTTTCAATATAAGCCACATTCGACAAAGAATGTGCCATTTATTATATTAATTAATCCTGATGTTTATGGCAACAATACCAAATTAAACCTGTATGTTTCTCTCCTTTAATTAAATCAGCATTATTTGCTTTGACTCAGTTTGCATTAAGCACATATTAAACACTGGATAACAAAATTACATGCAAAATTTTGGAAAAAAAGTCCAGTACTTTAGACAGCAAGACAGTTTAAAACGGTACGACTATTGCAATGGTATGGAATTTGAAGAAAGGTTTATGTTAGACTGGTGTTGTGAACTGACTTAAGTATTTCAAAAACAATAATGAATCCATAGAATAAAAATATTTTTTGGAAACTAGCACCACATCACAGGATGACAACAAATCTTGCTTAAACTGAAGGAAATGTCTCTGTAACTAAATTAACACTGACAGTTGTTTCATAAAGGCATGGTCTTTTACTGATATTTCCCTGAAGAAAGCTCAGTTTCATGATAATATAGCAAACACAGGTCAAAACTTGAAGATTAAGAATTATAGTGCAAGTTTTTAATGCAAGGAGAGATCAAATTTCCACCTGCCATTTTTGTGTTCATTTAATCTTCCCTGTAATAAATTACAGCACAATTGGCAGTGATTAGAGTACATTGCAATTTTCTTTTTAAAGATGCAAAAAGAGCTTCATGAACACAGCAACATTTTGAGTATAATTTAAATTCCTTGGAGTGAATTTTTACCATCTGGGAAATGCTTCACACTTAACTTATTTTCAGTAGCACTTTGCAAAATACCAGGGCAGCACAGTTTTCACCAAACCTTTCTTTATCACAAATCTATAATTCCAATATGCTATCTAATTATATAAAAAATATGCAGAATCACACTTGAACCATAATTGGGACAACTTTTGCATCTGTTTTGCTTATTCAGGCTTTGTGCTTCAACCAGCTTTAGTAAATACTTCATTGGAAATATACGCTTCCATTGTTAATCACATTTTTCAAAAGAGTCTTCATATTTACTGTGCATTTCTGGGTCCAGAAAGAGGTTCAAAGTCATCAAAAGACAGTGTCAAAAGAGACTATTATATAAACTTTCATTTCTCAGACATTACACCACATACCAGTAAACAATGCAAATACCTTTCAACCTCTAGCCTATTACAGGTCTAAAGCATTTATCAGTACATTCAGTTTACTCATTCCAGAAATCTGGACACCCAGAAGAGAATGTCACATTAATTTCTACGTGTTTAATATGCTCATTCTCAACTGTACTTCAAATTTTATATTATCAACCAAATGCACTAATGTTTTATGTACACAAAACCTACAGTCAGTGATAGATCCTTAAAAGGAGTCCTACCAACCACAGGATGGGAAGGGATTTTGAGATTTTCACTAGATCCGGGAACGTTGTGAACAGAACAGTGGCAAAATTAATAGCTTCAGAGATCCACTTTAGCTGCTGATGAAAACTTTGGGGTTTCCTGGAAAACTAGAATTGTCTTTAGTATGATGCACAGATCCTATCCTTAGTGACTACATGCCTCCTTATAATCCATAGTAACACAGGTAGACACAATTGACCCTAAATGCCTCAGCAACAAGAGTGATGATATAGTGCTTCCTTGTGATGATCTCATAATATTTAAGAGTTCAGAGTTATGCAGAAAATTTGTAAGAAAATGTTCTGAAAAGAAGATAGTACTGTGACTCAGCTGTGATGGTCTGAACTAGATATCTCTTTTAAATACAGCATAATTCTATGATTTTCTATTTATATACTGCTCTGAATCTACACAGGGCCAGACTGTGTACTGCTCCTGATCTTCTGTATATGTGTGAAAGCTTGCCACAAGACCTTATACCAGCTAGCAAGACAGCTGTTCAAAAATAACAGACAGAAACTCTCCCTGAGCTCTTTTCATGGTAAGGACTGAAGAGATAAACCAATCCTCTTTTCTTTTGGCTTGTTATACACTACATATTTGAGAAAACAAAGCAAAGAGATAACAGGCTCAAATTATTTTGCATGAACTTGCTTTTAAGAAGTAAAAAATACTGGAAACTGAACAATTTTTTTCTAACACCTCCGTGCTTTTCTAATAATCATTTACCCAGCAGGATTCGAGTAAAATTTTTCATTGGCTTAACATGCAATGGACAACAGATTCTCTCTTTCTCTTATTTCCCACAGCAGACTGTGCCCAACTGAGACAGATATCTTTGATGCACCTCTGTCAGAAAAGCTTGTTGACTCCATGCCACAATTTAGCTCATAAGGTTTTCTGAACGATAAATGCTAAACGCTAAACTTAAAATTGGGAGTTACATATTATTCTATTTTTAAATTTATTTTTTTTTTCTGAGCAGAGACTGACTTCACATCTCAGGAAGTCACAGAGAACGAGTTATTTCATCTATGGGCAGAAATAATTTTGCTTCTGGCATATACTTCAAAGCAATTTTTAGAATCTGAAACAGAAATAAGTGATGTACTGTGCTAAAATGCCCCAAATTGATTGCTAGCCTTAGAAAAACAGGAAGCATGCAGATTTAAATGCTTTTTTAGAGCACACAATAATCCTGAGTCTTGTCAGTTAAGTGTGCCAGTCCAAATCTGTTTTAAATCACTGTTCAGTTCTATCCTGAACATGTTCTACTTTAGAATTATAGATTTAGTTCAGAATGATATCCCACTGGCTTTGAACTCATGTATTTGCCTCCAGTGTTTTTAGAAAGAAAAAACTCTTCCACACTAGTAATTTTTAATGTGTTGGCATCTGATTGTAACTGAAATCTGCTAAACTGGGTATCAATATTTCCACTAATAACAATACGCTTTGGATCAGGCCCATAGAGAAGTTTAACTGGAAACATTTAAACATTTTTAAACATATTTTCTTACTGAAATGCATATATTTTCAGTATCAAATATTCTATGACATCTTCTAAAAATTGTTATAACTATAGATGTCTTACAAAACATTTTCTTTTTCAAAATACATTTGCACATTTTGGTTAATACAGTGACTTTAGAGAACAACATAGGATATGTAACCCCAGCATGTAATTAAAATTCCTTCATAAAAAGTCTAATTTATATTTCAGGTTATGAATGAATGAGTGGTAGCATGCTATATCCATTGAAAAATGAATACTCGAAGGGAGGATTTTAAAACACAGATGAGTATTATAACAATCAACCTGTTGATTATTTGTTTTCACTTTCTTTTCTCTCTCCTGATTTTGACCTATCTAGTTCATTTTTCTTGTTCCCTTTCTAAAGAGTTTTGGCAGGTGACAGTATTTCTAAGAATAAATAATACTTCAAAATTTCTTGTCAAATTTAGTATAATCATGCTACTGACATTTACTTAAGAGAATACTGGACCTCTCAAGTTTCTAGGGGATGAGGGGAATAAGGAATGATAAGAATTTTTCTTCTTTTTTTTTTTTTTTTTTAATCACCATTGTCATTATTCTTGGTTATCAGATTTAGGAATAAGATGACTAATAGCTGTGAAATACAGTTAATGCCTTAGGGCTTTTTCCCCTAATACTACTTTAATGACAGTATTTAGTAATCAAATCTTTAAGTTTAATTTGCTTACAGATAGTATGCTAATTGTACGAGAGCTGTTGTCTGTGGTGCTGAGGCAGCACTCAATTACATATGGAGTGATCAGTGAGTTTTTCTTTGTTCGACGCTGTTGTGGCTCACTATCAGTGTACGAATATGGTGTTTGGAAGCTTGAGTGGTCTTACTGGTTTTGATGTAAAGGATCAGAACAGAAGGGGAGTGTATATCCAGTAATCAAGCTTGGTTTCCAAGTGCTTAAAAGAGTGCAGATAGCTCCCATAAAAAGAAATAAATATCTCATAAAGAAAACACAACATGACATCTAATTATAATGAGACGTTAAAAAATTATTCAAGACATAATAATCCACAATCATTTTAAACCCAAAAGGTTTTACTTTGTTAAGTAATTGTGCTGATTATTTATGTAGCTGATACATGTATTTAAGACAACTCAATATCATCCTTGGATTAATAAGTGGTAGAGAAGTCTAGACCAAAATATATGACATTATTAAACTCAAAGAGTGCAATTTTAAAATCTAAAAAACTAAAGTATGCATTAAGACTGTATACTTCATCAAGATTCCAGGCAAGCACCATCATGAGATATTCTTGCTTCAATGTTATTGTATGTACTTCATTTTGTGATAGTGGTTTACTTCCACTGACAGAGGAAAAAATATTTCCCCATGGCTACTGTTGCTATAGGTGATGTTTCAGCTGCTGCTTTAGTGTGGAAGAATGTTCATGAAGGAAAGAATGTATCAGTTCAGAATTTTTTTAAATCCTAAAATAACCCTAAGTGTGATTATTTCCTGAAATAATCATTAGTCCCAATTATGGCACTGGATTGGAAATTGAAAAAGGTCTGTTCCAAATTTTTTCTACAAAATTAAACAAGGCACTTAGTACCTTTCTGCTGCTCACCTCACCTTTAATTGAGATATTTCCATTAATAGTTGTATTTCCATTTCTCCATCAGTTTCAAAGTGTAGCTACATGACAAAAGGCAATGTGTCACTTGAGTATCAATGGTCTTGTAGTAACTTATCAAGAGTATACTCTTAGCTTTCCTACATGGATGGCAATGAACAGTATTCCACCACTATTTCACTGTGAAGCAGATAAATTTGGTATTTGCTGTAGAGTGAAAGCATGAAAACACAGCAGATGAGGGTGAGGGCCAGCTACTTGTTAAACCACCAAAACTTAACTGCCTGCCTAAATTCTCAGTAACTCTAAGTGATACACTGCCCATGGGAACTTCCCACTGGCTCAGAATTATATCATCAAAGGGGGGGTTTTGCCTGTAGGAATTACTGGAGTATGGTAAACTCTGAAGGGGAGTACATCATTCAGAAAGGGAAAGAAAAAATGGACAGACCCTATATCATTTTACAATATGAAACAAATTGTGATGAATACTTATTGTTCTGTGGTCATGATATAAAATCACCTCCTAAGTTGCAAAAAAACTTGGGGAAGTACAGTCCATGCAATCTATGTTGCTCAGAGAAATAAGGTTTAATTTTAGCTTTATGCAAAATGCCTGATAACACAGGGAGAACAAGCCTTCCCTGTACCTGTATTTTCAGCAGTGTTTTTTGTTTGTTTGTTTTGCTTTTTTTTTTATTTAACTTCCTACTTTTTCAGTATCACCTTTCTTTTGGCTATGAAGATGGCATAGAATACTTCCCAGAAGAGTAGGGAGGGGAGAGCAGTTATGAGTATCATTTCACTTTTTCTGAGGGTTGTGAGCTAGCTAGTAAGCAAGTAGAGGTTATTCCAATTCCTTGAATAGACAGCAAATGATTCAAATAATTGAATATTTATGGTTTCAACATTTAATTCCTGGAATTAATTCTCAGAAAGGAAAAGCAAAACAATAGGCTTCGTTATACAAAACATGTATTTCATATCCAAGCTTTCTGATACTTGACACAATAAAAGGGACAATTAGACCTTTTTCTATAGCTGAAATGTTCAGAATCTCTCATTACTCATTTTTTTAATTCGCCAGATTTTTTCATCATTAATAGGAGCTCATTTGTACTTAAGGCTTAGAAGTGCATCTCTACTAGTGTTTCAGTTTGGCTGGGAAATCTCTGCACAGTTCCTATTTATAGTGGATTTGTTCACATCCTAGAGAAATCTTGGAGTGCTTGAACTGTCTTCCTTCTGTCTAAATTTAAAAGAGAAAGTGGGCTTAAAGGCAAACACTATACCTTTGTTGCCTTTTTCTTGTAGAAATTACACAATTTGTTCTTCCACCATTTTGAAGGTGCCACTAAACATTTGCAGCAAATATTTTAAGATCCAGCAAGTACATGATATACAGGATTCACCTGAAAGATACTTGTTTTTTACTTTTGCCTTAGTAATAGCAATATTAAACTGCCTCTTCAAGGCCTGCTGTAAAGAAAAAATGTTGATTATTCATAATTTAAACCCATTTATCAGAAAAAGAAGTCCTTAATGACAACCATATTGTCCTACTATGGGAAACACCGAAACTAGCAAAAAAAATAATTAAATTATCTTTTGATCATTTGTTATTGAATTCTTTCTATTGAAATATTGAATTATTATTCAATTATAGTATTGGTTTATAGGTATTCTATGGAATCCAGTGAACATGAAAACTGAATAAATCTACATGTAATCTTTCTCCTGATTAAAACTTATGTAAGCTCAGCATAACATTAATGTTGCAGCTCTCAAGCATGAATATATATACAATATCTTAATAGTTCAGGAAATTGAAAGCTGCTAGGGGAGCATTATATTTGAAGAATAATTTAAACATAATTTTTAAAAAGCAGGCATACTGGGCCCCAGTGAATTCAACTAAGATGTATTTAAACTGAACTAGATTTTTAATTAATGTTCTAAAAATGTTATGCCAAAATTATTTTTGCATGTGTTTGGCTTTTTACATGTAGCTTGAAGTTTTGCATGAAGCTTCTTTCCCGACAAGCAAGCATTTTGCAGAAGGACATACTTCTCTATAGTCACTTAAAGACTGACTGATGCCAGAAGCAAGGATCCTATTATGAGAGCTACAAGCTACCTGATACATGAAAACAGAGATTGCAGATAGCATTACAAGGTATTGATTATCAGAAGTGTGACAGAAACTACGCACAAGTCTCAGTTTGACCTTTTTAATGACAGGAGGTGCGTTTTGCCTCTCCTGTTGACAAAATGGATTGTGGAGAGGAAGAATTATAGAGACTTTTGACATTCCATGAGATATGTCTGGAGGCACCATTCTTAAATATTTTCTCGAACAAAAATTCACAGGAGATAATTAATATTATTGTGAGCTGTACAAGACTGACCCACCGTTCTTTCTTAACAGGCTACTTCAGCATGACTTAAATAGAAAAAACATACTAATGTATGCCACTACAGTGTAAGTCTTCAATACTTTCATTCTTGTAAATACACAAGCAGCAAATAGCTGCTGCTAATGAGATCTACAAAACATCAATGAAAGTGAAAATAAGACTTTCCTTTTTAATGATTTAACAAAGGGCTTCCCTTGATATAAGAAAAATATTCATAACTAAAAAAAAAAAAGCCATGATCCAGAAGAAAATTATTCTGTCTCAGGAATTAAGAATCTTAATTCTATGAACGGTGCTGCTGAAATGCAGAAAATTGGCATCAGCTGGTGTCACAATCTGCTGGGTGCAAGTCACGTAAATGAAATCTTTAGAACATAAACAACAGACCCACTTTCCGGCCTTCTGCACTTTGAAATGATTGGGAACAAAAGGTGCAACCCCCTTGTGGTGGTTAGATATTTAGTTAAGTGCTCAACTCCTCACAAAAATTCCTTCTGGGAACAAAAATTATATATGGGTTCAATGGCGAATGGATAAATCCATAGATCATAAATCTAGTAAGGTTACGTAATACACAGAAAATATCCAGGAGGAACATGTGCTTAGGAGGACCTTGGGTAACAAATAGTTGAAGGCTGTAACAACATTCTGAAGAGGTATCACTATGCATTTGTTTTGCAATTACGTTTCCCAACGGCATTCATAACTGGTCAGATACGATACAGGGTAGATAAAACATCACCCTTACTGAGGCCAACCACTCTTATTTTTTGTCCTTCTGGTTTTGATAAACTCATGAGAATCTATTCATTTGAGTATCTGGCAGTTCTGACATATTTCCAAAGTGCAGCTTTCTATCTTCCACAGTCATAGCCATCAGTCTCTATCTTCTTTAAATGAGTAAGTCCAAACTCTCAGTGAAACCTCTGCATAACCCTAAGAAGATAATCAATCTCTCACTATGCATGATCAAGTACTAAATAAGGTATAAGATGGATTGCTTCTATGCATTTTCAAAGAAAATTTGAGATTTTGAATTTATATTACTTGCTCTATACTGAGTTTGTCCAACTATTAATTTCTACCAAAATGTAGAAATGCTCCTGAAAGCAAGGACTATTTTTAATCTCTTTTAAACTTGCCAGTATTTTTAAAAATTCCTATCTAATTACAAATTATTGAACTAGACACTGTATAGAAGTTATTCGATAACATTGCAGAAGAAAGATCTAAATATCTAATCTTGATTTATAGTATGATCTACTCAGACATTCCAAAACCATTAATGAAATTGTCTCAAATTTATTGACCGATTCAAGCTAAAAAAAAAAAAAGGATTTCAAGCCTAGAACCAGAATTCTGGAACTCAGCATCATCTCCGCTTTAGAAAAAATTTATAATGGCTATTCTAGAATGAGGGAGACCAGTATACTATTTTCTCCTTTCACTAAATGGCAACAAATTTTCATTTTCCACAAGAAAACTGCCACCAGAAATGTACTCATATGTGTCATGTTTATGCTATTCAACTAGAGATGTTTACAAAATAACTATTTAATTAGCTAATGAGTAAGACTGACTCTACCCTTGTTGTTGGATATTCACCAAAGGTTAAGAAGCCTTGTTTTTCCACCCACATACACCGTTTTTAGTATAAAGCGTGGAATAACATAAAGAGAGAGATTTATTACGTCAAATGATAGTAGCACTACAATTGGACAGCAAGGAACAAAAAAAAATAGGAAGTTCTAGTGAGTTGTGTGCAAGAAAGAAAAACAAAAATTGTTTTTCATTTCAGAATAGTCTTAGGAGAAATGCAAACAGATAAAATTTTTTGTTACTGGCTGGTATTTGATACAGAGAGCTTTATGTTTTTCTTAAAACTGAATGTGACTAAGTACGCTCGGAGGACTAAAAGTTTTTAAAAAAAAAATCAGGAAAATTTTTGGCATTTCCTTCAGTTCTAATCATCTCACATAGGACTCAAAAATATAGCTGGTGAATAGAAAGCTTTCTAAAAGATACAAAACATTCTGGTAAGGAGAAGAAGTAGAAAAGCCATTAAATATGAATAAAAGGACGTGACATAAGAAAAAGAAACATAGATTGAAAAGTAAGATAGAATACTCTAAATAATGCTACAATCAGCTTAAATGCATTCATAGAGTGAAAAAAACTCTGTACCACAAACAATACTGTAACGAACTGAAGACTGAAACATCCTAATTCTCTTTGCTCATTTTCTTTATCTTGCAATGGTAATTCTTCTGGCTGATGAAGTGTTCATGAACATCCCTCCACAGTTTGGTGAATCTTATTTCCAAAATATCCAGTGGAAAAATAAGACAATGATACAAGATATGGTGACAGCCCAAAAACTAAAACAATCTGTCTCTGCCAATGGTTCTACTAAAAGTTAAGAAGTTATTTTGCTTCCAGCTCAGTACAAAAACCAAACCAAACCAGCAAAGAGCTGACTAATATGACAATCAGATAAATATGAGTACTGTCTATACTTACTGTGCTTTTAGAAATGGCTAAGAACTGTAAATGAAACATTACAGAAAATATTTTTCCTTTTGACCGTATATGTCAGGTTAATTATTACAACTAGAAAAATCTACATCAAATATGTATAAATAAAATTTTTAATTTATTGCCTCTAATAACTGTATTCATAACCTGTTCCTCAAAAGAAGGTCCTTAAGAAGACTTTATCAAACTAATATTGTAGAATCTCTTCTTCCTTCAGGAAAACATTTTATGGCATGATGAAGCACTGTTACTTATCTGCACTGGCATTTCACAAGGAAGAGGATATATGCAACTAAATGAAGTGCAAAAGATTTTAATAGTGGAAATACACATGTACACAAACATACATACATTACATTATGCTTACTTCAGAGGTAAAAAAATGTTCAGAGAAATAGCAGTGTTAATGCATAGTTTTTCTAAGGATCCTGAGGAAATTCTCCCCAATTTTAGGACACTATAAAATTCTCATCTCCAGTGTCATCACAGCGTATTTCCTCCCTTCCCGTTTGCCAGACTGCGGCAAGAATGCACACTTTAAAAATTGGTAAATACCTCTTAAATATTACAAGGGATTTTTTCCCCTTCTGTAATGTCAACAATTGCTAACTGGATTTATTCACAGTAAACAAATAATGTGGAGTAAAAGAGCAAATCCTGTGTAGAATAGCCATTTGAATAAAAGCTAGGCATGCACATGGCTCAACACATGCCTATCCCCATGTGATCAGATGGTTCAGAATTTGATTTGAAAAGAGATAAGCTGTTCATGTCATTTCTTGATTAACACACCCAGGGCTGTATTTGACAACAGGGCTTTGAGACCCATCTGCAGTTTTATTCTCTCAATATGCTTGCTACAAATTGTTTTATTTTCCTATTAGATTACTATTCTCTTAGCAATCAGAATGTCCACGTAGTTAGTGAAATGTTGGAAGAGCAGGTTTACATGAACAGCTAAGTGGGTTTAGTTCATATAATTCATTTAAGCCCGAGAAAATACAGAGTGATAACACAGTAGAGACATTACCTGAAGGACTAGGTAACACCATCATGAACTTTAAGTTGGAATAATACAGCTACTTGCAAGAAGATTATTTTTAAGTTCGGGTGACATGTATCTACTCTTTCATGCAAGCACTAACAAAGACCATTTTCTTGCAAAAAGATGTATTGGCTTTGAATGGAATGACAGGAATTGGTTTCATCCACAGCTTTTCAGATATTGCCTCACGTGACCTTTCTGCCATTAGATTTTGGGACGTGTTGATATACTTGTAACACTAAGATATAATTACAAACGAGCTTCATGAAATCTGTTGCTTTGAAACTGGACTCTGTGAAGATAATAGCAGTTAACGAAGAGAAGTTTATAATAATAACCAACCCTACATTTCTCTGTTCATGTGGGACAGACCATATCTTGTTTTGGATAACTTCAAAAGCTGGAATTAGAAGCAGCAAAAAGAAGGGCAACATAAGGAGATCTGAACATGCTACATCTGCTGGACAAGTTAATTAGAACAAAAAATAAATTTTATGAGACAGAAATGAGTATGATCCCCAGTAGCAGTTCCTGGAAAAGCTCTGCTACTATTTGCACTCAGTTGAACTGAGCTATAAATTGAAAAGAAAAACCAGATACTCTTCACAGGTGGAAGGGTTCAAATTAACCTGTTTTGAAGACTACCTTGGCAGAATTTGTTGTAATCAAGAAGATAAAAAAAAACCAAACAGTGAAGAGAAGGCTTGAATTTGACCTTCTCAGGCATTTCATCTGGAAAAGAGTTCTCAGTCAATGACAGGTTGGTACAGACTGGTAATACCAGCTTTTTTCAGATGTTTCCTCACTGGAGGTACAAGTGTCAGTATAAAGAAGAAAGGAATATTTCTCTAACAGCATTTGTTGATTATTCTTATTTCACTACTAGCCAATATTCTCCCCTTTTTCTGTCACTGGAAAATCACACATTCTTTTGCTAATTAGTAAGACACTGTTAACAGACAAAGACATTATACCATGAACTTGCATACAGCACCCTAAAAATATGCTCTGGCAACACGAGTTATTTTCATTTTCTTCATAATCCTTTCATTTTATATTTTACTTCCAGTAATTCCAAAACTTTTTATAATTGAAGAAACAAGGCTTGAAGATTCTACAGAAATATCACAGTTTGATCTTTTCGTATCAGCCTTTCATAAATTAGATACTTGAATGAGAAAGTAATGTTGACAAGTATATGCCCTACTTCAGACTGCAGTTTTTCTATTGTCACATAATGGAACATTCCTGCAGCAGAATAAATTTTTACTGTATCTAGGAATGCAACAAAGCCAGGAATTCTAGACCAGACCTCTGATACAAGTTTCTAATTTTAATATATTGAATTTCTTGATTCTCTCAAAAGAAAAAGACAAAACCTCAAGCTTTAAGAGTAGGGCTGCTTTTGCTTCAGAAAAAGGGCTTGTGAGACAGAACAATTTCATCAGATACTTACTGTAAAGGAATATCTGAAGACATTTCTAGAAGAAAGCTAAGGTGCGAATCAAATTTTAGTTTTTTCATTGCAGAAGGGAAAAAAGTTACATTCTGCAAACTGAAGATTAGATTGTTGAATTGTGCACTTTGGATTGTTTTAAGGAAAAATGTAACCTTATCAGGTGAATGAAATAAAGTTTCTCATTGTCAAGGCTTGTAAAAAGAGTAAGAGCTACTTTAAGATCCTACAGTAGAGAAAAACTTTAACCAGGAGATAAATTCATTAAATACTTTCCAGTACCACAACAAAATGACAGAAAAATGGTATGCTCTTTTACAATGAATGGTATACAGAACTTATTGACAGATTCTTATTGACTGAAAATGAAGATTGTAATGAGATTATCTTCCGATACTTGTTGACATTTTGGCTGCATAGATGCATCTGAGTACAGACCTATTCTGTGATGTCAAAAAGAACAAGAATCTCTACAGAACCGTATTTTTAATTTCACAGCCTAATTATACTTGGGACAGGACGACATAATGAAGTTACATGGTTTAGAGAAAGATCCATTATTTTGACTGGTCAAGCAAAAACGAAAAAAGAAAATCATCCAGAATGACAATTTCAGCTGCAAGTGTTGATTGTGCCAAGCTGATGTTACCAAGATGGCCACAATTCTGTCACCTTCAATCTTTAAAATTTCCAGTTTCAATTGAACTTGAGGGATGTATATAAAAAGATACAGAGCTACATTAGAGAGGCATCTCCCTGAAAGCCCAGGCTGACCTCTTCTGGAGCTTATTATCTTGCACATCTAGTGGACTTGGTCAATATTACATGAGAAACATCTTACAAAAAAAATAATCACCTGACTATAAGTTATTTAATTTTTCATTTCTGCTGTCTTACAGAAAACCTACTAAATATACATTCAGATGATCAAGAAAATTACTCACATCTTGGCAAGACAGAGTAAATACACTAACGAATTTCCTGTGCAATGAAGTAGTCTTACTTTTAGTATAGTAATCTTCTATACTAGTATATGAAGTAGCTCACATTATTGGGGTGCACTGGCCTCCAACTTGAGTCGAAATGCAATGCTGTAACAGCATGATCATTCACTCTGAATTCAAGAATGCTTCTAAGAAGTCAATGGTCTTTCTGCAGATAGAGCTGTGAACACAGGTAGGGCCACAGCTGCATTCGCATAATCTACCTTACACATACTGGAGTGAGAGAAAATTTTCCATCAACTTGTAGCAGGTTTTTCCACCAGTTAAATTTCAAAACAAATAACATAACTTTTATCCTTACACCAGGTAACCTGATAGTAAGGTATCTTCTGTCATCCATGCATGCAACATACAAGTTTTGTTTACTCTCCAAGATCATCTAATGCCAAAGCTAAAGTACATGCTTATCTTTGTAAGTGGCCTGTTCTCCAGCTAATTAATCAAAAAATGTTTTCATATGCTGTCATTCAGATAATATAATGCTGTGGTAGAGTTCAGTGGTTTTCCAGATGATAGAAATATACTTATCAAAAATCAAGATCCCTGTTTCAAATCAGAGGATGGTAGGGAATTAGCAAACACCAAGAGTAAAACTGTGATCCCCAAACATAAAAAGGAAGAGCTTGACTCTTCTTTGGTAGCAGATTATTGAGGTAGAAGTAAACTGAAAAAAATTTAGAATTAGAATAATCATTTTGTTGTATTCGTCTCTCATTTTTATCTGAATAATAATGAATCATTGCAGGTTTTCTGAAGAAAACATAAAAAGCACAGAAATTGAGTAGGGAAATACTAATGCCTTATTTAGATGGCAGTTCCTGATTTAGAAATCCTGTAAAAAAGCATTTTGATTGTTTCAAAGAAGGCAACAGAAAACTACTAGCTGCAGTTACTATGAAAATGGGTTCCTTCTGTATATTGTTTCTTTCTAGTCAGGCAGAAGACCCTTGACCTTAATATGCACACTAAAATAATTAATGCTTTCAGCTGATGTTTTTTTTTTTTTAAAAACTGCACAAGACATATAAATGCCCAAGAATATAATACAGAAGGAAATACTCAAAACTGGAGAAATCTTTGATTATTATTAAGCGAAACATTCTTTTAAGGTGCATGAATTTTCAGAGCTAGTTGGTAATTCAGAAGATTATAATCAAGACATATAATGAATTGCAATTGTTAGTGTAGATCTGAAAAAGGGAACAAGGAATCTTTCAGTGGGACAACAGCTAGCTAAAGCAGGAAAAAGCTGTAGCGAAACACGGAACACTGCTTTTACTGCACCTTGCTGGCCATTATTATTCAAGGCTCAGCTTTTAACAACCTTGATAAGAGACAAGCCTCAAAGACTTTTCTATGGAAGGTAATTTTGATCTGTTCATTCCAGATTTTGTTATTCTCTTTCCACATTAGTACTTCTTGTCTCTTGTTGAATTACAGTAGATCATCTATCATCAAATAGTCGAACGGAACTAAATGAGCAAAATAAAATGTTGAGTTTTTTCATTCAGGCTAAGATTGTGTCTAATTTTTTATCCTATATATTACCTAAATAATTCTAGGATAACAGCTGAGAATGGAAGGTGGAACTGTAATTTTACTATAATTTCATTTATAGATAGCAAATGAATGATTTAGTGATGGTAAAATACACTCTTGAAAAACTTGTAGATGTTCCGAACTTCAGTCATTTTGGCTTTGTTATTTTTTCTTCGCTTTCTAGATAGAGCTAAGAGGAAATTCAGCTTTTCCTCAATCCATAGTTCAAATAATCCACAAATTAGAAATATAAAGTTCTTATAAGCGTGAGATTACACTTCCAATTTCAGACAAAGCTAAATGTAGTAATTAGAAGTTGCTGAGTGTCATCCATTATAAATTTAACCAAAGAAGATAAAAGTAAAGCAAATCCAGATACTATGACAACTTAACTAGAACTGTGCAACATCAGAAATCTGGAGAGGTTAGTTATCTAATGCCAATGAATGTTTTTTCTGTTTTCTTATCAAGAAGTATTTAGTATCATTCGGCTACGCAGAATAAAATTGTGATCATGGAAGAGAATTTACAGTAGGAAAAAACATGAACAAAAAACTCCCAAACACCTAAAGAATCAAATTAACTGAGATAAAGAAATTATATTATTTAAATTAATTATTTCCAGTTAAGTTTAAAAAGATTCATATATCCATGAACATAAGCACATTCTTTTAGTTTCAAAGATAATGTCATATTATATTTCATTATATTATAGTCCACAAAACCAATATGAATAATTTGTGATCATTTAAACTCTATCAAAGCAGATAGAATTTTTCACTCTTATTTCACAACAGTATGCTAACAGTGTAGTTTTCCTTTGATCCAGCTATGAAATTAATTATTTTTTTTATCATTTGAAAGCAATACTTTTGAGAATTTTCAAATCCTACCAACTAGGAATGTAGAGGGTTCTTCTCATTTCAAGATCAATGCTACAGAAACCAACTTGTAAGTTTGCACTAAATTTCAACATTTGTATTATTTTTTATGTTACAGTAATCTACTTCTATTTATATCTTAAATACAGTATCTCTTTAAAATTCCATCTGCAGGTCCCATAAACTAGCTATCAATGTCAAAGATATTTGTTTCAATACATCAGCTTTCCCAAATACCATACTTTTCTGCTACAAGTTTAGCCTAAATAAAGCACCTTGCATATGAAATTTTAAGGGACAAAGATGAATGCTTGATTTACTGACAGTTTCCCACTCTTGAAGTTTTGATTTGTGAAAAAGAAAATATTTTCATTCTTTTTTCAAGTATCTTCATTATATAAATCTCTATTTACAGGTAAAACTTTCATACTATCTCTTATTCAACTCATCATCTGGGTAGATACATTGAAGTTTTGCTTTAATGAATCCCATTAGTACTTCAGAAACAATCTCAGGTTTTCTAGAAATCATTATCTTTAGCAGTGATTACATAATGATTCCTAATTACCTTTTTTCCAATTAAAATTCTTATTAGAGTCTATTGACCATACAATGATGAAACTAGATGTATGAATCACCATAATTTCAGAGATAAAATACCTAAATTCTAGGTAAGTCTGTAAAAAAACCAAATGTGGTTAATTCAAACTATAACACAATTTTTCAGGGAAAAATTATGCTTTAATAGTATTAGTCATGAGATATCAGAACTGTTTTGTGGAGCAGAAGGGGAAAAAATCAGAAATAATTTTGTGTATTTATGATAAACGCATTTCATTATTGAAGACAACAGCAATTCCAGTTTAACCTCAAAGACTCAGTTTTATAAAGGTTTTTTTAACAGGCAAAGTGAGCTTTTTTTAATATACCTGGAAGTTCTTTCTCTTCAAGACTGTATTCCAGAGATCCAAAGGAATAATTAGCTGGACTGATTGCAGGAGCAGAAATAAAACTTGCACAGCCAATGGATGAGTTGATTTCAAAATAATTGTGGCTGTGATTCATTCGGTGAAATTCCAGGGAAGATACTATGGATGTACGTTGCTTGGGCTACAAGAAAAATAGAAGTTTGGCATGAAAAATACAGAGCTTATATATAGTTTTCATTAATTAACAATTAATCTAGCTAAGTTTTCTCTCTTTTTACTTTTTTTGTTTGGCTCAAAGGTTATACAAATAAAAATAATTTCATATGACAATCTGTGGTGTGTAGAGATAACTTCCTTCCAAGATTTCAATTAATTTTTATTAGAAAAAATGCATGTCTTCATTCTAATCAATTTAATTCAACATAAAGTAGGCTTTTACATCCTTGCATATAATAATTGCAATCATCTTTTGATAAGAAAGGGAGCTCTTCACCAGCTGCATTGCTGTGTACATCTTGAAAAACAATTAGACCGCTGATGCCTGTATAATGAAATTTACTAAATAATACCAAGCACTCATCAGTCAAAAGCAATCCTCTGCTGTTTATTCCATTCTTGACTATGCCTTAAATATTCAAAGACTGAAATGTCTAAAAGTGTAGGGGGAAAGTGTCAGCTTCAAAAACATACATGAAAATCAAAATTTCTCCATGAGACTTCATGCAAGAGTGTTCATGCAAGAGTGAGAAAACTTGGTACTACTTTATATCAAACATTTACTTTTGAAGTGAACCTCTAAACAGGCCCCACTTACTTTGGATTGCAGAGCAGCTTCAGAGCATGAAAAACTAATTTCTTTTGGATGGATCTACACCATAAGGTGTAGAAATTAAATCTATATAGTGTGATCATCAGGTCAGCAACATTTTTCATTGCACAGAACCTGCTCCCATTGCACTGCACTACTTATTAATACAGACAGAACTTTAGCACTTGATATCATGGGTCATAAGCCACAGACCACTGCTGTTTTGCAATGTCACGCTGAACAGGCTGTTGCAGCACTCATGTAGCTCCACACTCAGAATATCCTAACCCTACAATGCTCCTTGACACTTCAAGATCAATGACCTCAAACATTAAACACCTCCAAAAGAAAGGAGGCCCTGCATCCAAGTTTATAGCTGTCTGTATATTTATTTTACAACAGCGAAAAAACTTCTCAGGAACTCCTGCCTTAGATAATGAATGCTGGAAAAAGTAAATAGAAAATAAAAAGGAGTGTAAAAGGTGCTTCATCTCATTCTAGCATGTCAAGCGTCACAGGTTAGAATATTTGTAAAGATCATGAATTCGACGTTTATTAGTGTGAAGACCAAATTACTGCCTTTAAGAGCAACAACACTATTTCTATAGGAATGTTAGGCAAAAAAAGTCAAATAGACTTAGGTCTGTTGACACAATAATGATGATTTCTTAAAGTTGTGTTGAGCACCATGTGAATTAATTGTGTCCTGTCAAAACTGAGAAAAAATGTAAAGAAAAATTGGGGCATTCATCTAGAACTCATCTATAGTCTATTGAGAGGATTTACTTTAATAATTAAAACCAGTTTCTGCTTTGATAGGCTGACTGGTCTAGTAATTTCATGGGAGATTTCAGTGAACAGGGATAGACTCCAACATCCAGTCTTGTCGAAAGTCATTGTCTGGGACCTGAGCCAAAATAACTCTCTGATCAAACCAAAAACATTCATGAGTATTAATTAAACCTAAATGGCACACATTTGCTAGAAAACAGATTCATGAATGACCTAATTATTTCTGGAACTGAAAAAGGTCTCCAGTCATTTAGACGAATATTTCTGGCCTTTTCCCAAACAATGGTGTCTTTGCAGATTTGCAGGACTTCAACTTCTGAGATGAAAAGGGGCCACTTCAATTAAAACGATGTGCAATATCTCTAGTTATTCTTTAACTGAGACAGTTCCTACATAAATGGGCAGCTGGAATGATCCAGCTCTGTCTTCCAAAGCAGTTTCAATAGCGACTGCTCTGGGCTTTCTTTAGTCAGATCTCCAGCCACTGCTTTGACTCCCCTTTCTTGGAGCCAGAATAGCAGCACCTGATACACTCTAGCCTTTTACTATCTTAAGGCTGATCAGTTGTTTGACTACATCTTAGTATTACAAGCTACTCTAACGTCTTTAAAAGTTTCACAAAAAAAAAAAATCTGTGAGGTCTTGGCGGGAGGAGGAAGGAAGGGAAGGATGTCAAAAAACAAATGAAAAAAACCCCAAATTGTTCTGAAACTTCTTTTACAAACCAGTTTGTTTTACAAATGCTCACAGATTCTAAAATTGTGTCTTTCAATAAATAACTATGAGCTCTATAACTATGCTCTGGGGACATGGGTTAGTGATAAAAAAATAATTTTAGAGTGACTTTCAAAGACAAATATGGAAGCTAGAAACATGTTTTATGTTTGTTGTGATAAAATGCAACCATCTGCTGACTTGGGTGATACAAAATAGCTTCTATAATATTTTGGGCTTGGGTATTATTATTAATTCAGAGAAACATATCTCAGTATAGGGTATCTTTCCAATCTAAGTATTCTGCACACAACTTCACTTAGCCTCTAGTACTCTACAGCATTATACTTCTGCTATATTGTTTGGTGTTAACTAGGTCCATCTGTCAACACGTGCCAATAATTTTTCTACTTAATTACACAAGAATCCAGAATCTGAACTTTTACAGCTAACTAGATGCACTTTTGCTGGGTCATCTAATATGTTATGCTGTTAAAGTACACTAATTGTTCATTAATATATGCTAAGAAAGGTGCAGCGAACCATCATGTGTTGATTGCATCCCTCTGCCTTTAACTCTCTGAAGCACTGTTTGCACAAAAAAATTTAGTAGAAATTAATTGATTTCTTTTTCTACAGTTAGGATTAAATTCTATTCGAGACTGAGATAACAAAGTTTACAGCATAGCTATTCACATCTACACTAGTTATTTAAGCTCTCATAACAGTTGACTGAGATCTGGTCAATACAATCAATAGAGTTCAGTCACCTCACCCCAGTTGCCTTGGTATTAATTCACTTGCAGGTATCTACTACCACCACTGTAGATTCCCTATGACATCCCACTGGCCTCTAGCTGCCATTCAGAAGAGTGCAGGTCTTCCCTATATATGCCCTATATCATACTTGACAGCCTCCACATTCATTTCAAAGACACCCTTACAGCTCCTCAAACGATATCGTATTCCCTATTTTTAGGTCACTGAATTGAATCTAGCATCTGTCCTAAGCATGACGGGAGAATAGATTTCTAAATCAGACAAATATTTTTAAATTAAATGAAATGAAAGCACAGGTGTTTTATTCCCAGATTGAATCTCACTTCTACCTCATATCTAGACAGAATATAAAAACCTTACTTAATTTTTGAGAATCTGAAGTCAAATTCCAGCCTTACTAGACGATGCATTGGGTTCCTGCATTGCATCTGCCAAAGCCACCTCTTAACTACATTTACCAAGAACTCTTGAGGTAGGTTCTGAAAAATTCTAAGAAGATTATTTGCTTTATGGAATACTATTACTTAGTCAGAGGTCAAGATCTCATAGCTTTGGAGTTTGTATAAACTCGGAACTTCCTTCATTCTTTGTAATCAGCTTTGTCAGTCATTACGCCTTCTTTTTACTGCTTGACAGGTCTTAGTGAAACTGCAGCATACTTATGGCTTAACTTCACACCAGTATGTATGCTGCACAGCTGCATGCAAACCTCTCAAGTATATTTTTATTCATTACGTTCATTCACTTGTTATGTTTAAATCTCTTTAATGACTTATATTTACTTTTAAGACATATCTTCATAACTGTTATTTCAAGTGTTGTAGTATCAACCTAGAAAAAACCCTAAAACAGCATATCAGATCAGGCTAATGAAGAAACATTATCAATGCAAAGGCAAAATCATATCAATACAAATCTTTAAAGATATTGCAATTAGAAGATTTAAATAACTTTCCAATTGGGTCTAATAAGAAAATTTTCATATTCTGTTCATACTGAACACTCTGAAATCGCAAAAACAGAAAAGACATAAATATATATATATAGAACTGCCTTCCTATTAAAAAGATAAGTAAGGACTTTATGATTCTATGGCATTTGCATGCATGCAATGCTACCATGACTTGCATGTAACACTATGAGCATACAAGGGATCATTCAAATATTTCTTACCATTTAGCAAAGGGAATAGGGCAAAATTCCTTTTTTAATTTAATACCAAAATATTTCTCCCGTTTTGATGTACTCTGCATTACAGGCTTGTGACTTCACTTTCTTTTATCTTTGGGATTTGTGTACACAGCACCATCATAGCCTTTAAAAAAAATGAATTTCACAACACTCTGTACTACAGCAGAGCTATTTTTGGTACCATTTTACAGATGCTGAACTAGGGTATAGGAGCTTTCCCAAGGGACAAATGTGTGCTTTGTTAAATCACTGAGAACCAACCAGCTAAGGAAATTCTTCATTTGGCAAATCCTGCCAAATTCCAGCTGCCCTATATAATGTAAAAACTGGTTTCAGGTCCATTATACCACGCAGAAAATGTATTATAGACTAGAAAATTGAACTCACATTCTCAAATTCTAGCTAGCACGTAAAAAACAGACTTAGCAAAGAAAGCAAGAGGTTGGAGGCTCTTCCCCCAGGCTCATCTCTCACATATAAAACAGTATGAGTGTAGCCATGAGGCAACATAAATCCCTCATTATGCTATCTGCCCAGACAATTCATTCTTTCCATCCTCCAGCTTTCCTCCTTCTAAAATCCCATTCTCTTTCTATGCACTCATTTTCCCTTTCATAGAATCATAGAATGGTTTGGGTTGGAAGGGACTTCTAAAGGCCACTGGTCCAACCTGACCTTGAACACTTCCAGGGATGGGGCATCCACAACCTCCCTGGGCACCTCTTTTTTTCTGCTTTCTTCTATCTATTGTTACATTCCTTCCATAATTGCTTATGTTACTCTAAAACACCCTTCACAGTATTCCAGCTCATTCAAGTTCTACTTGGTCTTAGAAAACTTGTTTATCTTCTCTCTGTGTAGTTCTGTCTTCAAGGTCTTTCAAATGAACTCCCTAATGGTCCTATCTCACACTGACTTTATCAGTCATTATATCACTCTCATTGTCCTTCATTGCATCCAATTCTAACCTCCATCCTTCATTTCAAATACAACTTTCATGTCACTTTTGTGGTTTCTGTCTTCTGCCTCAACACCGCAGCATAGCATCTCTGTTTCTATCTTTGACTCTTTTGCTCATGTACACTTGCATAAAAGCCCAAAATATAACTTTCTTGGTAAAATACCCCTGTAACAGGACAGGCTTCTTTGTTTATTCCTGAATCCAGTACTTCAGTTTAATTTGCAGAAATCATCAGACACATTCTCATCAGTCAATGCTGCAGCCAAGAATTATTTGATTTATAGGATCTAAACTAAGGTGATCAAGTAGCCTCGAAATTGCAAGAAACTGGAGATTACAATGCATCTGGGTTTGATTCATCTGTATCACCTAGAAGTAAAAACTGAATTGAATTATTACTAGAATACAGAATCAATTATTCTGTCAAACCTCAAAATACCATGTTAAACAAGCAGAAGACACATTGTCTTTTTGAGGTAATAATTTTCTCTTTTCTTCATTTCATAGAACTTCATCTAAATTATTAAAAATAAAATATAGGCAGCATTCATCTTGACATTCTTGTTTTTACTTCTCAACATCTTAATTTAGTTCATGAGTAGAAAGCAGAAATTACAGAGGCTGGCAGCTAACTTATCCCAGGCAGCCACAACAGGGAGCTTACAGGACCATGGCGGGTGGGGGGGGAAAGAAAAAAATCTTTCATAGGTTTTTAACTATAGATCCATTTCAGTACTAAAAGCATAATGCGTTCTAAAACTAAATTAATTTTTAATGACATCATAGTGTCAACGTCCTAGAAACTTCTGCTTGACTGATTTTTAATTCAGGGAAAGTCACTGCTTGCATCCTGCATAAGCAGCAAATGCATATCTCAGTACACTATCGGTGATATACTCAAGAATGGTACAGACTCAGCTCTTTTCTGTAGCCCGTGGTTAGGAAGTCATGCCACGTTACTCAAGGTACCATGCAGACATAGTGCTTTCTGTTTTCCTCTGTCCATGTTATCCCAGTTCCTGCCTTAGGCATCCTCCACTGGAGTATGTAATTAAAGGTCAGAGAGTTGCTGTCCCCTTCTACCTGTTATTTCATCTCAGACGACAAATCAGATTGGAAATGAATAAGGGAAAAGTTGATCATCCCCCAGTTTCCATTTTTCATGCCCTGTACTTTTATTTTAATTGCAACCATATTGCAGCTGTGGGTTGTGAGGAATAGCAGTCCTGAATGCTAAAAACTGCAACACCTTTGTGCAGTTTCCCTCCTTGACAGATGTGACCAGGTTTTGAAGATACACTGCTAAACCTATCCTGGGAAAACATTTCTTGAAATGAACTCCAAATTGCAAGAGATAAATTTGATAAATAAGAGGAATGTCTCAGCTATAAAAATTTCCTAACTTTCAAAGATCAAGAAACCCTGTTACTTTTACTGAAACAGTTGTAAAATTGATGTAAGGCCATTTTTTTCAAAAAAGCTCAGCATCCAGATGTCAGCAACATCCTACTTTGACCAGCAGATTATGAAAATTGCTTATGTCATGATATTTTTATATCACAGATTTTGAAGAGCCAAGGTAATGGCTGTTTTCTTAAGCTGCATCCTACACAGAACATGCATGTGTAAAAATGGGGTGTATTTTAGCCTTCCAAATTCTGAGTGTGTTACTGTTTCCAAGCATTATGTGTTCTAGGCATGATTTGTTCACATCCCTACCACTCAATTTCATTAGGTGTTAGAAAAGGGTCTTCAAAGCAGAATTACCTGCCAGGAATAGTGTTTGGTCCATTCAAGTCCCAAATAAGGCCCAACAATGGATATGTTCGGAGAAAGAGAATTATAAAGGACCAACATTATACCCATGGCTGTGACAACAATTAAACAGTGGAGATGACAACCTTACAGAACTAAAAGCTCATTTTATTAGCATAGTATGCACTTTTATCATCTGAACTATCATTATGCTTGGTATTTCATGCGGTCTGTTAAAAGTTCAGATAGGAAAAATGTTCTGTTCTGTATGATTTGTGTTTATATTGAATCAAGAATCAGAGTCTAGAGAATCTCTCTAAACAGGAAACCAACTTCAAACAAGAAAGACACAGACACTATACAAGTGATATTCTAAAAACTTAACAATCTTGACAACAGTGTGTTATTCTGCTTTAATTTATACTTGTGCTTTAGTATCCTGTTGAACTGTAATTAAATGCACTCACACACTGTTTGCTGTTTTCATTAGCACTGTGTACTGGGTAGATGTGTTTATGTATTCATATTATCTCAGCTCTAATTAAAATAATCTAAATAGTATTATGTTTTACAGTTACTTGTCAAAGGCAATCTCTTACAATGCATCTCCTTAATAATATTTTGTTTAATGTTTTTATTAAGTAGTCACAGAGTATCCATTATGCTCTAAGGATTTTTTTTCCCCTCATATTCTCCTCTGGAGCTGTTACATGACTTCTACCCATTAATTCTGTGATAAAATGGGGGTGCAGGGGGGGACGCATGTGTAGGAATCAGTCCTGTGAGACAATTCCAACCATAATCTTTTTTTTGTACTTGGTACTCAGTATTTCAGAATAAAATAATTTCCTGCTGTCTGTTCTATTTTCAATCGTGCATAGATGAATTACTAACCAGATCTAAATGGCATTGACAGTATTCCTCTTAGTTTGCTTTTCTGTCCTGTTTTTAAAGGGCTATTTAGGAACTTCTATTTATTTCTTTGTTTATTCATTTCAACATCATTAGAATGAGAATGCATCAAACTGTGTGCAGCCACGTAGACAGAGACTATTCTGTAACACATTTTCATACCTAGAATCAAAGTCACTGACTACTATCAACTACCTTAATGTGCTTGCAGCCTAAGAGATATATGCAACCCTGGAAACACTATGAAATCCAGAAAAAAATCTCCAGACCAGGCACACTAAACAGGGCTAAAACTACCTGTTTGTATACTGTAGGATACATCTTTATTTTAGCATGTTTTGGGAATGCTCAGCACCTTCCAGATCTTCATAAAAGCACATACCCAGGAGTATCTTTCACCTTGGATATAATGGGTTTGATGCCCCACAAAATCGTAACTCTCAATAAAGTTTCTTTAAGTCTTATTTGCCTCCTGTACTAAGTATGGGACACTACACAAGGTTGCTCGAAGTCCAAAACAGAAAAAGAAGTGTGCACCTGAACAGGAAGCACAATGTGCCTGTATTTCTCTACGGTGATTTTCCTGGTTTTTCTCTGCCTAGCTTAGGATATTGTAACTGGGGCTGAGCACAGGAAGCAGTTCATAGGAGAAAGAAGGGCCTTTGTTTCATAACAGTGTTCACCAATCCTCCTTTTAATGGTGAAATCTAAGAAAACAGTTTTTGTGTGTGTTGCAAAACGAGTTCAGCAGATAAAACACAGTCCTCATGCTTTTGTGCATTGGTCCTACAGCTGGCAGAGATAGGGATGTGCAAGCTCAAGCTAAGTGTGACAGGGCACGCATTTAATTTGTGAAGAACTAAGGATATTGAAGTAGGGTGCCGGCACAGGGGAGGAATCAGGTGGAAATAGTTTCATTGTTTCACCATAGGCAAACAGGGACACTAATCCACTTGAAAATCCTGCATTAGTTCTGAAAATTTATTTTCTGGAACTGTGATTTTCCCGAACTTCAACTAAGATGATTAGTTTGTTTGTGTTCAAAGAAATTCCTGCACCTATCTGCAAGAAAAAATTATATATAATTTCATTAAATGTAAATTACTACCACTTTTAAAGTCAACAAGAGACACTCTGGAGCACACATCTCCTACAGCTGGTCTGTCCATTTATGTTCAGGTTGACAGAGGAAGTGGAGTGTCACAGTCCCCATCTTTCCCTATTCCTAGATGAACCACATGTATACAGGTTTGACATGCTCACTGTGCATGGACAAAATAGCTGAACACCTGGTAGCCCAAACAAGTGGGATAGGGCTATCAGAGGCTACAAATGTTCTGCAGAATTCTATTCAAATTTGTTGAAAAATGAGACAATTTCCTTTTGAACTACTAGCTTCTGTTATATTGATAGATGTCTTAATCAGATGAATGAAGAACCATAGATCGAATTGTAAATTTGTTCAAAGAGGTTAAAAAAAAGATAAACAGAAAAAAGTGATAATTGAGATAGCATATCCAAAACCATATTTAAAAAAAATATATTATAATGAATAGATTATTGTAGATCTTAGCTATAAAACCAGAAAGAAGATGATGAAACTTCATCACGTCAGAAAAACTAAAAACATCTGTTCCTTTGTCCTTCTACCGGCCACTTTCTTATATCATTAAAACACCACATCTAAGAAATCGGATTATTCACATAAAATGGGGAAAATATTCATTCATAAAATCAAAGTAATGTTAAAAACATCCACATTTAGACAGAAAAAAAGCTGTACCAACAGTAAGCCATTAGAAACATATCTTAAAAGGAAAACAAAACAATAAGCAAATGCTGGGCTATATTTAATAAGTAAATTTAAAGGTGAAAAGTCAGAATTCAGTTTTCTAAGAAATGGCCCAAGACCCACTGAGAAACAGTGTCTTAGGAATAAAGGTGCTCTTTCTTCCTCTGTGGATATAGTTTCTTTGTTCAAATGGAGCTGAACAAATAAATAAGTAAGGAGAATTTCATCAAATTGAGTAGCTAATACAAAAAAAGCATCACACGCAGCCCAATTTTGTTCAGGCTTCATCCAGACTGTGAGCTATAGGAATTTTACTATCACTTACTAAAATTCCAATCTGATAAGGTAAGTTACATTTTACTGTATTTACTATCATAACTAAGGGAAAACTTGAAAGAGACTTACCTACTTGGTCTCCTATTATATCTCATTTTTGATCCCATATGCTGTTAGGATGTTCAACGGAGGCACATATCTTTAACTTGAAAGTGTGTTACTTTCTCAAAATCTTCAATAACTAGCAATTTATGAGTTAAAACCTTAGTAAGTTTTGTCTGACCAATCCAGAAAAAAATGATCAAGCAATTAAAACCTGAGTTAAATTCTCTTTATGTCTTTTCTGCATATATGCAACTTTTCAACAAACCTTCTTTTTCAAAGACTCACCATAGGAAAATTTGAAAATGAGATATATTTGCAAAATGCTGGACCACAAGTACAAGCCATAGTTGCACATAGTGCACAGATGAAAGAGAACACAGGTCCCTGAAATACTTTTAAGTGTGCCAGCTTCAGGACTAAAGGTAGTAGAAGTGGGTGGCACTACGGCACTGAACTTAGAACTGCTTCTGAGAGTTCAGTTAGTATCTCTCCAGAGTATTGCACCATGCCAGGGAGATACACCATTTCCACTAAAATGGGCTTCAACTTTAGTAATAATACACTGAATTGAAAAGTTGAGACATATCTAAAGAGAGTTTAAAAAAGATTTTAAAGAGCAATGGGATCTCATAAGGGACAAGTGGTAGGGTCACAACAAACTGCAGTTTTCTTTTCTCAAAATTAATAATAATTAATTGAGGAAAGGATAAATTGTCAGAAAACTGACTGAGGAAAAACAGAAATTCTCAGGCAAGTTTTGGGATAGCATGCATTTTTTTATATAAGAAGGGAATAACTAGGGTCAGATTAATAGAGAACTAGTAAGAAAATGACAAACCAAGTTTTGATTCCACTCTAAGGAGTCCGTGATCTACCCTTTGTGTACGAGATTTTTTCCTGCCTCACACTCCCAGATATGTACTTTCATCCTGTGGGCTGTCAGCGCAGCATCAGAAACTCCCTGCTCTTCAGGGACCCCATGAAGCATGTGTAGCTGACAGTGTCCACTCTTACTTGCTCTGTGAGAAGAGGCCACTGCGCTGGGCTAAACATCCCATTCATACAAACATCTTCTCAAGCTGTCATGTGCTGAAGCATGTATATATGCACTGCCACCATGTGAGTTGGCATACACTCCTAGAATGAAAAGTTCAAACAAAACAGGAGGCAGAATGAAGCCAACCTCTGCCTTCAAAATTCAGAATTCTCTCTTTCCCCTCTCTGACACTGCCTGTCCTCATTAGACTGGTGGGATGAGGGAACCTTTGGTCTTTTCTGCCGCTAGTTCACAGAATCAATTAGGTTGGAAAAGACCTTAAGAGATCATTGAGTCTAACCTATGACTGAACACCATCATGTCATGTAGACCATGGCACAAAGTGCCACATCCAGTCTTTCCTTAAATACCTCCAGAGATGGTCTGACTTTACCAGACACCTCCACCACCCCCCTGGGCAGTTCATTCCAATATCCAATCATCCTTGCCATGAAGAAATTCTTCCTAATGTCCAACTTAAACCTTCCCTGGTGCAGTTTAAGACTATGTCCTCTCATCCGAGTTACACAGAAACACAGTGCCTCTCCTCGTTGCTGGTAAATCATTATATGTACAACCCTTCAGGAGAGATAAGGCTATAAATTAAAATAAAAATATGAGTTGAAAGACCAGACTTCCCTAGCAGTTTTATTCAAGCTGTCAAAGCCTGCCTAGTGCTGGTTGCTGAAGAGTTTCCCATTCTGCCTTTCATTGGCACTTCACTGTGCTGGATGCACAGGACATGAAAAAAGGGAAAGAAGCGACAGCTGTTTTGGAAATTTATATGATCTCTGGCTTAGATCTGTTCAAAATGTATTTATTTTGCTAGAAAAATGCAAAGAGGAACCGGCAGCCAACAGAAAATTAGTTATTTTGCATACATTGCATAACACTATTCATTAGTTTTACATGAGTGGTAAGAGGTCAGTCAGGAATAGAATCCCATTGTGCTAATCTTCAAAGAGGTTGCCATGTAATTGAATGGAATAAAGGAACTAAACATGCAGGCAGAATTAACGCTAGTGGTTAGCAAACAGCAAATTGCAAATTATCTACAACTTCTTTGTCTAAATTCTTGAGTTGAGATCTTTGGGGAAGATAAGTAACAAAAACAAAGAAAAAGAAGAATACTCAGGGGATGTGGATAAAACACACGGAGAAAGGAGAAGCATAGTGGTATCTGAATCTATAGTGTATTCAACTTCTCTATATTAGCAACACTAGTCTACATGTGCCTTTCTGCTGTTGTTTTCTGCATAGGAAGCATGCCACATGAAAGCCACAGGAGAGACATTTAGGAAAAGTGGTAGAATTCTGACCATACATATCACACAGCTAGCTTTTGTTTTGGAAAATGATGAGAATACTGGGAGTCAGTAAATGGTATGATTTAAATTTGAAAATAGCTCTCCAGAATCTGCCGAATATATTTAGATTTAACTAGCAGGAGAACATCACCATTCAGTGTTCTGGGTCCATCTGTTGGCAATATCATGAGGGAAACAGCTTTTTAAATGCTATTTTCAATAAGCTATCACACAACAGCATGTTCCAACAATATTCCAATACCTTTCTGTTTGTTTGTCGCCTACTATAAAAAACAGCTTAGAGGGAAGAAGGCATTTCCTTACTATACTGATATAGGGTAGGAGGGACAGAGATACTACAGGAACAAACAAAATGAGGAACAACTGTAAAAAGAAAAAAGGAGAAAAAAGTGATATTTTAAACCTCCTGAGATCTAGATTTAAACTAGGATGTGGAACCCAAACTACAGCAGTGTCAGAGAGGGATATCTGCACCAACCAGTCACGAGAATTACTGTGCAGTGACAGTGTCAGCCACAGGAAACTAATGGCTCCTAGACACAAATGAAAGGCACACCTAGTAATTATCTTTAATTTTGCAAGACCTTCTGAACTGTGTGCTCCAGTGAGTACTGAAAGGAAGATTCACCTCCAATACTGTAACACACTCACTTTGTGACCATCTGTCCTACATAATTCTTAGGAAAATATCATGTATACATCAGCTTACTTCTCAAGTAAAACAAATGCTAGTGGCATACTGATGGTACAAATCCTTCATCCACTAGCATCAGAGTGGATCAGTTGCAGAGATAGCTCAGCACTTAAGAACAGATGGCTGCATTTGAACCCAATAATTGGTAAAAGTAGAAGTTCTTTTGGTTCACACCAAAAATGTTTCAGAATTAGTCAATTCATCATGTAGTTGTCACAGCTAGCTTTGGCACAGCTAATGTCACAGCTTTTTAAACAAGGAACTACATCATCCCAAGGTTTCTTCTGAACTATGTTATCCCATGATCCTGTGATTCTAAAATAAACTCCTCTGTGCTGATTATACTACAGAATCAAGTTTTAAGATTCATTTCTTCTAAAGTTTTTACTTTTAAGAGCAGCACTGCTTAAAGAATTATAAGGAGGACTCAAGGTTTCCACACACTATGCATTTTATTTCCCAAAGAGTATTACAAATATATCCATATTAGTTAGGAAGGCTCAAAGTTGAGAAGCAACACTATAAAAGGTAAACTAATGAAGGATGAAACATTTTAATTTCATGCAAATGAAGATGCAGAAAGAGGAAAATAAACCTGAAAAAGCAACATGAAAATAATAATGATAAAGTCTGAACATGTACTTGAAAGAAAAGTAATAGTACATAAAAATACAAAATATTGCAAAACGATTTAATTCATCATCAGTGCCATAAGAAAAATATACTGATAGCTCTCTGTATATTTGGGCTCATTCATAAAATATCTTATCTTCTCCTGCTATTAAGATTTTTCGTGAAGTACAAAAAATAATTTGTGTTCTGTGTATCTGTCTTTGACCTACTCATATGCATAGACAACATCCTCTTAGAATGCATGCATCATGAAAAATACAATTAGTAAGAGGGTGCTTACGGTGAGCACCTACCTGAGGACGTATAACTTTTACTATGTTTTTAAGTGCAGTGTCTGGCGATGGAGGAGAGCAGTCAGGTGTTGGGCCTGTAGAGCTGTTTCTATGGTTACCAGATCCTGGTGCGGTAATTGCTACCTGAGGTGCATTATCTGCAAATAAAAGTATCATTTATGTGAACTTACAAATACTTTATACATTTTAAAATTAAAAATAATTTTGAAAACAGAACACTATTTCAACTTACAAAGCCTATTAAAATTTAAATGTATTTCCTAAGGAAAATATTGTATGTCTACGCTTATTTTGTTAGCCCATATGCTCATTCTAGGTTAAGGAGTGATATACTATTCTCTCAATACCTAAACAAAGTGAAGTGGAAATCAAGCACAAGTATTTTACTTCCATTACCTGTGAATCCTACTATCAATATAACAGGGATGACTTAAAAAGGAGATTTAGAATCCAACTCCTACCTTATCCTGGAAAATTCTAACACATATGACCCAGTCCAACATGTTATATAAACATATACTCAACTTAGAGCATGCTAATACATGCCATGGACAACTTTCCTGAATACGGTGATCTGTGTAACTGATCGGGAAGGATTAACTACAGGAAAATGCACTCAGTTTCTCAGATTAAATTTGCCTCCTCCATACAGCTCTGCACTGCACTAACTACCTTTCCAGCAGTACCTCAGCTAGATAACCTACAGATGGCTTAAAAATATCCACATAGCGGCACGTACATGGGAAACTGCTGTTTGGACATATTTTGCTCTTACCATTCTGGCATGGCACTGTAAAGGAGTAATAAAAGGGCTTAAAATACCATTCTTACCTTCTCTAAATCTTCTTAGTGCTGTTTGATCAATGTAAAGTTAGTGAAAATCAGATCAGAGGATAGAGAGGACTATGCCTTTAGAATTGTCCCAGTAAAGAAATGCTTTAGCTCACATTCAGGGGAAAGTGCTGTTGCCTATGCATGGCTATGCTGGTCTTCACAGTGTCTGTCAATTTATTGATTACCTTTCTTTGTTAGTCATAAAAACTTGCTCCATGCTCTTAAACACCTGCAGTTCTGTTGTAAGGCAATGATTAAATTCAAATCTCATGCAAGTGGGCTTCAACTCACAACCTGCAGAGTTCACAGAAGAAAGCCAATTTATCGGTGATTGCAGTGGTTCTCCAACATATGCTTCCACTCTGTGGACAAATCCACTCTAGAAAAACACCAACACCGATAAGCAAAAGCAGTTCTCTTAACCTGGAGAATTTTAGCCTGGTCAGTTTCTGCAGGTAGACACCTAAGTTCCTCCATCTGCACAAGTCATAAATGGCTCTGTGAAAGTCATCACAGAAGCTTTTCCCTCTCAGTCCTACTGATATAAAAGAATTCTTGGAAATGTAACAGAGATATCGAAGGCAAGGAAATATCCAGTTACATTAACATAGCTAACACAGGATAAAGAGGAATAGTTGCAAGAGTGTAAACTTTATGGTCTTTCCAATTTACAGATACTTTCATATCATGGATAATTCTAAGATATACTTCCTGCAGAAACACCATGTTAGTGGATGAGGTCTTAATGTTTCTAATCAAATACAGATCAACAAATTATTCTTCTAAAAAATATCAGATTGGAATGTTTCAGCAATACTGTTACACTTAATGAAAGTATAAACAAAAATTCAGATGGAAGTTTGACAAAAATCCAGAATGGAGACACCCTGTACATAACCTCAGGTGTTACCTGACATCTGACAGAGTGAACCCGGATTGTCACAGAAACAGATAAGTCCAACTTTTTTGAAAAGTATCTCATCAAAATTGCTACTCCTTTAGGTATGCAGTCTTAAGATACAGATCTGTTTTTCCTGAATCACTGCAAGTAGGTGCAAAAATCAGAAGTAATGTATTTCAGAAACTAATAAATGTGTTTTAACACAATGGAACAAAGCAATTTTTACCCAGCCTTAGAAAGGAACTTACAGTGAACACTTAAAATAACATAGCTGACATTGAAGAAAGCCTTAAGTCTCTCTTATGTTTTCCCATCTGACCAGGTGTGTAACTTCAAAACTGTTCATGTGCGTCATGTAAATTGGTATTTTGTGATTTGATAGCCCAGATCACCAAAGGAGAGACAGATTTGACAAGAAGAAACCCACCAAAGTCTTGCCCTAATCTGAAAATCTCATAGAGAAGAAGAAGGCTAGAGACGAGCATTAGTAGCATCTTAGTTGAGCTGAGAATCAGCCTCTTTTGCTCCAAAACGTGAAATAGCATCTTCTTTCACTCTATGGACAGATTCATCAATAGATGATCATCAATGAATCTCCTGAGTCAGAGAGTCCCAAACAAGGGACTATGCTGCTGTCAAGAAATGTGGGAATACAGCTGCCATCTAGAATAAATGCTCAGTGTACTTAGTGCACTTATTTACTCACTGGTGTGAGAAACAAACAGAATTATTGTCTCTGACGAACAGCTAAATCTATAAAGAACACAAACTCTTCCATACTTCAGCAGTCCCTGCCTTTCTGCCACTATTTCCCTGTGTGCCTGTGCTTAACACAACCGCCCTTTAGCTATTTAGCATATGAAAGCCTTGCAAAGTGAAATCAGAGAATCTTGCAGAAATATCTGAAAGATGGATCACTCAGAGGACAGAAAGAAATACTGATTGGCACTGATAGTAACAAATACAGTTTTGCTGATAGTCACCTCAGCTTAGTTTAACCACACTTTAAATATGCAGAAGAGGGCAATGGAGAGGTAAAGTTATATGAGCAAGATTTTTGTCATTTCATAGGGAAGACTTCCTGTTGACCTTTGTTCAATGGTATCTCGCTGAAGACTAGGTTTTGCCTCTAGATACAGTCCCACATGAGTGGCATTGAACTGACTGGGAATGAGGTTCTTGGAAGGAATATTTATTGGAAAACATTCATGAAGGGAGGAAGGGCTGTTATATGCCTCACTAGACGGAGCTGAGAATAAATTTTCCGGTTACAGCGTGTGAATACAATCATAACCAATTCAGCAACATACACAATATGCAGTAATCTCAGAAAAGAGTAGTTACAGTCTTTCCTTCCAAGCAAAATTAAGTAGCAATAAAAAAAAAAAAGGATTGTGTTTTTAGAGTCTAAAAATAAAACTGCAAAAAGAAGCCAAATATTTTTCTTTGAAATAAACAACCCAGAGAAAAATCCAACTGCTCAGTATAAGTGTCTGACATGTAATGGTTTCTTGTAAACAATTTCTTTATTGTGGACATCTGTTTATTTTCACAGTAGGATCTTCCCATTAGGCAACCAGTAATGATTTACTACCTGGGTCTGCTCCATCAGAGAAAGAACATTACCATAAAATTAGTTCCTGCAACCAATTTGGAGGACTTGTCTGTTTATGTATACAATACTCATAGTTTCATTAAGAATATATATGAATATATTTTATTTTGTAGTTAAATTATATAATTTAGCTTTCTCTTTCTCTAGTGACAAAACTAAAGCAAACTTTTTTCCTTTTTTAGGTAATTATAATGGCAATACTGCAATTTTCAGGGGAACATTTCACGGCAGAAAGAACTTGGAAACTTGAGAAACTACCAAATTTTCCTAGGAAAGATTAGCTCTCCTGCTGAGTTTCTGACAGGTGCTATAGATGAGGCCAACAGGGAAGTATTTATGTCTGTCATTCTCTTCTAGTTCCTGGTTTGAGTTGGAATAATCTAGGAGATGTTTCTGTTTAAGTAAGATAACACCAGGCTCCAGAGATCATCTAGCAGCCAAAAATTACTGAACTGCAGCATGCTTTAACAATATTCCTTCTTGTCTCTATCACACATAAGAAACCATCACAAGGTTTATGTAATTGGAGCTTATTCTGATTTTTAAAAATGATTACTGAGGAATTTCCATTCTCCATTTCCCTTGTTTCAGGGAAAAGGAAATAGAATAGAACCAGGAAAATAATTTTTTTTGTCCAGAATAACCAAAAAAAAAAATTTTAAAAGTTAGATAAACTCACATTTTGGACTAACTGGACTCACCTAGTTTGGATGACAAAAATTGCTATGCTGATCTACATCCTGGAAAATCTTAACAATTTGGTTTTTGTTGGTTGGTTGGTTGGTTGATTGATTGCTGGCCCAGCATACAAGTCACTTCATATGGGATATATTTAGTTTTTACAGCATCTTTTTATGAGAATGTTAAGAGAAGAAGGAATTAGCAAGACAACACCTCAGAAAATCTATTTCTCTCCAGACTTTCATTCATATAGAATACAATTGCAAGAAAGAGAGATGTTTTTTGTGTATAGTGCTGTTTTATCTATTACTCATTTCAGTATTACTGAAGCCTAATTAATATAAAAATAGTTTTCTTGGTCATAGACATGTTTAGCTCTGAGTGCATACTAACCTCATTATCTCACACAAAAACAATATTATGTAAGAATTAACATCACAGGAATAAAAGGTGGGTCTACTCTCACTGACATTATAAGTAGTCAGTGATTCATTCACAATGCAATTTTCCAGTACAAAAACTATTTCTGAATTAAATGAAAACAAATTATGTAATATGTTATATATGTCTATCTAATAATACCAAATTTCAAACTTGAACTTCTATATTCATAAGTTTGTAACCAAACTGCTATCTAAAGAAATGGCATTAGTTTTTCCTGTCTGGAGCAATTCAGAAAGTGATCTTCAGACATGCAAAGTAGTATTTCTCTAAATATAGCTACATTTTGGTGAGCATGCTAAACTGCTCTTTAAGTCAGTGAAAACCTGTTCAAACAATATTGATTAGAATTTAGGCTATAATCTATATTTAAATATATTATCCTGAAGACATTCTAGGCCAGAGGAACAAGGCCTAAGCTTTATTGGTTATACTGAGATATTAGCTTTAAACAAAGTCTAGATAGACAGCTTGGAAACTTCTATAGTAGACAACTGACAAAGTGCTGTCAACTATCACCGTCTCAGTGTTCCAAGGAAATTCGGGGCATTTCCTGAGGCTCGCAGGAGCTATAGAATTTCACTGTCCTTCTAAAGCACTAGCCTGGGACACCCAAAAAGCATTTTGAATGTCAATAGACAGTTACGCATAGGCAACTGAGTCAAGATCTACAATTATGAGATTATCAATCCCAACTCACACTCTTAAATACTGTAATGATTGCTTCCAAAAGATCTTCCTGAAAATTATAATTTATTTCTACCGTCGTGGTAAAAAATTATGGTAGTTTTTTTCTGAAGTATACAGTATAGGATAGGAGTTCAACAAAGAGAGGAGTGCAAGGAGCTCTGATTCATGGATATGGTAAATGCATTACTCAGATTTGAGTATGGAGAGAGCAAAATAAAAGTGAATGTGGTCTTTCAGTATACTGTAAGAGCAAACTAAGATGTTATTCTAGGGGTATCTTCTAAGATGTCAGACAAAAACACAAAAATATTAACTGTTTAACTGAAATGACTAAAAAATAAATGTACTAGGAATTTTGCCTTTTTCTGTGCTGTGTGCCATCAGGAGTTAGCCTCATATGTCTCCTTCCATATGGAACACTGCATAGAGAAAAATTCCATAACGGATAGAAATAAACTGTAACACCACAGTTCAACAAGTGTTTCATCAACATTTCCATTCCACTATCCACGTACTGTGAGGACAAACTGTTCACTGCAACTTTTCTAATAGATACTCAATGTACTAATGCGCTCAAAAAGCCACTATATGTATATAATGTCATAATATTAACTGTCAGGCAGATACCAAGTATACCAACCAGAACACTTCCTACCACATCTCAGGAAGCAAAATATCAAAAGCCAGAGGCAGCTCATATTCCAGAAATATAGTTATAATTAGATTTCACCTCAGAAACAAATCTTTAAAATGGAAAACGCAGTTAGTGTATTTTCCTACTTTCATTACAGAAACATGTTAGCATCCTTATCAAAATCTACAGTTATATCTGTATTAGCTATTACATCAGTTATTTCTAGAACTCAGTGTAATGGCAGTGGATCAGCAGTTCAAAAGCAGTTTATCTGCGTGCCACTTCATTTAGAATATATGTAGAACTATTACCACTATGCAGCATCTTATTAATTCTGCCAAATTCATCCACTATTCCTCACAGAAGGACCATCTGAAATGGAACTCCAGATCCAAAAGGAGTCTGATTTATGTGCTGCAAAACCAGTCTGTGACTGAAGCAATGAATAGTAACTACAAATAACGATTTATTTTACATTCACATGCAGTGCTTAGAGCCAAAATGCAAATATATATTCTGCCTACTTTATTTCCATATTCCAATTATTTGTGGAGTCACTTAAATACTATATGCTCAGATTTACAATTTGTTATAAAATTGGAAGAAACCTGTATTTAACTTTAGTGGTATGGACCAGTAATAACCTAGAACTAGATTATATGCTACACATCTAATGTTGTGTTTAAATATATATACTAAATTCTAAACCATCTGAAAATATAATACTAGACATGAACAAAATACTTAAAGCACAAAGCCTAATCATTATGACTTTGTAGAGCTTTATACTATAACTTCAGGGCCTGGATAGATTTGTTCACTGCAAATCTGTGAGAGTAAAAAGACAAGGGTGTAAAATTAATGTGCATGCACATACATATGAATAAATAAATAAAGATACACCTGCACACATAAATAGAAAACAACTCCAAAGGCACGCTATAACAAGTAAATAGCTTCTTCAAACTCTGCTCAGTGTGGAAAATTTCATGCAATGTTTCAAACTGCTTGAAGGTAGGTCAAAATATTGCATCTATTTTGTACACCCGAGCATGAGGATAAAGCAAAACAATGTGAATAAAAGTCCAGATAGCTTGGTGGTGTCTAGGCTCAAAATATTTTTTAAATCTGGTATCAATATAGACCTAAGTTTGATCAATTATAGCAGATCCAAACTGTTATCTAGTCTGGCAATTTCTATGGCTTTGGATCTTCCTTCAGAAAAAAAAGTTGGAATGCCTCTGTCGATATATGTTGCATGTCCTCTTAACATCAAATGTGTTAGATGAAGACAGAAAGCTCTGAAAAGAATACGGCAATGCTAATTAACTGCCTTGGACAGAAATCAATCATAATCACAGTAGAAATCTTGGAAGAGTAGAAAAGGAGATAATATGATATAGTACTATTTCCCTTGCAGAGGAAAGAGCCACCAGAATGGTTAATTTCCTTGACTTGTTAAGAAATGAAAACATTAATCTGAGCCCCATCATGTGTGGTACTATTAGGAGCAGAGTTTAGTGCTCTACAGTATATGGGGCAATGATCATCTAGTTTTTTAAAATCTTTGTAACTGGAATGAAAGAATTGCCACTTCTAATAACACTGGAGTGACAGACAAACCAGTATTTTCTGATTCATGTGATTATCAAATATATGGAAGTTTTATCAGGGATATGCTGATACCCTCATGCTGAGGAGGAGACCAAGAGAAACGCCCTGACTATGCCTCAGGAAATATTTTCTACTGTTGCTGAGCTTTATTTAAAAGTGAAAGGGAGACCCAAGCACACATACCTAAATCTCATTCTCTATAGTAAAGAGAATTTAGGTCCAGCGATCTCCTGAAGCCTACAGAGGGCTCATTAAAACCCAGTCCTTCCTAAGGCAAAGCAAGGAAAATCATCTCATTACTCTAAAACATACCCATAGACAGATTCCAGTAAAAGACTTGAAACAGTGTGTCTACTTGTATGAAGACAGCACTACTTGGGCTCAGTTAATTCACTGTGGGTCAATCTTGGATGCTTGATTTCAGCAGCAGCAAATTTAAAAGACAGGAGCCAAAGCCAGCAAGTAGAAAGGAACTAAAAAAGACCTAAAACTGAGAAGAGTACATCACAAAACAGTTGGAGTTGCTCTGATTTGATATAGAGATGCCACATATTAGACCTCTTGGATAGCATGTGTGATAAAAATGATGTATCCTCTAAAGCGGTGGACCCATTGCACATATTCATAGCAGTTGCATATTAGGCAGTTTATGCAGAAATCCGGGAAAAAAATTAGAACACGTCCTACTTTGTCAGGCAGGTAACAAAAACAATTGAGAGACTAGGCAGATTTTCATAGCATAGAATTCAGCTTTAAAAATGTTTTAACTTGACTAAAGCTGCACAGCAAATCTTCTCTTCTACATGACTATCCAACACGGCATAAATCTAGGAATTACAGATAAGGACAATCGTATATTTCAGGATTTCAAGGAACAAACATTACAAGAGACATTTCAAAAGAACAGATGGAATACTGAATAACAGAATCAGTAGGTAGCTAAACTGGATGCATAGGGAGAACAGTTGGACTCAACTGTTTGAATTTGCTCTTTTGAATTTGCTTGGTTCCCACACACTTAAACCTGAATAACCATTGTTCTGAATAGGATTGTAAATATATATCTGCAACTATCTTGTTGAAAGCACTCAAAGCTATAACTGGCCCAGTCTTGGATGTGGCAGCTATTTCAGGATTGTATTTGGAATTAATTACCAGTGAAGCGCATTCCAGCGGCAGTAGGGGATCTGCTTAGCTGTTTCTGCATCATCCAAGAGAGTTGGGTATGACTATTATCAACTTTTTATTTCCTCTAATCACCCACCTGCACAAATCGACTTTGGAACTGATTCAAGCTTGCATAACCCTTGTAATACCAGACAACTGTCTGGAAAAACATCTCTCATTAAGTACTAATGAGAGATGATGGGCGATTTCCACCATTTCCTGAGTAACCTTTTGAGACTGCCTCTGCAAGTTGTCGATGTCTAATTGAGCATTCAAAAACAAAGCTATACAGTTTCCATCTACTTTTTTTTTTAGTTCGTGTAATGGCTGTTTTTGTTAATTTTTCCATATTTAAAAGGTTTGTAGTGAAATGATTGCACTTGCTTATGACAGATATTTCATAGATTTCTGAATTTGCCTTGTCTCACCATGTAGGCATCATATTTCTGTAAGTTCAGTAAAAAGTCAGTATAGCTTCAGGTGCCAAAGTTTTGGGTTTTTTATTTTAGCCTTTGACTAAAAACTGGAATGCCTAGTAGTCTTGCAAAAAAAAAAAACAACCAAAAAAGAATGGTATATATTGGGGATGTCTGTGCTTATTTTTAAATATAACTTACCAGTGAGAGGCCACTGAACATGATCATATGCATGCCTTACTATTTCATAAGAAATAACCAAACTCTGCTGTGCAATAGATGATTATTGAATTAGGCCACTGAATTCTCAAATTATTTCAGAATGTAAATCCCAGAAGGTGGTGGGAATAAATGCACTCAAATAATTTAAATTATACTGGTGATAATCATACTCAAGCTCAGTTGCTAAATATTTTAAGCAGTCTTGAAGATAAACCTTCCAATATACATACGTCTACAGCTGCAGTGAAAAGCAACTAATGGAAAAAACTATATTTTAATAAACTTTAGTTTTTCTGAAGTATCAATTAATTAATAAAACTCTTTATCAGAACACTGAAGTCACAGAGCTAGACATAGTATTTTAAAGCCAGAGAGATAGAAATTTTTAGTTTGTTAGTGTACACTACTACCATGCAGTAAAAACTCAGGGTATCTTTAAAGTCTTTGATGTTCAATTTGGAAGCAATACTGTAACCTGTAATTCACACCTGAGTGGATCAGCCCTCTAGTCCTATATGTTGCTCTGATAATGTCCAAATGACTTGACAATGATAAAGGAAATACTGTGGAAAATTTTGGAATAACATAATCCAGCATACAACCATTAGCAGCTAATTTGTGGCACTACAGCATTAGAGTTTCTAAGAAGTCAACCCCCACTTTCTAATAAGTCAAGTGTTTTTTAACTTCTAAATTATCCTTTTTATAATTAATATGCCAAAACAATTTTGCCATATTTTATGTATTTTACTTATACATAACATCTTCTTCTGAAAAACACTCAACTTCTACCCTTTTTACTAATATTCCTGCATTAATATATTTTCTAATTTCTTCCATTTTTATGAAATTATATGTTATAACAGTGTTATATATTTAGACATTATTAAGCTTATCTCCTGACTGATAAAGCAGGATTTACATAACTTCTGCTTTGAGTATTCAGAATCTTCTTGACACTTCAGCATATTTAATTTTGCTACTGTCACAGTTTGCTTATTTTGGTTTTAGGTTCTCTAAGATCCACATGCTAACTCTGCAGATTTCTTAAAAATCTTGTCATTAAGTGTTCCCATGAATACAACCCTCTAAATTTCTTATAGGTATCACAGATACAGAGTTTGGCTAGATCCTTGGCATTTTTGAGAGCTGCAGTTACCTATACAAAGGAATTACAAAGATAGCACAAAACGTGTACTAATTGAAGAGGTATGCTATTTGTATTTGCTACTAATAGCAAATGAGCAAACTCAATTTCTAGACCATGCAGCTTTGACCCATTTGTTTGATATAGAGTCAAATCAGTATATTCAGACAAGGAAGAGTACTCCAGCACAATGGGGCAGAAAAAAAAGAGGAATTAGAATTAAGTGACAGCATAGGGAGTTGCCAAGTTTTATGGAGAAAAATATGGCTTAAATTTTTTTAAGTTTCCTTAACACTGAGTTCTTAAAGTATAACAAAGAATTACAACTAAATCACACTGGAACATAGGAAAGAATTCAACTAAAACAAAAGGCAGGATTCACCCAAGTCCACTCACTCTTACTGACAGAATTCGTAATCACTAGCAACTTCTGAACACAAATGTCATTATTCCATCAGAATACACACCGCAAATTCATTCCACGTTGTGTTTATCAGGTTGATATCTAGCAGTTGGACAAGCAACTTATAAAACGTATTTCTTTTTGTTAGTGATGACTTCACAAGGTATTTAACATTTTCATTAAACTTATCAATAGCAAATCTTTGTTGAAGTTGTTACAGGTTGGATGAGAATGATCTGAAAGACAACTTATTTAATCAGAAAAAAGTATTTTTTCCAATTTAACTTGCACAATATCCACAGAAAGTTCTGATATCTTTTCACCAGAATGAGATATAAATACATGTAAAAATAATGGAAGTGCTCTTGGAAAAAAAAATAATTTCAAACCTTCTACTACTGGTAAGAAAATGGTTTTAATTTTGCTGCACTATTTATGTATCTTTCAGCATGGAGTGAATGATTTCTGAAAGAAAAAGGACATGGATTCAACAGCTGGAGCTAGAATGGAAAGTTACTACTTTCCAGAACAATTACTACTACATATAATGATACACTTAATTCCACAAAGAATACACCCTGCTTTGGAGCAAAAAATGGTCCTTACGAAGACTTTTCCTTCTTACTGAAAACAATAAAGCAACTGAGTTTGAAAATACTGTTTCATATGGGTTCTTCCAAGACTACAGTATTTAAAGGTATATCAGTAAAAAAGGGAAAAGACTAGTTTGATACCTTGTTGCAGTAACAAATTATTCTATCATTAGCTGCTATTAAAGATATGCTGCATCTATGTGTTTTTGGACTGGCAATACAAACCTTTTCCCACTCTATTTTGATATATAGCAAAATCCTATATGTCTTACATACTTTAAATTTTCTTGTGAGGTGGCACAAAAAGAAAATGGTATAAAAAGAACAAAAATCAAGTCTCTGTAAAGTAACAGAAGAAAACTTCTTGGCAGCAAGCTATATACTGCCATCAGGATTAGCAGATGCAGAAAGGGAGACAGAAGCAGAGAAAATGGAAGTAATTGAGTGCTTTTTATTTAACTTAAAATAGAACAGGAGGGAGAACTATTTTTTTTTTTTTACAAAATGCAACTCTGATTACTTTCAATAGGAATAAATGTTTTTCAGTTTTTTAATAATTTCTGTCACTGAATAAAACAAATAAATCTGTTCATTATGTAAAAAATTGGTTTATTTTAGCAATTGCCTAATATTTTCACAAACATTTTAATTTTAACTAAATGTAGCAAACTACACCAAGATTTCTGCTTTGCAAATGTACTAAAGTTAAAAGAAAAGTTTATTAAAGAACTGCAGAGAACATATAATTCTCATTAAAAAGTGAATTTCCAGCTAAGGAACACAGCTGAAAGTATTAAAATATAAAATACAATAACATTTTTCCCCCCTCACAAGACTACCACATTTAAGTTGTTTCTTACTGGAGAAGTAAAGAAAGTAGAAGGGTGATTTTTGTACACATAATAAAAGATAGTATTTCAGATCTGATTCAGGTCAATGCTGAGATAAAATTATTAGCCTGGACATTCAGTGAATTGTATAATATAAACTAAAATTATATACCAATTTTGACACAGTCAGTCAAAAAAAAAATTCTCATAAAGACTGCCAGTCAGAAGGAATAGAAAAACATTTTTAGCTTGTTTTGTGCTGAGTAAAGGGGAGAGTTACTGCTGTGCAAGGGCTACTGGAACTACAGAAAAAAAAGCAAGGCTACCAATTCTGTTCATATTAAAACCATCAGCTCTTCACTACAGTAACTGTATGGCAGTAGATGATTCTTAAAGAGAAAAAATAATGGAGAGCAGGGAGGGGTAGGCAGACCTGGGACCCGAAGACCTCAGTATCTGCCTGTTAGCAGTGCTATCAAACCATGGTAAACCTTATGACACATTATTTTCATCATATAAAAAACAATTAATCCAAACTGATATCACTGGGGGAATGTATCATTTTCAGGATATTTTGATCAGAAATACTTCTCCGAGCATGATGGAAGTCCTGGTGTGTGTTTGCGAGAAAGACTACTGAGAAAAAAGACTGCAGGGCAGGTATTTCACAAAGCTTACTCTCCCCACAAAGTTCATGCCTTCTGCTGAAGCTCAACATTATCCCGGCATAACAGGGCAGGGATTGAATTCATGTTTCTGGGTCTGGCATGGAGCTGGTCAGCAGACTAGATGTACCCAGCACTAAACAGGATTCCCATGTCCAGTGATAAAGATATGGCTGCTCATATAGCCTGGTGCTTAGGGTTCTCAGCTTGATCTTCCACATTCCAGATAAATGCCCTGATATGAGACATAGAAATAGAAGGGATTGCCCAAGTCATCAAATCTAATACATAAATCAAAGGCAATCACTCAATAAAACTGTGTTACAAGGCATATGTAGACTACACATCTATTCGCCATCTACAGAAAGTCACAAAACACTCCCTAATGAACTGTACTAAACTTGCAACCTTTAATATAAAATATTAAAAAGCCTGAAAAACTACACAAGGAGCAGGACAAATCAGGAACATTTTTAATAATATAACTTTCAGAAACAGCTGAGAATTTCTAGATGACACCTGTTACAGTGTCTATCGATTAATCACACAGAGTTGAGAAGCTTTATCTGCAATTGAGGGACTAAACAGTGGAGAAGTTAACCTTCCAAAAAAGACAGTTGAGTTCTTTGTGTGACTCAAGACATAGCTATATTGCATTTCCTGGGTTTCTGAAAACAAGTTCAGCTTTTTTTTCATAGTACTTGAACTTTATTGCATTATAGACGTAACTCTAATAAAGCACTACCTCTTGATCACTGGGTGTCTCAAACTGTAGGGCTCAGTTCCATCTTAATGCAAAAGAGCACAATGTGCAAAGTTAGGAATATAACAGATTAAAAAGTAAGAACTCAAGATAACTGATTCCTCCCAACTTCTAATACAGACTAAGATTCAAAATGAAAAGCATTGTAGAAAATTCAATTTAAGTTTTGTAGAAAATTCACAAGTGCATTAGGAGACAAATAATATTAGCCAAATGCCTGTTGAAAATCTCCATGCAGTGCTATACCCATTTTAAGCTTATGTTCCTCTAGAATATACCAGGTGCACATAAACTGTAAACAAATTAATGTTAAGATGAAGTTTTAATATTACTGCTAATAGTAGCACTTCGATGAGTTTTACAGAAGTACTATTATTCATGAATATATTCAATTATTTCCACTTATAAAAGGCACTATGACTTACATCTACTCAATTATCAAACAATCTCAGCAGCATTCTAAGGTGTAGGATTGCTTATTAGAATGGAATACATTTTATGTGATCTATATATATTTTAGTCCTAACTCAAAAGGATGCTGCAACCAATAGTCATTTAACAAAGGAAAACTCAAATCCTGCTAAATAATATTTGCATATGGGCTTTAAAATGCAAAATACCTGAAAATAATTATGGTCCTTCGAGTTATTGTCTTGATTTGAAAAAGAGGTTTTATCTGATAGCATGCAGTCAAGTGTATAATGAGATCATTCTAGACAGTAATCACACCAGGATGGATGAAACTAAGTGTTGGTCAGAATGCATACACTTTGATGAGCACTCATTTGCAAAAATTGCCCAAAACTCCTGTGAGAGCTAATTTTTTTAGCTATATTTTAATGAATGCTAATAAAAACCAATGAAATACCAGAAAATGTTTAACATATGTCAAGCAGCAGCCTTCTTCTCTCAGTGTGCAGAGAAAATATGAATTAATCCTTTGGAAAATTACTTTAATAACATAAACATATTTACTGGAAACATAGTGGATGGGTGGAGACCTGCATGCATTTTGATAATGAATTGGTCACATGGTATCAGTCATACCCATGTGTTCTAACTTCAAAAATGACAGAGTGTTTTTAAGAATAACATTTCATTGTTCAGAATATTATCCGGTGTTATCCAGGGGAGCATATGATGAGAAGCAATTATCTTAATTATATACTAAAAACCTTTTAGAGGAATGATGAGGTTCTAAAGGAAAGTACATTAGAGCTGCGATGTGTATGAATTGGCGTGGCTTGTACAACCTCAATTCAGTCTCCTGTGCATATGCATTCTGAAGAAGTCTTTATGATTATAATACTTTTTCTCCACACGACCTCTGTCGCATCAAGGACATAAAGAAGTGGGGGAAATGAACAAGAGAACAAATGAAATTATGGTACATTACTCTACAAATGTGGCAGGAGAAATAATATTATAAAACAAGAGACACAAAACTCACAAGAAACTATGCTCATATGAAAATATCCAAAGGGAATGTTAAATGAGAGTTACTAAAGCTAGACATTTTTAATCAACAGATCTATCTAATTTGTATCTAAGAATTTAAAAAGATCTGGCAAAAAGTTATCTCAACAAATGGTGCTGTTTCCTAATAGCACTTGGAATATTGATAAGATTTGAGAAGACTAAAAGGGAGCTAATGGAGAAACCTTAGTCATTATAGGCTTTCAGCCAGAGATCGGGAATAATGGAATAGCTGATATGGATGACAATTAATAATAAATGGAAGGGACACAGGTCATACAATATAGCATTACTTTGAAAAAAATGGGTCTTGTTAATTAACCTGAGGAGGGGTGGGGTGGAGGGGGAGTGTTAATAAAATTATAAGTTTGTTTAGTAAAGGTAAATAGAGTTAATTTGGTATTTTCTTTTATAATACATTTGGGTTAATCATTACATTTGGGTTAAAAACGTTATTCAAGTGGTCTATGTTTACAACAATTTTAATTTAAAACAATTTAAAAACTTTAATATTGTATGGTTCCGGATACATGCGCTTGAGAAGCACGTACTATTCAAATGAAAGAACAGGTAACACTTTTACCCATCTTTATCCTGCAAATACCATTGAACGTAGGAGGAGGGTCAAAAAAAGTCTACATGAACCTCATTTCTTTTAATGCTCTTTGTTGAGATTCTGAAAGCTGCAAGTTAAATGTGCAAGAATCAGCCAAGAAAGCACATTAGAAACAGCAATCACAATGCTTTCATTGTCGGTTTCTCAGTTTGTGACACTGAAGTTTTAGTTTAGCTTTGCTGGATAAATTCCGATTTTTTCAAAAGGTAAGAAGCGAAGTGAAACAAATTACAAAAAGAAAAAGCAGAACTCTTTTCATTCCCAACATAGCAAAGAGTCAACTTTTAACATAGTGCTTTGCCAATCAAGCGATGACAAAATCGAAAGATTTCAATTTTCTAGTTATTAGTATGAGAAATTTATGATAACAGAAGTTTGTCCATATACAAAATTACTCTGTTTAAAATAGAATAAGTGAGGGAACAGCTGTGTTAGGGGAACCTATGGCTTTATCTCATGCTGCCCAGGACTGCTTAGAGGACTGCTTAGAGCAGATAGTGGATGAACTGCCATTGAAATTTTTTATCATTCATCCTCTCTCATTTATTCATTTGTTCTGTTCATACACTTATAATTGGAGTCACACCCTAATGAAAATGGTGCTTATTTTACACAACTGAAGTAAATTTTTTCTCTCCATTTGTAACTTTTTTCAAGAAAACCAATTCCCACATTGTACAGGAAATTGAAACAATAAAGCATGAATATGTTTTCTTCTACAAACATTGGATACAGGATATATGCACTGTTGGTATATCTACTGACAACAGGCTACAGCTATGTGAAGAAATAACATGGAACAGGACCTGTCTACATAAAGTTTATAAGGATCACCTGGACCTGTTTCTTGGGTAATAACAGAATCCTGCCATACCTGAACAATGTAGGAAAACAAGCTTCACTGTTGAAGGAATTTTCAGGCATCTCACTCGCTGCATGAAACCTACCCACACATAAAGTAGGTCACATGTTCAACACGCTGTGGCACTGTGATTTTAAGAAGGTAGCTAACCTGGCAGAAATCAGAGTTGCACACCTCACTGACCCACCTCCGTCCACTTCCAACCACAACACTGTGACAGATTCCTTGAAAGGTATCTTTTGACATCAGGCAAAATCAGAAGGAAATCTCACAGACAGAATCTCATAGTACAAGACATTTTTCCTGATCTCATATGGATACTTAATTGATTAATTCCTCATTCTTATAAAGACTGTTCTTCTGGAAGATGACATATACAGTGAATGGAAATCCATGGCAAAACATGTCCTAACATCAAAGACATCAGGAATATATGTCAGCCTCTGAGACTCAGATCACTTGAAGTCCTATTTATCAAGATAAGTAGGTTAGTAACACCTGTCAACAAAATACTAATCAACATAGGACCACAGATGAACTGTGCTTTTCTAGGAGAGAGTATTAAAAATCAATAGAAAGCATCCTAGTTTACTCCAGAACTATGATAATAATATCAGAAATACAAAAAATAGGTATGAAAATGTCATTATGATGAAACAATCTTCCAAGTTTCCCACATTTTGGGTATTTGTACTTTGAAAAAATAAAAAGAAACATAAAATGCCAGAAAATACTTAAAACTAGAAAATAAATTATGAATTTATAATTTCTATTATAGGAGCAATCATACCAGCAAGCACTCTCTAGATATAATTTTCAGAAATCTTTTATGTCTTTGAAGCATACTTAAAAGAAGTATTAGCTGTACTGAAGAAGAAAACCCAGCAAAATTGAAGAGAAGAGCAATTGTATATTTTATTCTTCCATCAGTACTCTCTTAATCTTTATTAAAATGTGACATGAAATTTAAAAATCTGAATTGTAAACACATTAGTGCATTAGACAAAATAGCTTTCAAGAAGACTCATGCACTCTATACTGTGGCAGTATGAATGACAAATACAAAATGTGTTATCACTGAAAGCCAGGAGAAGGTTAGTTTGGTTTCCAGTACAGTGTTCTGGCAAAGATCTGTATCTTGAAGCTCCAAGTATGATCCTTACAACTATAAATTAACCTGTTATAACAAGTAAATTGAGAAATTCTGTACCAGAGCTCCATATGGCTCAAATGTGGGTTGAAGGAAGAAAAAGAATAGCAAAGAAAAAGTGTGTATAGGTCTTATAACTAAGACTGGGCACTATACTTCAATATTAATAAGCTGTTGACTAAAAATACAGCTGAACAATTGTTTGATAAATTTTAAGCAAATTTCACTAAAAAGCAGGGAAATACACAGCAAAATAAAAAATATTTTCAGCTGGACTACGTATAACATTTAATTGAAAGAAGGAATCTGTTTTTCAGTTCAACTACTTCATTTCTTCTTGTAATCCTTATAATCTCACTCTCCTCTTCTTAAACAGAAAAGGGGAAGGCTATTAGGTCATCGTATATAGATAATATAATCCATACTTCTATAGAAGCCAATTTATGAATACATACAGAAATAAGAAAAAATAACTTGATACAGAGAGCACACCTTTGGAATGCCTCTGCCAACACCTTACCACCCTTTGTAATCTTCTAGCCACCATGACAAGGCAATATAGATAGATAAATAAATACGCATAAAAGTAATAAGAGATTTTCAGAAAAAAATCACAGGCTGCCCAAATTTGATTCTTGCAGAGTCACTGGAAAGCTCCTACCTAACCGAAGACAGCATGTTAGGCTACTTCTGTCTTGGCTAGAGTTAGAACCCCAGAAATCAGCGGTTCTAATACAGACTTCTATGCAAAATAACAGGCACAAAACCCCAGCTATTTTTAAGACGAATCTTGAGAGGTTTATTAAAGGAACTACACAAAGGCTAGAACCTAACTCTTCTCCCTTTAAGGGGAGTATTGTCATCATGTCAGGGCACTGACATTCTTGCTCAATCTTTTCATGGCCTATGATACTCTTTCTGAACTAAATGTAAAGGGGGGATTATATTGTGGAAAACACCCTGAGAACTGCAAAACTTCAGTTAAAAATGGAAGCATTTCTCTAAGGCAAAAAATGACTTAGAAGAGTAATCACTTGCAGCCTAAGAAAGTGTTCAGCTATTAGGTTGTTATGGAAACAAGCCTCTTTTGTCAGTGATCTACTCCATCAAACTAATGCATGTCTCACATCACAATACCCACCTATGCTTTCTGTTCTGTATTGACAAGCCCTGAGTGGCTCCTCACTTCTCACTCAACATACAGATTAATTATACTCAAAGGGAGATACTGTCCCCTTGAGTATTAGAGAAAAGAATAAGGGACATTTGATTATCATTCATATATCATCACAGAATATTCTGACAGGGATCCACAAGGATCATCAATGTCCAACTCCTGGCCCTGCCACAAGAATCACACCATGTGACTGAGAGTGTAGTTCAAACACTACTTGATTTCTGGCAGGCACTGTTTCAGCTCAGTCTGAAGCCTTTAGCTCCTGCCTGAGCCATGCTGAAGAAGCTACCTGTCTTGTGTGCTCTGTGCATCAACTTGTCAGAATCACCTTGGACCCAAACTTGCAATTGTGAACCTTCCTGGCCATCACCAAACCTGATCCTGACCTGTGTATTGACTTTGCAGTTTGAATTTAGACCTACCTCCTCAGCATAAACTTGCTTGATGATCAGCATTGTCAAGCTGGCAATAGTCTCCAAATCTACCCTACTCATGGCTGGTGAGACAGGGCTTTGCCTAGCGAGGTCCCTGACCTTTCAGCAATGGTGGTGCCCTTCTCTCCTGCCTCCCCATCTTCAAGTGACAGCTGGACCTTGCTGCTCCTTGACACAACAAGCCTGAGACTTAGTGCTTAGAAAATTCAGCACTGATGGTAGGTAGTACTGGTTTTGAATACACACTCCAACATCAAAAGCTTTCAAGCACAATCAGGTGTTTCAAAAACATTTGTGTCAAATTACACTGAATTTCAAAGAGTCTAGCTATGTTCAGCTGATTCTAGACCAATTGAATTGCATTTATTCTGATAAGAGACTCCCTCCTTTATTATGTTCTTCTCTCTTACCCAACCAAGATGATTTTTCTTGATCACTGAAAGTATTTAATCCTGGGGAGTTTGGCTGTGGGTTGTGTGTTTAAGTGTACTATATCCTGCTATCTCTGATTTGAAAAGCATACTTAAATGAAATACATCTCTAATGGTGGTCCTTCTGTTAGAAACAATTTGTGTGAATGGCCTTCAGAAAGGTTAGTTTGTGAACCTTGAGGTTACAGTTTCAAAGTGATGAAGCATGGATGACTAAGGCTAGCCTCCTGAATTTCCATTCATCCAGGCAATTTGTGTTATCTGGCAGTGTGATGGTTCCTTCTTGTGGCCACTTTGAACTGGTTTGCTTATAACTAGGAAATAATTAGTTTCACGTAAGTGAAGGTCTAAATTCATAAAGTAAGAAAATATGTTTGTAATCTTAGTCTCAGTCCAAAGAATTGAAGTATTCAGGATTACTGAAATATTCAGAATTACTGAAGTCAAACAGAAACTGAGGATCTGAGAAATCAGATCAGGTTATTTACCAGGCCAAGTATTTGGTGATTTTGGAAAGTAGGTAAAAGACACAATTGAATTTTGATAAAAATCAGTTAGGCTCTTTTTTTCCAATTCAGGTTTCTGGAGTATTGTCTCCTAGTTATCTGTAGGAGACTGCTGACACAGTGTTACACAGTAGACAAAGGAATGCAAGCAAAGGTGATCTGTTATACAGGCTACAAATTTTCAGGTTCATTTTCACTGTAAAGACAGGAGAGGGATGCCAGCCTGAGAGAAAAAAAACCCCCAACCCTAATATTGCAATAGATTGGTCAACTTGGGGACAGTTTGATATGTTGTAATAATTCAGTGACAATTATTTTTTGTTAATTTCCCTGCTGTGATTATGAGGCTACAAGAAAAAGGCATAATTAATTAGAGATTTGTTAAATGTATGACCTTCCTTACAAGTTACTGGCATTTAAGCACACATCAAGTAATTATTTTTTAAATAACAAAAACATCATAACTGACAACAAGAAGATTGCTCCAAAGTAGACTTAGCTGGGTGAAGGACAATTATAACTACTATCTCTTCCTTTACATTTCAACTCCTTGCCTTGTATTTGTCTGCTACAGGCTAGTGGCAACACATCACATATCTAAGGACAACTTTTAATCCTGACCAAAGACATATCTTAGATGCAACTGGGTAAACTAGTTGTACAAGAGCTATCTTTAAAATTGCTGACTCGAGAATTGCTGACTGTGCAGTGGCTGAGAGCTCAGCATAAGTGAAACTCCATAGTATTTACCTTATTTCTCAGCTGAATTTTGCAGCCCAGACTGAATTCTGCATTGTTACATCTCAGCTGTTTCCAGAATTGCATATTTTAATTAATAGGAGCCATCAATCATAGCTATTAAAATTTGGCATGTAGACTACCACCTGGTCTCACTTACATGGAATTTCTGCCATAGAAATTATAAAGGCAGATAAAATCTCTCTACTGGAAATGCACATGCAATTAACTCCAATTAAAAAAAAAAGTTTTATTTACATTTATTGTGTAGCTCAGATTTCATTAAATATTTCTCTTAATTAAAATGTTGACATTATGAGGTGCAAAGATGGACTATGACACAGAACATCCAAGCTACAAAGGGTTCAAGTTAAGTTTGTAATTATCTTCAACAGCAGTGGTCCAAATGCAGCATGGTGTTACACCTAACCTGCTGCTGCCACTATTCTGGACTCTAGATAACTGATGAAAATCACACTAACCTCAAGAAGATACATGATAATTGTTACTTTAACACAAGAATCATGCAGTGGCTTGAGCTTTAGCCATTTATTAAAAGTTTACATCTTTTCTGAGATGATTTGTTGGTATAGTTCAGCAAAATTACATTACATCCCTAAAAGCAAAAGGGCAATACTAATGCATGCCTTCAGAACTAATAAAATTTTATGACTATTTTTCAAGGTTAAATATGTCACATGATGTCTTTTTTAAGTGGAAGGGCACTGTAAAAATTAAAATGAGTAGTAGAAATATCTAGTTTAAGGAATAAGGATACTGTCCTGAACAGCACAATAGAAGAATCATTAAGACTTGATGCATCAACCAACTACTTTATAAAATTCATTTTATGAAATTGAGCTATGAAATTTTAAAACCAAATTTATATTTTACTTAGCAGAAAAAATTATCTCAAAAACAGCAGCATTTCAGAATGTTCCTATCACAACTTTTAGTTTAAAGGGAGAAATGTTGCAAGATGACAACACACTCTGCCAAATTTGTCCTCTCTATCACAGAAACAAAGAACAGTTTAACTTGAACTCAGACATACATCCAGTATACCTGAGTAGTTGCTCAGAAGCAGTTGCTTTAACTGCCAGCATAAACCAATAATGTAACTGTTCTTCCTACATAAACTTAACTTCTTACAGACATAAAACTCACACAACATAGGATTTCAGAGCCAGAAGTAACAAACTTTAACAATTTTATTTGCTTTCTATTAATTTTTTCTCTCTGATATTTAAGAAACTTTTGTCATTTGGTACATGGAGTTCTCATCCTCTGTGATTCTTTACCAGTTCAACGATAAAATTCCTGAGAACTACACGGCAGCCTGGGTTTTTTCCCCAGTACATTGGAGAATGACAACTGGCAAAGTGACTATTCCCAACCTGTTAGGAGTTTACTGCCAGGGCAGATAATAGCAGCAACATGCAGCTCTACAGCTTCAAAGGCCAGTCAGAATGATCTTTCCTCTCAATACAAGAAAGGAGAAGTTTCAATCAGTGATCACACTGTCCTACCACCTAGGGAAAGAAGACTTGAAAGATGCAATTTTATGTTCAAAGTGCTGCTTCGTGTTCTATAAAGAGCTCTACATATGACATAGTCCAGAAATTTGAAACAGCATTCCCAAAGTCAGCATGTCTCAGTAACATAAAAACAGGGAAATAGAGGAAAAGAAAAAGACATACAAATCAGATGTTTGTTTTAAATAAATTATCTCTATAATCATACATAAGTTATTTGAGAAATAAATCTATATGACCTAAAGTGGCAGGGCAACATTCACGTCCAATTTCACACAGTGCTAAATACCTTATAATTGAGAGTGACATAATTTATTTAATTTGGGCCATTTGTAGTATGAGTCAACCTGATTCCAGATAAGAGTTGCAAGACAAGCCAGTTAGATAACTTTAACATTTATAGGTTAAAATAAAAATCACATTTTAGAATCTGCTTATCTATACAGCCTAATGTCCTTCCCAATAAAATGCTAAGGAAAATATCATAGTTGTACATGGAAAACCATGACAGAAGGAATTACAGTACATCTGTATTGTCAACTCATTGATCTTGTTGGACCTTATAAATATGGGTGCCCTCATGAATGTCATACAGCTACCTTAGTTATACTTTGGGCCTCTGATACACATCATATTTAACCTTACCCAAAACACATTTCCAGATTAAGACCTAAAAATGTCTTTTTTAGGATCTGTGTTTTACGCTGATCTTAATGGACTTTTTATGTCTAAGAAAAATGCTTGTGTTCAGCAGACAACTTACTTCCAAAGCCTAGTATTTTAACTAGCAAAAACTCTTATCTTTTTTGAAACACTAATTACAATGGCAAGCTTTGTTGTTTAGCCCCATTACTAAGGAAGCAGATAATAAACTCCCCCTTACCATTTTATTGAGTAGGGATATGGTAGTCTTTCAAATGCAATACATATGTTAATTGTTATTAATCAAGTAGAAGTTTGAAAAACAAAGATAATTTGGCATTTTCTTCTTTTGCTGAACAACAACCCATAATACTGTCCTGCACAGATTGCTAATGTTTTAGACTACCGGAGCCAAAAAAAAATAAAAAAAAAAATCAACAAAGTCTTCAATAGCTGTTTTGTTGTTCATGTCAGATTCTGGTCCATTCTGTGCAACTATGCTATAAAGATGCTATCCCTATTTTGTGCCACTTCTTAGATTGCTGTTCATAATTCATATTCCCTCTAGTCTTATTTAGTCCAAATTTAGTGGAGAGGTGGGAATTACAATCCACTCCACTTTACATCACAGACTGCAAAGCTCTATCTTGATACCAGGTGCTTATATACTATGTCTGATATAGTTCCAGTACTCTTCCAATACTAGTTCAGCTGTTAAACCAAGAAGGTGCTTCCCCTTACACAGACATGAGGGTAGTCAACAATCATCTATAATTCTTGCATATCACACAAATCATGATCCATAATCAAGATAGCACAGGTCGAAAAGTCAATTGCCTGTTTCAAATAGGTCTCTGCTGCTGAGAACTGTCAATTGTCAAGGACTCTCAATCCAATTATTTACAGCAAAATGACTGTATTCTGAAATTCCTGTAGCAGGTGGTGACTAATGAAGAGTTCAAACAAGGGTAATGGAAGAGATCATGTGATCTTGGAGAACATAAACAGACTCCTTACAGATAGTATCATGTGTCTGACCTAGAATAGTTTAGAACCAATAGTGCTAACTCATTGCTTTTGAAACCTGTGTATAATATAAACAATGGTCTGCCAAACTGCCATTTAATATTTCTCTCAATTCTCATTCACTAATTTTTAAAAATAGAGTAGATCTTTATGTAACACTAAAGTGCAAAGTACTTCAAATTTTGAACTATTTCTGTAATGTTGTTTCTAAGTACTTCATTAAAAAAAGAAACAGGTTAGTATATAGATTACTACAAAAGGTTGGGCTTAAAAAAACTGTTTCTGATTTGGCTTTTTACAACCTTATATTTATCTAAGAAAGTATTTAAATTTCTGCTTTGTTTTCCCATCTACAACTTTTTTGCTGTTTATCTTTAATCTGATGTTAAGCTCTTAGGTTAGCTAATGGCAGACTACAATCATGCTGTGGAAAGTAAACAGAGTACTGTATGCTTAAAAATATAATACTATACTGTCTATAACATTGCACCTACACCAATGACTATGTAAAGGATTATTTGATGATTTACCTGGTCTTGAGGAAGGAATTCTTGCTATCTCGAGGGAACAAGGCTTTTTGGTCACTGCTATGTCTATTGAATCACAATGACTGCTGTCATTTTCTGAAGGAACTGCATCCAGAGGTACAGAGGGTATTGCTTCCAATGCATAACCTCTCTTCTTTGAATAAGATTCCTGAAATGCAAAAATTAAAGCAGGTAAGAGAGAGATATTTCTCAGATAACACAGAAAAAGAGCCAGGCTCAATAACTCTAGCTAGCAGAGTTTAAAATCCAGCAAATTAAACACCACATTCTGCTGAAATCCAAATTGCAACAGACTGGAAGAATTACTTGCATGCTAGAAGATAACATTTCTTGTTTCTTTCATTTTTTGTGTAATAGAATGCTTGTTTAATTTACAGAAAAAATTTTATTCATCAAACTTAGCATTTAGCAAAACCTGCATAACTGGTCTTGCTGTATAACCTGCTCTGCTAGGTTCTAATTCAGGGGATGTCTCTTTTTTTAATTCTATCTCATGAGAGCAACAATTACACTAACCACTGCAATTACTTTCTCTTCAGGGATGGTTTTACAGTATGTTTACATTATATATATACATAAAACTAAAAATATGCCTTCTCCATACAGATAGTGGAATCCCAGGCTATGAATGAAGATGAATGACTGCTCTACATTTGAGTAAAATAATGATGAAACACCATTTATCAGTAATACATATAGAAAATTCTACTCATTAGCAAATGTTGAAGGAGGGGAAAAAGGAACTAGAATTTTTGCTGGTCCAGTAAGCAGTCCAATCAAGCAGAATGTCTCTGTTTTAGAACATGAATAAGAAGATAACATACAGTTTCACCAGAGTTTATTGATTTGTGATTTATTTCTTTTAATCCCAGCAGAAAGCAATTGCATGGGCAAAGACATGTTTCCACATCTGTCTTAAATTGGACATATGGATACCTCAGAAAGTCAAGCCTCAGACATAAATCAAATATGATATAATAAAAGGGAAAGGGTTAGAAAGCACCCTGACAGTTAGATATTATTATATCCCTACTCAGAAAATGATTGAAGAATGTGATGATTAGAACAAAATGTGGAATAACAATTTCCTCACCAAGAGGCTGTAGGTAACAGTATCTTTTTAGGTAAATGATTTATACTGTTAGCAAATCATTACATTCATGAGTTTTTTTGCACATTTTTTTTCCTGGTCATTTTGCTCATATGATCTTTATGAGAGTTCATAGTTTGGTAATAATTCAAGGCCTCTTGAAGGATAGGATTGAGATGGCAGCAACAGGAGCTTCACTTCAAAATTTGACTTGATGACTTCATTTAAGACAGACATAAATCCTAATTCAAACCATCATTAATAAAGAACTTTTAAAAGAATACTGGAAACAGTGAACAGGGAAAAAATCACTAAAATAAAATAAAAACTAAAAAGCATTTGTAATTAAAAAAGATAAATTAGTATGTTCTAGCAAACAATACAAGAGTGGTGGTCACTGTTCAAAAAACCTGCCTAGAACAAGAATGTGTGTCTCTACCTCTTTTAACCTTTCCAGTTTATATCTAGTCAGAGTATAAACTCTGCATTAGTAATCTCATAGATAAAAACTAAGAGTGACTACTTTCAACTACTAGACTGTAAAGACACAACAAGGAATTAGTAAAGTTTGTAGTTGGGCTTCCTGCAGCTCCAAATACAACTTTTTTAACCTAAACCATTTCATTCTTTAAATGAAGTTAATAGAAAATTATTCAGAGGCATTGAGGCAGATGAAGTGCAACTGCAGGACAAAACTAGTCCTTCTTACCTTGAAAAAAAGGAATTTCTACCTTGTTCATTTAAGTCTGCTTTAAAAAAACAGAGGCAAAAATTTATTTACCAAGACATTGACTATAACAGCAGATTTGAATTTAATCCTTGTACTCTTCTAGAAACTTGCATTTAAGTCAGAATCCCAAAACCCTAATAAAAGTAAATCTGCCTATGAAGAAATACTGCAGCCTTAAAATTGTCACTAAACACCCAAGTGAAACACTGCTCAGCTCCTGGCTACATCAAAAAAAAAAAAAATCCACCATAAAAAACTGATATACAAAACATTAGAATAGATATTGGATCATACTATATGCCTATGTCAACAAATATTCTGTCTGTAAAGGCAGCCAACAGTGCTGACCTAGGTAACAAAAGAACCAGAATGAGACAAGGACATGTATGTAGGAGTGCTTCTCCTCCTGCATCACTTTGAGGGTCTCATATTTCCTAATCAAAAGGCGATGACTTTGTTTTGCATGTCTACCAATCCAACTTTCTAAAATTACCTTTTCAAGTCACCTTCAGAGGGCATACCCCTTTTTAGTTTGCATGTACCTCATTTTGTTTTTAGCTATCTCACCAAGTTTGACACCACTAATTCTTATAGTTAGATGGCCAAATGGACGGTTGTTCTTCATTTCTCCTCTCCTGTGGTTTCGTTTCCTTATTCACTTCTCTTTAGGGAATGAGAAAAACTAACGCACACACTTAGCTGTTCCAGGATTTTGACCATCCCTGCTCATCCTCTCAGCCTTCAGTGATGCAATAAGGATCAGATTTTCACATGGTATTCAAGCTGGGGGATCACCAAGTAGTCATATTAACATAATGATGTTCCCTCTTTTGTATTCTACTCCTTTCCTAATTGCTTTTAACATTCAATTTGATTTTCTGAATGTTATTCAACATTCTGTAATTACCACTGCACGAATATAAATGTCAGAAAAGAATAAATAAAAATTATATGGTTACTGAGAAAATGGTTGGAATTAAAATTACAAACAACTAAATTCTTCCTAAATATCTCCCTAATAAAGCAAATAACGATAATAGTAAGACCAGCAGAACTTCATTGAGTTGAGTCAAAAAAGAATTGTTAATATTTTAAGAAGACTGGAATTCCATCAACTGACTACGTGAAGATGATAAGCCTTAATTAAAAATTGCATATGTATTAAAAAAAAGTAAATAAAAAAGACAATTTCTCATTGCTGAAGAAAAGCATTGGAAAGTATTCTGTTTGCTGCAATGTGTTCTCTATTTTGCTGGTACTGAGCATTTCTAGAAATTTTTAAGATCTAAACTATTTCAATTTAGCAGATGAAATAAGATTTTCTATAGGTACCAGGCATAAAGCAACATGATTCTGTTTTTTTCTAAGATTAAAAGCTCTTCAGTATTCTTCTCAATAATATCAGTTCTATTGCATCACCTCACCAACTGCAATAACCAGTAACCCTATAGTAATGCTACATGTCCAAGTTATCATCCGCATAATAAAACCTTTTAAAAATAGTTTTCCATTATCTTTAGTCCTGAAATCAAAATAAGCTGAGTTTAATTTTTATTTTAAAAATAGAGATTATTCAATCTCAAATTTCTGTTGACTATTCAAAAATGTTGAAAATGAGATACATAACTGTCACCACTATGAAATCAGAATTAGTCCTTATTTGAAACTGCAACTTCATAAAAGTAATGTGCTGGGCTACTAGTAGATTAAAGTAAGTATTTTTTGTTGAAAGGATAAAAATACATACACAATAGAAATTTAAAAAAAAGAGAGAAGATAGAGAGTCAGTGAGTCACTGAGAGAACAGTCACCCATATTGATAGATTTTTGTCTTGTAGAAAGAAACAGCAATGTGACATTGAAGGTGCACAGTACATGCCAAGGACACACCACGGCCCTTATTCATAAGCCTCTGTGTTGCCTCTGAGCAAATGTTTGATGGTATAATGCCTATGATATATAATCTGAAACCTGACTAAACAAGATCAAAAGATTGTTCATCAGTTGAAAAGAATTTGCTCCTAAAATATGGCCATTGCAAAGGGTTAGATACAATTGCGAAGTGATATGCTATAACGTGACTGAATCTTCATGATGTTGAGTTAGGTCTTTTCTCCAGATTTTTGTCAGGTTTCTAGTTACTTTTGCTTCTGCCTTCTATATACTCACGCATTTCTTTTGAGACTCAAACTGGATGATGTATGCTTAAGGACTAGGATACAAGTATAAACAAATTTGTGTTTGCACGGGCTATGAATAAAATGATAGAGACTCAGCAGGCATCTAATCCGAACAGATATTCCGATAAGACAAAATTTGTACTGAAGAGAAAATTTTTAATTCTTCCATCTCCTTTCCTATAGAAACCAGGTCAGTTGAAGCTTTAGTATTTCCCTAGAACATGAGACAACACACCAGAGTCAGACATGACTTTCTTATTAAAGAAATAATCTCATAAATGTAGAAAGGAAGAATGCAATAACCTGCCATCTTTAAAATTTTTTTTTTCATTTATGCAATGAAGAACTGCTACTAAACTCTGATATACCCATTGCGATCCACCAGAGTATTGTACCTTCTCTCCTGCCTTGCTGCATGCCAGAGGACCAGCATGAAGAATCCAAGTGACTCTTCTTCCATTGTAGTGGGATAAATTCTGCCACTTTAGGGGAGTACTATGATACTTTACTAATGAAACTTTGGAGAATCACAGAACTACAGAATAGTTTGGGTTGGAAGTCACCTTTAAAGGTAATCTAGTCCAACTCCCTGCAATGAGCAGGATATCTTCAAGGAGACCTGACAGCTCAAGAGCCCCCATTCAATCTGTCCTTGAATATTTCCACATATATGGCATCTACCACCTCCACTGGGCAACCTGTTCCAGTGTTTCACAATCCTCATCATAAAAATGTCTTCCTTACATCTAGCCTGAGTGTATTTGCCTCAAACATACTCTGGCCACTTGTAAACAGACTGATGTATAATCTTGTTGGATTGGGAACTTCACACTGAAATATTAATGATAATAACTGAAGGTCGCTGAGAGGAATCAAGCATTCATGAAAGAGGTTCTAAGCAGTGACTGAAGACAACTAGAACCTTCTACTATGAAAACAAACTGAAGGTATTTCCTATGTCTCAACAACTGAAAACCACAAGTAGATGGTGAAATATTTATTTTCACTGCCTTTTCAGTGAAAGAGATCAGAAATATTACTGTAATTTATAAAGAAAAATAAAACAAGTTTATCTATTACTAATAATTTAATCAAAGAAGGTTTTATAGTATCATGTAATTAGAATAATTTTTCCATGAATCAAACTATGATAAATGCTCATTGTTATGACAGCTAGAATCACCTGAATGTTCAATTTGTCATAGAACAGACAATAAGGTTCATGATAGATTGCAAAATTTGGAAAATCACCAATAATCTCATTTAAGGGTAAGGACACTGTAGGATCTAATCTAGTCTTCACAGAGTACTTATAGTAAAGATTTTAAAACACTATTCTCTTTTACCCTCTCATTTGCTGTTGTGGGAATAATACATGTACAGAGTTACCTGAAATAATTATTTCCCTTTAGCACCTGGGACATCCTTTGTGAATAAGTTTCTGTAAGCCTTCCACAGAGCTAAGAAAAACATCCACTTTAAAAATCATGCTGTTTGTTTTCCTATGTATGTATTTAGAAACATAAATATGATGTGTAATTTTTCAGAAACCATTCAAAATGTAGATGTGTCTTTTCAAAGTTTTTTTTTTAAAAAAAAGGAGCACTATTTACAGAGCACCCCAAATGTAGGTTTATCTTCTCCTTTTCAAATGCATATTTTCACATATCCTGTTTAGAATCTAAAATTTCATGCAAAAACTCTACGGACATCAAAAAGCTAAAGGTTCCTACAAAGCCCTATGACAAAAACTCACTAATACAGCCTAAATTATAAATTTCTGATAGTACAGATAAATTGTGAGCATAATGAATGCAGTGTTAACCTAAGCAGCAGAAACATGTCGCTATATTTTAGGAACAGTTTTCATAATTCTAACTGGCAGATATTCAGCATTTCAAATGAGGTTAGATTGTTGTAGTCATGTTACATGCATTCTCATCCACACAGCACTCAAGTCATGAAAAAGAGCAGATGCTTCCTCTAACAAATAACTCACTGTGACAAAGAATATACTAAAAGTGTACATAGTCTGGTTTATGCAAATGGAAATGTTTGTGTGGCAATGTAGCATAATACAATAACTGGTTTGATAAATTATATAACTACAAACTAGAAAGTAATTTCCATGTTAAATATTCTCCCTTTTTTGCCATTGTTTTCATGAAAAATGTAAAATATAAAAATCATGTCTTGTTTTAATATCAAGTTATAGGAAATTGCCTATTTAAAATAAAGGCTCTTATATTAAAAAAAATTAAATGAGCTGAAACCTAAGCTCCATGGAAACAATATTTTTCTCCAAGCTTCTTATGCTCCAATGAGTAGGTTTTTAAACATACACACAGTGTTCCAATTGAAACTGCAAACATGAAGTAAAACTATTTCCTCACATTGTAAGAGCCAAATCCATGGAAAATGTTAGACATCAAGAAACCTTAAAGTGGAGTCAGTATTTACTAGAGGGAAAATGCAGAAAACAATTAACACACTACTCCATGTTAAGCAGACCGGCCAAAACTTTCTCACAGTATACAAAAAATACATGGGTTGCTGTGGAGGGGAGAGAAGGATTGAAGACCCAAGTAGGTCTTGAAGCAAAACACATCATTTGTGTAAATAGCAACCCAGGACTGCAAATTGACTTGATTGGAGGGGAGATAATATCACTAAAATAACACATTGTGGAAGTAATTTTATTTGAATAGAAAGCTTTAACATGTTAATCCACTACCTATAATAAATAATCTATGCATTTTTAGAAAATATTCTATATCTGCCCATGCATCTTGTTTTGAAGTCATGTTTGACATGATATGTCAAAGTCTTACTTTGACAAATTTGCACAATAAAGACCAATGAAGTGATACCACACACAATGGATTCGATAGAAGTTACAAATAAACACTTGCTATTTCAGGAAGGAATCTCCTGTGTTTAAAAGTTTTTGACACTGAAGAAACATCAATTTAACTATGTTTGGTTTAAAAGGTACAATTGTAATAGCATAAACCAAGATTCTCTTAGAAGAGCCTTCTCCTATGCATGGTCCCACAGTAAAACTGAAAGAACAAAACTATTTTTCCAAAATATTAGAGTTATTGAGAGTCATTTTATCACAAACTAAAAACTGTGTTGTGAACCATACTTTTAACTGTTACACAACTGAAGAGAAAAATGAGATACAAACTCAACAGACAAAGAATTTGAAATTGTTCATTAAAGATCACAGGATGCATACAGAGTTTGTAAAAGCTACTACTTCCTAATTAAATAGGACCAAATAAGTATTGTATGCAGTACATATGATATTCAGCATTGTGAAAACTGGGCCTAACAGAAAGACACAGAGGGAAAGTAAATTTATACTCTAAACTAGAATTGGTAAACAGTAAAATTGGTATACAGTAAAATACATTATTCCATAACAGGAGAAATACGCACAGTAGCAGCAGACAAAAGTTAACAGAATATTGTCCATATCTCCCATGCTCTTAAAAAGGCCAGCAATTTTCTATTTCAAACCACAGACCCCATGAACTTTACTGTTTCCTGTTCAAAAATGTGGCAATGTCCAGTAACATTCATAACATGGATATTTAACCTTATGGGTAAATTTCCATTCAGGGCTATCTCATCATGCAGCCTATATACCTGGCAAATTTATGAGAACTGATGTGGCCATGTTGAACTCCAGTAGACAAGACTTTCCAATGAATATAACTTAATTCACTACTCATCACCGAAGGAAAAACATTTCTTTAAGAAACATGCTATTTCCTAATGACTCTTTAAATAAGAAATCTCAATGTTTTACCCAAAGTTCTACTGCTTGAATTGTTACTGTAATGATTTCTGTGGTATGATAATCTACATATTCATTGCAAATACTCAGCCTTAGCTATTGTAAAAATGAAAACAGGATGAGAAGATTATATAAACTTGAATGAATAAGGATTATGAGGGATACAAAAATCACATTTTCAATGAAATTTGAAGCTTTCTATAGGTACACTGCAAGATTCCAGTTTTGGAATAGCTATCACAGAATCATGTGTCTATTTAACAAGAATTAAGGAGACTTGCCTCAGATTTGCAGCCACACTACCTGTATGCAATACTTTTACTACAGGTATTATCAGTTAGTGTCATGCAACCTTCCTTTATATGCAAACAAACTACTATGTCAGTGTTTCACAAACAAGATGGCAAAAAGTTTTCACATAATTGCTCTAGGTTCTGATTCAAATAATTTCATATATTTCAACAAATTAATATCAAAACTTCAAAATGGCAATGTAACTGCTAAAAGTTAACCAACACTCTAGTAATTTTCAAACTCAAGATCCTTTTATAATTTCATGATGAAGAAACAGAGTTGATGAGTAAAAGAAATTTGTTAACCAGAAATTCTGCATGTCATGTGAAACTACCTAACGCCAGACAACAGGAAACAGTGAGTCTTGCTTTCTGGGTTGAAAATGAGACTCTAGCCACTTAAAATCCAAACCATGGAGTCTGCAGTTCTTTGGTCACACAGTCCTGATGAAAAATAATTATCTCCTTGGGAGAAAGACAATAAGATTGCTATCCTTAAGAGGCAGCTCAAAAATTATTCATGTACTTTAAAATAGAACATTACATTCAAAAGAAATAAAAAAGAGAAACTCAATCTGGACACTTTGGAAGTGAGCGGAAAGGATTGAAGGAAAGCCTTTATCAGCTTTATTAGCTGCATACCCTTTGTGAGTGCCCTGGTGTTTAATTTGCACAAAAATTCAGTTCAAAAACCAAGCGAGTAGTCAAACACATCCCTCTACTGCATGTCTCACACTGGCTGTCTTGATGTGACTTCCTGTTCAACAGAAAAGCATCAATCAAGCACCTTCAGAGATGTCCACACTTTCTTACTGATACAGGGAGCAAAAGCATCTGGATGGGATTCTCAATGAACTTTCTGCTGTTAGTATTTATTCCTCACAACACAAAAACACTAGCTATCTAAAACTAGACTGAAGAAGACAGAACTTAATCCTCTGTCCACATACAAACAGATTACAACTGTTTACCAAAAAAGCTTTATGTGTATATAAAACTACTATGTGTACATAGTATCTGCTAATTATAAAATCTGATTAGGGACAAACCTAGTGATTTGTAAACACTTAGGCTAAAACACTCTGAGAATTATGGACTCAATTTTGCTAAATTCAAAATTAGAAAGAATTAAATAGAACTGAATTAAATAGAACTGAAAATTGCCTAAAGATTTTATTTTCTCTTTTCTTTTTCACAGTCTAAAATATTGTGAAAAAAACTAGCATGATATAAAATTACAGCACTTTCAAAAATAATAAAGTCAACTCGATACTGTCAATTTATTAATTTACCTCAATGTCTTCTCACATCTTTTACATTAAAAAACTCTGCAAAATGTCTGGTGGATGGTTCAGGTTATACAGGGTTATATTGAGACGCACAACACTTTATAAAATAACTATCTCCCCCTTTCTGCAAAGGAACACAACTATTCTCTATACTATGTAGGAAAATTACTGTTATTATACTAAGATTTTATGGAACAGGACTGCTTACTGCTTCTGGAATGTGAACAGAGCACCTGCATTCTACAGTAACACATAGTATTAACACCATTATAGACAGAAAAACACAGAACATAAGATTCCTCATTTCCTAACCGAATTGCTGTTCTGAGAGACCTTAAAGTCTAAAGAGGTATTTCACTAAAATTGGCAGATCACATTTTCTATCAATAAACAAACCCAAAATACCTTATCGTGAGAACACGAGATGATGTAGTCTCACATATTTCCCTTTAATATCTCAAATATGGACTGTCCTTCAGTTTCATTTTGCTTTACATCTAATTCACGAGCTCCTCTTAATTGTTACATAACAATCATTTGGAGATTTTAAGAAACTATTAGCCTTAGATCAGTTTCGAATTTTGGTGAAAATACAAGTATCTCTTGATAACGATATGTTTGTACGGAAACCCAAGTGGGATTAAGCACATTAATACTTACGCTTAAGTAATTTATTGATTCAGGATGTATCTCATTTTCCTACAAGTACTAAAGGTTTTTAGGGAAATACAACAGCCAGACATGAATTAAAACCCAAGGTACACAGTTTCTTTTGCACAGTAAGACAGGACTCACAATTACAGTTGTTCTTTTTAAAAGCCCAGTTGTCAGTCAGATCTTTTCTTCAGAAAGAAATCAGGTTCTATACATTTTACAGACTTCTTCAGGGACTTACTCAATCAAGCCATGAATTTCCCTACTACTACAAACTGGAGTCACAAATAAAAATTCCTCACAGTTTCCAGTATTAGCTTGGTTCTCAAATATATTTGTACCATCATTAAAAATAATTGGAAAAAAACCAAAACAACCAAACAACAAAACAAGAGATTAAGTTCTTAGGCTCAAAAAATGTCCCAGAATGTCAAGTGCCTTTAAACAGCTCTTCACAGAAATACAACCTTATACAACTGACTTAATGGATAATCAAAATAGTAAATCCACGTAGTAATAACTGTGTTCAGATATCACCACTCAACTGATCTCAAACTCCAGATACCTCAAATACCAGCCTTTTTGCACATAAACTCCTTTCCTCCTGTTACTATAATAGGAAAAACAAATATGGCATATCTATGATGGCTTTTCCCCCACAAAATATATTACAGAACAGTAACACGATTTGGTTAGATTAACCAGGAACTCCTACATACATTTTCAAGTTTCAATATACTGCTTTAATATGTCTGTTATGAAGCAGCTGGAGTTGAAACATTAAGTTTTTAACATAAAGTTGAATTTCCTTCATGTACAAAACTAATTGCTATGTGTTATTTTTATCTATTCACTGTGCAATTAAAATTCATTTATTTTTCATTTTCCTATAATTTGTCAAGCAGTACTGAAAGTAAGAACATTAAAGTGTGTTTTCTGGTTACCTCTAAGTTTCAAACAACAGAACAACAAAATGTAACATACTATTTGAGATCTTCCCAGATGATCACTGTGACTTGTTTCAGTTAAGAATGAGACAGTGTTAATTCAACATTAGTTTCAACATTAATTTGAATATCATTAGTAGGAATTAACATTACAATCATCAATATTTCAAATTATTTCTGACATATATCATTGATTCCAGTATTGTTTGACACCTCTCTCATCCCATTTAATTTTGCTGTTCCATGATCACACCAGGAGACTACACATCCCAGGAGTGCCCAGATTTACACTCTGCTGGACAGGGACAGTCATACTTTCACAAATAATCATTTATAAACTACAGAGTCAGTTCCAAATTTTTAAAGAAATTAGCTCATTTGAGGACACATGGCTAGAATTTTACAGAGAATTATAGAACGTAGATGTTAACAACAATATGAAAGAGATCTCTGGAGGTCATCTTATTAAGACTTTCAGTCAAATCAGAGCTATCTTAACCATTAGGTTTCCCTCAACCTTGACCAGTCAATCCTGAAAATATCTAAAGATAAATAAATACATTACAATTTCTCTGGTTACATTACATACCTGTTTAGTGGTGTCTAGATTATACAACTAGTGCAGTAAAATTGCATTTGTCACAAGACATCTGCAATCCACGGACAATTAGAAATTTACACTGGGAATAAAGAAGCTACATATGTCATACATACTATATACAAGAACAAAACATACAGCTTCGTTCCTTAAAATACAATCAAAAAATGCAGCCTAGCAGTAAAATAAACTACAATTTTTTTCAATGTACTTATTTCCCATCACTGTTCAGCAGGATATAATCATCACCTGCTGATTCTTTCTAGGCAGAATGTATACTGCAGTTTTCAGTCGCTGCTTCAGTGTGTGGGTGGTATGTTCCTGAAATTACTAATGAAACTTAAGTTTACTGCAGAAGAGACAACATTGCAAATCAAGAGTCTAACAGAAATATTTTTATGGGTAATATAGCTCTCCATGTGTTTGAAATGTGCTTCCACTGAATACACTGAAAGGTAAAGTTATTAGTGAATTGAAGGATGATACCTTTTCTCAGGATCAAGTAGAAACACTTTAGCCATTAGAGTTTAGTTTAAAACACGCTCTGAGTTCCTCTGTTCTGATTAAAGAACAAAAAAGAAACACTTCCTCTTTTATACTACCTCTCCTGCACCTTAACAGTTCAAAAAATTACTGTAACATTTGCACAGCTTGAAATCTAAGAAATTTTTTAAAGGTAACTGAGACTAGAATAGATTAAAACTGAAAGAATATGCTAAAATGAAAACAAGTTATGCCAAATAAAATTACCAATATTAAAATTCTCCAGAAAAAGACAGACAGAGTCATGCTGCATTTCTCTAGAGAGTGTCAGTACAGAGGTTGTTTTTTTTTAGGAATAGACTAGATCTCTATGTGAAAATTGAGTTAGCTCCTCACTTGATTGTCTCGTTTGTCTCTCATGTATCCAGAACTGTCCTTGAAAATGTAAACATAATTACAATGTAACTGTTTTCAATATCAGGCTTTCTATAGAACAAACTTAACCAGCTTCTACAAACAGCAAACAAAATTTCTTCCCATTAAAAATTACTTCTAAAAAGTAAAGATTTACATAAAAAGAAGTACAGAAAGACAAGTAGACCTTCTGGAAATCTATAACCCTATTAACTGATGCATCAAACTCCAAACTCTAAATATTTCTATCCTAAATATTCTAAATATCCTATACTGATAAAGATATAGTATTATGTACAGTTGAGCTCTTAAAAATTTAGTTAGGAATCCACTTTCTCTTCCCTTCCTCTAAATAAAAGGCGTTTTGTTGGAAATCTGTCTTCCACAGAAGAACATGTTACAAAGTTGCTAGAATTCCTATCTCTATGAATCTTAGAGTTATGTTAGAAGAATGTAGATCAATCTTAGAAGAAAATGTGAAGGTCTTCCAGAAGTCCATTCATTTTAAAAACATGAAAACCTGACATTAAGCTGGAAACATAGTGTTTCTTTAAATATTTCAGTAAATATTCCATATCTGTCTATACTTTTGCAACTATGCTTCCTGGCCATTGGCAACATGACAACTTATATTTATGGCTTTTAAATCAAAGTTCAATTTTCCCATAGCAACTGCTCTGTTCTATCTACAGACATTATTTTCATTTTGTAATAGTTAGACAAATGAGCTCTTCCTGGTTGTCATCATGTCAAACACAGGGAATAATTGCCAGGATTTTTAAATCATACATACAACCCAATTCAAGACACAGTGCAGTTGAGCTGATCCAGCAGCTTCCTAAATGGGACAGAGCTAAACCTGCCTTCTCTCACAATTACTTTTTATGGCAATTAAAAAATACGGTAGCATAGCTTTCAAGATTTAGGTGTGCAAACTGCTTGCTTTAAACTGATAATACTGTAGGAATCATCTAGGAGAGCAGCACTCATCTCTCTGACACCGCAGATAGCACTGTAGCTTCTTCTGTTTGCTGTTATCTGCAGAAGAGTCAAACCGCAATATCCATGAAAAAGGAAATGGAATGAAAACTACTTTCATACAACTGGAGTATGCTGCTTTATTCTCAAGAAAATGTGAACGTGTAGGTATGTGGGTACTGATAAACTTGGTCAAATAAATACATTAGGAGCTGGATAGTAAATTAAGCTGCACTGCAGAATAGATGATTAAGAACAAGGAATGATTTTATTACTGGCAAACAAGAGTGTTCTACACTTATTTACCGTATTCCTTACCTGTTCCTCACCTTGTGCTCTTTTAGCAATCGATAAAGCAAATGCCCCCAGTCAAACTGATGCTTATTCAAATTGCTTCCCCCTCTTTACCAAAACATGCGTTAAGGCAAAGTAGAAGAGAAAGGAAACACAGAATCAACAAGGTCGGAAAAGACCACTGAGGTCATTGAGTCCAGCCTATTACCTAACACCATTCTACTATCTAAATCATAGGACTAAGTACCTCATCCATTTTCTTCTTAAACACATCCAGGGATGGTGACTCAACCAATTCCCAGGGCAGCTCATTCCAATGGGAAATCACTCTTTCTGTGAAGAGATTTTCCTAGCATCCTGTCTAAACCTCCTCTGATGCAGCTTAAGACTGTGTCTTCTCATTCTGTCACTGGCAGCCTGAGAGAAGAGACCAACAGCCACCTGGCTACAATCTCCTTCCAAGCAGTTGTAGAGAGCAATAATTTTGCCTGGTCTATAATTCCCTGGATCCTCCTTCCAGCCCTTCTTGTAGATGGGTGTCACACTGGCCAACTTCCAATCACCTGGGACCTCTCCAGTAAGCCAAGACTGTTGATAAATTATGGAGAGCAGCTTAGAAAGCTCATTTGCCAATTCTCACATCACCCTAGGATGGATCTCAACCTCCACACTTTATTAGATGAGGAGGGAAGTATAGTTACTGAAGGTGAGGATAAGGCAGAACTACTTAACACCTTCTTTGCCTCCATTTTCAACAATAAAACAGATTGTCTACAGGACAAGTGGTCTCTTGAACTGGTAGACACGGTCAGGGAACAGTATAGCCCTCCTGTAATCCAGGAGGAAGATGCTAGAGACTTACTGACCTGCCTAGATCCTCATAAGTCTATGAGACCTGATGGGATCCAATCTTGTATGTTTCCGCATGAGACTTCATGAGAAAAATGGCCGAAGTACACCAGTTCCTTCACCTCCAGGCCAGAGCTGTTTAATGCCTATTTCCCATTTAAATATCATGACGTTGAAGAACTTATGGTTCTGTCTTCCCCATAAGGAAGGAGTGAGAAACACAAGTAGACTGACATGCACAGCACTCTTCATCATTCATGCCTTACTATTACCAGAATTGCTCCTGTACTTTGGTAATGCACAGCTAAACCACTACAAGACATGCAAACACATTTTTTTTCAATCCCTGTCTGCTCTTGTAGCATGCTCCATTGGGAATATTCAGAAAAGGATTCTGTGTTGGAATAGTCTGTCTACACAAATGCCAGCCAAGACACATAGCTAAATGCAGATGAAATGTGTTCACACATATATGGAGAACCCGTATATGAAGCACATGCAAAGCAACCTAGTACATCAGTAAGTGTTCCTTCTTGGTCTTACTCTTTTTTGCTGCAATGACGGATGAACAAAAACCATATTTCAATTCAGCTTGCCATTTATGTATATTATTGCTTCTGTCAGTATCTGTCACAGTGCCAAGTGCAGCAATAGGTCTTACTGTCCCTTAACATCTTCACCTGCGGCCTTTACCTTACGATGTGCACATGGGTACAAGCAGCCTCATTTTAGCTCAGCCTTGGACCCTCAGTTCCTGCCTGAGACAAGGTGAAGGAGTACCCACCTCTAAATCTGCCACATCTGTGCCTGTAGTGATGCAAGAACACAAATAATCTGGACCCTGACTTGCTGACTGGCTTCCCATAGACATCCTGGTGATCTACTTCTGGTTCCTGATTAACCTCACCAGTCCTGACCCCAACCCCAATATGTGAACTGACTTTCTGGCTTGACATTGGGACTGCTTAAGCATCACAAACTTGCCCGGTGTGCTGCACTCAGCTGCTCCCCCCACAGCCTGAACTGCTCCCTCAGGCTCCTGCTCAGGCAGCCCCTGAGGGGCCTGGCACTCTCACTGCCAGGGAGTTGCCAGCTCTCAGTGAACCCCAACAATATCCACTTACTAAACTTTTTTTCCTCCAAATAAAGCAGCAAACATGAAACTGTACGTTTTCAGTCTATCTTGTCTTTTGACCTTTATGCACTGAATGTTCTTCATCAAGGGGCAGAACTTGGTGTAGCTCATATGTACAAATACAAGAAAACACAGACTTTGCTTGTGCTAGGTCAGTTTGACACCACATTCTTTATCTGAACATTTCTCAAAGTTCTCTTAGCAAATTTTTCTCTAATGGTAGTTAGCATTAAAGCAAGGCAGACCAAAATGTCCTTGAACCTTTGTGAACTAGCTAGATAGAAAGACACTCTTGAGATAGGAGCACACTGTATTCCCTAGGAATTTGTGACCTACCAGATGAGGCTTCTTCCAGAATACGTTAGAAATAGATATGTTTTGGTTGCTTGCTTTGTTTCTTATTTTTAATCTAGGCTGTTAAGTCCCAGAGGATCATAATCGAAGGCACATGGTGTGGTTGGAGGCCAGTCACTAATGGTGTCCACCAAGATTCAAAACTGGGCCCAGCATTTTTAACTTATTCATCAATGACTTGGATAAAGGGGTTGATGCCTTCTTAGCAAGTTTGTTCATGACCTAAGCTGGGAGGAGTGGCTGGTACCCCAGCATGCTGTGCAGACCTTCAGAACCACCTCAGTAGGTTGGAGAGATGGGCAAAGAACTGCCAGAAGTTCAACAGAGGCAAATGCAGGGTCCTGCATCTGGGGCATGCACCTGTACAGGCTGGGGGCTGCCCTGCTGGGAAGCAGCTCTGAAGAGAAGGATCTGGGTGTCCTGGTGAAAACAAGATGTCCATGAGCCAGCAGTGTGCCCTTGTGGCCAAGAAGGCCAATGGTATCCTGGACTGCATTAGGAAGAGCACTGCCAGCAGGCCGAGGGGAGATGATCCTGCTCCATCCAGATTCAGAGCACTCCGCATTTGGAGTACTGTGTCCAGTGCAGCAGTCCTCTCAGTGCAAGAGAGACATGAAGCTCCTGGAGAGGGTCCAGCAGAGGGCATCAGAGATGATTAAGGGATTGGAGCAATTTTCTTATGAGGAAAGGCTGAGAGACATTCAGCACTGAGGAGAGATGCCTAAGAGGGGACCTCATCAAGGGCTATAACGATTGAAGGGAGGGTGTCAAATGAATGGAGCCAGGCTCTTCTTGGTGGTGCCAAACAATAGGATAAGAGGTAATGGGCAGAAACTGATACATAGAAAGTTCCACCTGAATATGAGCAAGAACTTCTTTACTGTGCAGGTGACCATGCACTGGAACAGATTGCCCAGAAAGGTAGTTGAGTCTCCCTCACTGGAGATATTTAAGAACAGTCTGGATGCAATTCTGTGCCATGTGATACAGGATGACCCTGCTTAAGCAGGGAGGTTGCACCAGATGATCTACTGTGGTCCCTTCCAACCTTACTTATTCTGTGAAGTGCACACCTTGCACTACATAATATGGAAATTAGAGACATAATGAAATTTTTGGTTTAGAGACTCATATCCACAGACTCTATTTATTACTAGATTATAGGCTTTTCTGATAGGGGTTAATTTTCAAATATGTTACTATGCCAAAAAAAGTTTGATATGAGTTGAAATTTGACCAGATGAAAAAGCAGCACCCAAAAATGACTGTAAATGTAGTCTTCTGCTTAAGGCACTCCACATAAGCTGTCACAAAGATACACAAACACAGAACAGGGACTAGAATTTTAACTCCCATTATCAAAACTATAAAGGAGTGAATCCTTACTCAACCTAAATTTCTTTTCTTGCCTTTGTGAGAATAAAGCTTAACTCCACTAACTGACTGACCAAAGTTACTGTGTCAACCCAATTATTTGCAGAACTCTGTCACGGCAGCCTGTGTTTCTTTGGACATCCTAGTAACTATCTACCCATGGACATATTAAGCTGATTATGCTATTTCACCTCTAAACTTTCCTATTCTATATTGCACAGAATTACCAGTCTCTTACCTTCCTCATTTGAAGATGGTCAACAGAGATCACACTAAAATGCTTCCAGCTTTTTTACCACTAGGAGCCATTGCTCACAAAACTTTTTTTTAAGGATCACATTTTTTTTCCCATTTTAATCTAAAGTGAATTCTCTCCAGATAAACATTATACTTTGCCACATAACTCCTATTTTTATGACTACTCTGAAAGAAAACTATAAATGAAATATATTCTTTTATTTCAGCTCTTGGACACAAAGAATATTCAATAGTATCATATTTTATGGTTGGCAGAAATACAACCATTAAAGCATGAAAAACCTTGTTAGCCATTGTAGGAAGATTTTACATGAACTAGAGATCCATGGAAGATGCTCTAGTACTATCATACTATTATAAAAGCTTTCTCTCAGTTTAACAGACATCTCATTGCAGAGTAAACTGTTTCCAATGGAGCCTGCAAAACCAGGATTGGAGATTTCTTTAGAAGCACTTTTGAGATTTTATACCTTGGAAAGTTTTCACTATCATCCTTTTTCAAATATAAAATACTCATCTCTGGAAGCCAACATTTTTCACAAGAATGTGCATCAGCTTTAGCAAGGATAGAATTTCTGTCCTGAAAACCAAAGATTAACTCCAGAAAAAAGCAACAGCCCCTACATTAACCTTAAACCATAACCTACAAATAGAATTCACTCTTTGCTAATATAAGAAGATATGTTTAAATTTCAGCCTCCAAAAATCCAGCTGTATATCCTTGCTCTCTGGATTTCTTTTTTTGGGGAGGTTGGGGAAGGGAGGAGGGTGGAGAGGAGGAGAGGACAAAACTCTTTAAGTCAATTCTGATGTAGAATTAGGAACTTTCTAAAATCCTGAAATTTTTACAAGACAAAGGTTTTCAATCAAGCTCTTCCAGGACTTCCCAAATTGTGAGACTGTAAAAGAGAGTTGCTTGTTCTGAGAATACCTGCATTACTGCTCTGTCAGGTTCTAAATGATATCTGCAGAACAACTTACACAGAACTTTCTAGAACAGCCCTTTCTAAAATGATGCTTCTCAGCACAGTATATATAGCAGTGCAATATTGCATGTCAGAAGTACCTTCAGCCAATTTTTTTTCCATAATTGTAATAAACCAAGTTTGTCAAGGAGATAATTGCCCTCTTCTTTGGCGTATTGAAAATTGTTAGCTCACTGTGTCACAAATGGACATTTTCATAATCTTACCTCTGACTCTGCTCATTTTTGTTGTGCAAACGCAATATATTTTTATAACTTTAAACCTTTTAATTATAGGAGAAATTGTCATTTGTGTTCAAGAGTAATTATTAGACCCTCTTCTCTATTTTTTGATCTTTAGGAGAGTATAGATTTTAAGACACAATGTCAAGTATCCTTATCTCATTGCTTCTTCATGATAAAGTCTGCACTTTCTGATATGTTAGTGCATTGACATGAGCATCAGAAACATATTTTTGTACTTTTACCTAAAACATGTTTTTTAGGCCAATTAAACATACTGTTCTTAATTCAAAAATTGAAGTATATACTTTGTATTCTCAATTCCGTAGAACAAGATGTTCTCTGCACTCTGAAGCAAATATGAAAGATCCAACAGATTAGCTAACAGCTTGAAAGACTGTATACAGTGTAGGCAATGCTGTATAAACCAAATTCACTGGGTTTTAATTTGGAGATTTTTCACTATCTAATTTCTTTCTCTCATAGAAACAAAATCAACAAAAGAGCAATAGTATCTCTGTCTTCCATTTTTATGGATAGAAAGGCATCTAGAAAGGCAAGTTGCCATATCATGAATGAATACATAATAAATATCTTTTAAAAAATCCTTTTTGTAGCCATAATTAAAAATCTAATTAGTTCTGAAAGCAAGAAAGATGAGACATCACAAGGCTGAGTTTAAAATTTAACTACAATTAATAAAACTAATTCAGGAATCACTATCTAAAAACTTATATCATTCTTGAAATGAATCTTTCTTTACAAGTAGGAAAGAGATGCCAACCAATCAAGCTAGCTGAATCCTATTTTCCAAAGGCCTTCCATAATTTTATAATACCTTTTATGTATATCTTACATTAAAAAGAAACAAGAAAATATCAAGGAAACATGAAAATGGCTTGTATGTTCATCACAGGAAAGGTTTAGCAATAGGTGATACATATTTAAATAAGAAAAGTAACATTTAAGAAATATGTTTTGAAACAAACACTTAAAAATTATAAATTAGTAACTATAGCACTTCTATTGTAAATCAGGATAATTCCAACAGCTCTGCACTTTGCTAAATGTCTAAAGTGATGGATAGTATGAAGTAGCAAACAGCTACTGAAAGGGAAAAGGAATATAAAAGCCCCTTATAAAAAGACAGGACAGCGCTCATTGTTATTCAAGCACATTAGCTGCCATATCCTGTTTCCACTGACTGAAGGGAAAGCTTTAGCATTGACTTCAAACAGGTGCAAGGCCCATGAGACTTAAAGGGAATAAAACGTACAGTCACAGTTTGAAAGCAACAGTGTATGAAGTGTGGTGAGACAGGATACGTAATTCCAATCTGGTACACAAGAATCTGACAAAGCTATTTAAATGCAGCGCCAAGTAAGGATGCAACCGAAAAAACCCAGACATTTCTAAACAGAAATTTGGCATGTCTTCGTTCAATGCTACAAAAAAAAAAAAAGCTCAGGAGAAATGCTACAGAAAGGAGAGTGCTAAATTACAGTGGTGGAAGAGAACAAGGGAGACCTAGAAGCAGCAATAAGCTTCATCCTGTTCTGTAGCAATACAATATCACTTGTTCAGGACACAGCTGCTGGAATGCTTTGGTGGATACTGCAGGCTGGTTTGCTCCAAGAATTGCTGAGACTTGGCCCCAAATATATTACCCGCTTTTATTTATACTGCTCTGTATTATCATGAGCATTTAAAAACGTTTGGGGATTTTTTTTAACTTACATACTCTTCAAAGAGAAGTCTTAGGCTATATTCTGACATTATAGTTGAGTTATGCATGATGTCCTCAATTCTATAAAGAAAGGAGCTGAGATGTCATTATATAAATTAGCAGCTAGTGAAAAATAGAGTACTTACACCAGAGGAAACTATATGACTGCAACATTTTTTTGCAGATGGAAAAGAAAACTATTCAACACAGCAGCTAGCAGTCTAAAATACGGGTAATAAACAACAGTCTTAATATTAAACTCATCTGGGTAAGTATTACAGTAAGATAACCAAACATCAACATTTAAATTTAGAACCAGATTCTGTCATTAAAATGAAGAGTGAAGATAACAATTTTGAAGGGAATCCGGCAAGGCTAGACATGACTGTAAGAGTTAAGGCAAAGATTAAGCGGCTCTTCCATAGTTATTAAGTTTTATTATGAAACTGTAAATGTATACCTGTGCAAGCATGGGAAATCCAAGGTTCCTGCATCCATTACAAGGTGTCAATGCCTCCCATAAACCTGAGGGACCACAAGTATTTTCACCTGCATCATCATCATCTTCCTCCCTTGATGATAAACGCATTGAAGAAGGCCTCTGTGTAAAAAAAAAACCCAATACTTTTAAATTAAACACATATTGTAAAGAAACTTTACTTAATGAAAGAAATTAAGAATGTCCCATTTATAAATTAAAAAGGTAAACTGCTATTTTAATGCAAAGCAGCTGCTCAATTGTTAATCTATCTACTTTGTGAAAATGACACTTTCTAAGAAAGATGCAGATTGAGCTATATGCAATTACACTTTAAAGATGAGTGAACATTATAATATATACATTAAAAATATGCATTCATTATCTTTATTATCAAGAAACTGGGAAAATATACTTCATTTTAACTTTAAAATTTGCTGTGATACCATTAAATTTAGGATATCCCATAGAAAATAAAAACTACTAACATTTCAAAAAAATAAAAAACTATCCCCAAAAAAGAAATAATATAAGCTGAGGGGATCTTGTTTCCATAGTCATCTGTTGTATTCAGAAGAGTACAGCTGTATTAAATTTGTCTGGATGAGTTCAAGGTTTTTGCAGATAAAAAAAAAAGGACTAAATCAATCAAAATATGACATTTGAGTTTTTATTTTATAGTTATCAATAATAAATGTGTTAACTTATTTTGTAGGCAAAATATGTATTCAAAAGCAACCTGTCTTATTTTGTTCCATCATCTGGAAAAGATGAAAAGTATTGGGAAAAGTCATTCAGATGTGAACATTACAACTTACATACTGGTCTCAGTGATAAGGGGAGAAATGCTGACTTTTGCCTAAAGCAGTATCCTAATTTTCTAAGACAGACAGAAACAGAAAGAGTGGACAATTCTCATATATTTATGCTAGTTTGCTACACGGGATAGTCCATCACAACTGAATTGCAACTTTGGCAACTTTTATTCATTCCAGGAGAGGAAGTCTAAAAGTTAAACCAGTAATGAATGATTTTTGAAATCTCATGTCAACAAAAATTATTGCAAGTATAAAAAAGTAAATTTTACACCATAATTCTTTGTCCGTATTTAAACTGGAATACAGAATAGTTGTTCTAACCTGCTCGACAGTTGTTTGAGCAGCCTGATATTCAGACACCAAATGCTGTCTTTAGGAATGCTTCTTTCAGAAATGGCTGGATTTTTCCTTGACCAAATAACAATATTTGAGACAACAGCTGACCACAACTATTAATCCAGTGGCAACATTAACTCTAAAACACTGCTATGAGGCCCGTATACAAATAATTTTAAAAATCCCAGCACTTAACTGCAGATTATTTTAGCCAATAGAATAAAGAAATGTGTGGAGTCTGCTGCGAGGAAGGGAATGGAGAAGTGAAAGAAAAGTAGGTGGGGAAAGAAGTACAGAAAGAGCAGCAGCTCCCAAGATGAACACAAGCTGATGGAATCTGGAAGAGAAAGCAAAGGCTCTACACAGACAGGCACTAATTCAGATTGTGTGACATCTGCAGATCTGACTCTTGTGCTAACTTCTTAACACCGATGTCGCTGGTATATCATTAAGCAGGGAAAATATTTCCAAATTCTATCTCAGCTCACTCATCAAAGATGAAAAACATAATATAACCATCTCCAGTAGTCTGATTCCCATCAGTTAGGAAATGGTTGTTTCCTTGTTGCAGACTTTATGAATCTAGCCATATCTTCTAAAGTTAGGTGGATTTATTAGCTTTTTATTTTAAAAGTCAATTTCCAAAACATTCTTAGCATGATATTTTGACACTCAAGTAGTACCACAGAATGTGTTGCCATAGCAACCAATATTCTCACACTGATTTATTAAAAGGATTGAGTTAATTCTACAGAGTGTGGGTCGTCAAAGACTATTATTGCTATACATTTGCATAGACAAAGGAAACAGACTACAGGTCTTTTCCTCTCTATTTATGACGCCATCTTCCACAGTGGCTGCCCTATGTTTATATTTTAAATCTCAGAATTGCTGTACCAGAGAATAAAGCGCCTCTTGCCCCCTGGAGCAAAAAGCAAAGAACTGCAGCAGCACTCAGCACAGTAAAGCAGGTAACACATTAGCTGTAAGCCAACGTAGTTGAAAGAAAGCAGAAGTCACACAAAAGTGTCAGTGTACCTTCTAAAGGTAAAAAGTACACACCGTGTATATCAGTGAGAATTTTTCAACACAACTAACGGTCAATGAAAGAATGTAATTCAATACATTTGAGGTACTGAAGGGAGAACATATGAATATTTAGCCATTACAGGAACAGAGTGAAAAAAAGCATACCATGAATGATAGGGGGAAAATACACATGCAGAACGAGTGTTGTATTATTTACATTAGATGTATTTTATATAAATAGCCTAAGATAGACTGAGAATGACAGGAATCTAACATCAATATGAATGAGAAGTGGGAAATACTATATTGTCAGATCTCCTGATCATTCAAAGAAATCAGTCAGAGTTCATTAGACACACTGTTGGAATAAACTGACTGGTACTCTCATGCAACTAGACAATTCAGGTATGAACATGATATAGGCTACTTTACAGACTACTGCAGAGTGGTTAGCTCTTCTTACACCAAATGATTGATTTCTGTCTTGCCCAGATTTCTGCTACTGATAAAACACTAAAAAGAAACCATTATGAAAAACCTATGAGAAGGGTCAAGAAACAGTTATTGCTATCACCCCTCTCACCCATCCACACTGCCAGAAGCCCAGTTCTTCCTAGACAACAGGCACAAAGAGCTATGTGGGAATTACTGCTAGGAAAGAGAGTTTGCAAAGAGCAGGGAAGGAGTTAATAGCTGCAGGAGAGAAAGGGGAGTCATAAGTCCCCCAGATTCCACAGACTAGGTTTGCATATCCTGCGGAGAGGGATGCACTAGGAGGAGACAAATAACATACAGAAAGATCTACAACCAAGTCACAGACCTCCGTCTGTCACATAAACCCATAAAACTCCAAACCCAGATCACCCAGTTTCCTGTTATTTTCTCAAAGCCTCCATTCCTTTCCCAGAACTCCCTAATTTTTCTGTTCTGCTGTATAATTTAATTTTGCCTCCTTAGAGATCCTTTGAACATGAAAATCTAATTCTGTGTGTGCTGCTGAGAAGCCTTGAAATAGCCCTGAAGGGAGAGTTTTAGTGAAACCAAAGTTATTTATGCCCACTTCTCAGAAAATAAATAAATAAATAAATAAATAAATAGAGAGTAAAATATTTCTGTCAACTAAAGAAAAATAGACCCTATTGAGAGCTTTTATTTATGCCTGTTTTGAATAAAAAAAAGGAAAATGTAGTTAGAAAATGCCACCTAAATCACAGTTGCTCAATTAATTGAATTAGACGTTATGAAATGGCAAAGTCAATACAAACTGCAATACTAACCTTCCAAAAGGCCATTTCTGCCTAAGTTAGAAAAAAGTGAGTATAAGCATCATAGATCCTCCAACAAAACAGACAGAAAATGCTACACAATATTAGATATGATATGCAAAAGGAAAAATTGGTAGAGAAACTGCAGAATATTAACAGAGAATAAAAGATTCATTAAAAGTTTTGGTTTTTACTGAACACTGGATTAAATACTAAACATTGTTTACAGCATTAAGAGGCTAACAAAGTAATTTCTCTATGTATAAAAGAGAGAATAATAATAATATAGCAGTGAAAGAGTAGTAAGATCTAGCATAAGAACCTTGGATCACTACAATTTCTGGCAAATTATATTTGGACTCTACTGGATCTGACACATCACCTCATATTCTCATGCCTAATGAGCATTAAAATTAATTTTAAAATTTATGTATAGAAGCCTTTCTCATCATGTCTCCATTTACATAAAAGGCAAAATTTGCCCAATAGGATACTTCAAATTGAAGGACACTATTCTATAAGGAGGTTATTCTCACAGAATATGTATGTACATGAGATTTGTTATCACGGTAACTTGACAGCTCTCTCCCAATCTGACAGCAACCCAATATTTATCAACAGACAGAATGATGAATAGAGACAGAAAAAGGAGAGGATGTGTTCCACTCTTAAAAGTTAACAAAAGGAGAAGAAAGCGGCTTTAGTCTTAAGCATTACTCACAGCTACCATACGTAAAACATACATAAAGTTACAGCCTTGCTTTTTACTGATTTCAGCTATGTACTGTCTACCATATGACCTCGTTATCTAGATAATTTTTCTCTAGGAACACAGTAAGTGATACAAAATCCCTTCTTTCCTTTCAGTCTCTTTTTCTCAGTTTTTAGTGAAAACTGATCTGCTTTCTGCCTTAACATCTGTAAGCAGCTACTGCTAGGCAAAATGTTACTCAATTCCCTTGTTTCAGGATACAGAGGAGACTTTCCTGTAAAAGTCTGGTGAAACTTAAAACCAACCATCAAAATCTTTACTTCTTGTATCTCAGGGGTTTTTTCATATTTTTGTAGAAGTGCTTGTAGAAGTATTTATAGAAGTATTGCACATACCCTTTCAAACACTATCCACTAGACTAGAGCAAGACAGCATCAGCAAACTATTAAGTGTAGAAAATAACAGGACATTTACCATTTGCTATTGCATCATAATTCTGGACACTACCATTAACTTATCATTTATCTTGTAGCAGATTGCATATTAAGAAAACAAGATTTTGAAATGTAGCAGCAAAGTCAACATCCAAAGGCAATATCCTTCTGCTTATGGAAGATAGGAAGCAGACACTTGATAAGCCAAATGATAGCACTCAATCTGCAACAATGAGGTCAGTGGGCTTCTTCTGAAGCTATAATTTGTCAGACATAGGGCCATACAAGTATTTTCTACGATCCTAACATTGGCGTGCCTCTACCTCTCCTTTGCCTGGGCCAAGGGACACATAGCTATATTGTGAAATAAAAGTAAAACAATACAGTTCTCTTGTCTACTCTTCTAGTATTTTGACCTTATACTAAGAACTAATAGAACAGGAAACTGCTCCTGAATGCCTTTTGTAAATTAGGATGAGCAGGTTGATCTCTGCAGAGGCTGTTCCCTGCAACTGTGGCAGCCAAGGCAGGAACAGCGGAGCCTGGGCAGTGTTCTGTGCTCTCAGTGCTCCCTCTGCTGCTGCCCAGACCGCTCCCAGAGGAAAACGCCTGAGGTATGCAGAAGAGAAAAAAACAGCAGTTGGCATGAAACATAACACCATTAGTTACTATTTTTACACAGAAGGATCCGTGCATTAAGCAACAGCATCCTTCTGAAGACCAGTAACGATCCTGACAATGAGGAGCCTCAGTTACGAGATACATCCTATGTCTCACAGATAAACAACAGTGAAACATTTTGAAGGCCAGGGCACACCTTTTCCACATTTCCCAAGGCAGCCTTCTCCCTGCTTAGTGTTCTTCTGTTTTCCATCCTCATTATCTCGTCCTTCATCTCACATCTGCTGCCATTCTTTCACCAACATGTTCTTCATTTACAGAGGTTAGTTTGACTGTGCATCCTGTATTCTGCAAAGGAGTATCAGGAGGACAAGGATAGTCTTGTACTTAATGCAGCTGAACGTTTACCTGCCTCTACCATAATCCCCATTGGACGCTGGGCACATAATTTAAACTTCTCCAAGATGGTCACTACGTTTGTGTTCCTTATGTGCTGGTATAGGAGGTTTGAGTGAACCTTGCACAAGAGATGGTGAGGAGATAGAAATCTTTAAATCAGCCTACTTTTGTTCAAGAGATCTTTGGCAGCTGGGAGACATAAACTTGGATTTCTCTCCCTCTCCAGCCTTGCAGAGCAGTTAACTCCCTGAAAAGATAACTTTTTTACAGATGACCTCTGCAAGGGGTGGGCAACCAAGCTGTTAAGAAGGCTCAGAAAGGAAAAAGGTTTTACATTCTTTTATACCTGGCATGTAAACATGCCATTAAGTTTAACATTCTTGCCTTTGAAAAATAAATTTTTCCTAAGTCCTTCCAATGCCTGGTGTTTTGGGAGTACCTGCTTTACCGCTGGCTATATTGAAACTGTGAAGGCAAGTTTGGAGGAGTGCTAGGCTGCATCAGGAAGCATCTCAAGAGCTTCTGCTACCCTTTTCAGCGGCATTTGAGCCTAAGTCCTCTGAAAATCCAAGCTCTAGCAGTCCTAGACATGCAGAATCTTGATCTCTAAACCACTGCACATCAGCCCAGAGGCATACGATACTATTTCGTGTCTAGAGGTCCAAAAAAAACAAACACCTCATCTGAAGCAGTCGCACAGTGAACTCAAGAACAGTGATGCCTGATTCTGGGAAGAAATTTCTGTAACATGAAGTCAGCAAAATCAAGGTAATTGACCATATGCAAAATGTATTAACTCTAGCAAACATGATTAATTCACATACATGATGAAAACTACATGAACGTGTAGTTGCTGCCCCTCAGTGGGCAAGTGTTATTGACACCTACCATGATAAACACCCAAGAAATTCATCACTGTCTCCAAAGCACGATCTGACAGTATAAAGGAACTACATGCAAAATCAGACGGCAAGTCCAATCCATATTGAATAAGGTCAAAATTTAAAAAAAAAAAAAAGACATTATAAAATGAGTACATCTGAATGTGCATTGAAAGCAGGGCAATACATTTTTTAATTCATCCTTGCATGTAACATAATGACAATTAAAACAATTCTGACTCTGCACTACTATCATAAAGAATGCAAACATACATAAACAAAAATTTTAGGATTGAAAAACCTAACAGGCTACAAATTAATCAGAAAATAACAGGCATAAACTAAAGAACTTTATCTTCCACTGACAAAGGAATTGTATTTTTCAAGTCTTAAGATAGCTTCTCATTTGCTAAGTAACCCTAAAAGAATAAAATGACCCACCAATTGACAGTCACTTACTAATGAAGTGGTTAATTTTCACGAATTAATTTTTCACTGAACGTAAGAGCTTTTGAACTGAGTGTCATGATCTTCATATGAAGAGTATTTCATCTGTTCATAAAAACCACTACCAGGACTCTCCTATTTAATGATCTCATACTTTGTGCATAAACCTTAAGTGCAAAGCAAAAGACACCTCAATGTATCTCAGTAAGAATCTTCACACTTTTCTAACTCCTGTGTAATTTTGCTACATAGGTGAATGTTTTCAAATGACGGAAAATTAAAAATTCAATAAATAAAAAAAATTACAAAGAATTAATAAGTGCTCTTAGTAATTATAATTTAACCATAGGGGTTTTTTTAAGAATTATAGTGTGAGACTATATAATTTTTATTTTTAAATATCTTGGAAAACAAATATTGTGGAGTTTTTTCAGTGTGAAACTAGCAAGATGAACTATTAACTACTGGAAGCTGCAATATGCACTGTCCTGAATTAAAAAAAAAGCACTTAGAGCATCATTCAAACTGGTATGAGCTGTTTGAAAGTAAGCATTTATTACAAGTAATTTGTTTAATCTATGGATTGATCTACTTCTCTTTAATGCACGGAAATGCAGGCACTTCCATAACTTACTCCATTCTAGTATTTGTGTTTGTGACAGGATTGAACTTCCACATTAATTTCTCTCTCTTAAAATTAGATAAAGTGAATCTGTGTTTTAAACACTTGTCTAATTTTGAACATGTACCTAACACTGATAAATCAGATTATTAGCACACTGATTACCAACTTCAAGTGACTAATATCAAACCATTTTGAGTTCTTTACCAAGAAAAAGAATGCAGCGCATGAACCACAAAGTCACAAGACTGTTCAACTCAACCAGTCATATAGAATGCAAGGGCACTCTGTGCTACAGAAACGTCTTTTTTGGGATGCATTTCTATCCCCAAGGCATAGTAGATTTGACCTAAGTTGGTATGTAGGAAGTGTATACAGAAATATAGGCAGTGCAAAAGACAGGAATTTGGTAACCATTTTTTGTTTGGTTGGTTTTTTTTAATCTTGAAATTTAAGCACAGGAATAGTTCCAATTAAGTTAATAGGATTTCTCATGCTAATGACAGGCTTATGTGTCTCCATGAAACTGTATGCATATGACTCATTCCAAAGTGACTCACTGAAATACTCATGTACCAGTTGAAAAAGAAGCAACTGATTATGAAAGGCATGACAGTCTGCAGAAAAGTAAAATCAGGTGTTAATAATTTTAGAAATATGAAATAGAATTAAAAGCTACATCATATTTGCCTTTGCATAAAGGCAAAAAGTATAATTTAAAGTAACAACCAGCATTTTTGGCTTTAAATGTCTCAGAAAGAAAATACTGCTCAGAGAATAACTGTGGAGTCATCTCTGCATTTAACAGGTCTATACTATCTGAATGTTATCAAATAACATTTAAAAATGCAGTGCAATGTAATTGCCACACAAATCAGTTGTAAAACATGTATTTTTTTCTTTTTTAAAGTTGTGAAAGAGAGGGTGGATAAGTGGGTGGCAGTATGATGAAACTTATAGAAATTACATTATTTGTCATGAAATAGAGCAGAAGGAAGAGAAATTAAAGCAGGGGAAAAATCAGGTGGTAAGTGAGTAGGCAGAAGTCACCACTTTATTACTCCTCCAGTGCACAGTGTTTTATTTAGCTCATATATTCTCAGTAAAAACATGTTACTGAAAATGCAGTTATTATTCTACTAAATTGCTGTTGGCTTATATCATACTTGAATAGACAAAGCCAATCTAAAGAACTATATACAGCACTGAGTCATCTGTAGATGAATACTGGTTAAGAGTGGATAATTAAAATGGCCTTGAAGAATGATTGCACTAGATTATTTACAGATCCACCAGTAACAAATTACTAGTGGTTTCTGTACTGTCATCCAAGTGCTAAACCTAATATAAACACAGCACAGTAAAATAGCTGGCAGTTGAAAGGTCTTCACAGGCTATAGATGCTGAAGGCCTAACTGGAAAAGATGAGTCAAAGGTTAATTTACATACCGGCCCCCCATAAGAGATGCAGAATAATATCAACTGGACAACAGCTCTTGATGCGTCCTAATATATGTGACAGGTGGAAGCAGCATTCAAAAATCTTCTTCACTAGAAAGGCAGAGGTTTTACTATGGCTAGTAGGAAAAAAATCCACCAGTGTGAAGCTCACATACTTCAAGCTGCTGCTTTTTCCTGTCTTGCATAATTAAACCAGTGATGTCATTGCAGTCATCTCAATAACCAGTACTACCAGAAGATTTAGGACAGTGGCTCCTTTTCCTGTTCTAGTTCGTCTGAATGCTCTTTCTGCCTGCGGTAGATTCAACAGATCACATACAGATCCACTGCAATACAAGCACAACTTTATGTTGTTTTCCAGACACACTCCTAGGTAGCTGAAGACCTAGTATTTAAATTCTTTCTTCAGCCACTCATCATATAGAGTCTTAAAGGTCCTGTAAAATAAACAAGTAACATGCTTTCATCTATAACTCCTGTGTAACACTGTATTTCTTATGAAGTATCATGACTAAGTGATCATGATCTGTTAAAACTGTTGAGACTCCTCAAAAGAAATACCACTTTGGACAGAGCCAATGGCAAGGTAGTAAATATTCCAATACCCATAAGTAAGCAACTATTAATAACTGAAAGACCAGCATAGCAATTAAAAAAAAGGTGTTTTAATGTAATTTTTTTCTAAGTTTGACAGGCTGTGTTGAGGCTGCTTCTCTGCAGGCTGTGTACAGTGTGTATTTCAGAGAGATTGGGCAGAGCACCAATATCAACAGAAATAATAGCAGTAGTATGAATGGAAACTGCTTAATCTCAATTAACTACTGAAGCAAATAAAATCTTCTGAGATTTTTCCCTCATGGCACTAAACCGAAGCTTATGTGAAGTTTAGAGAGGATAGATGTCAAGAGTAGAGAAATGAAAATAGATTATAAAATATCATATAACTTATTCAACTCCCATAATTCTCTGGAAAAGAAATTGGTGTAACAACCAATGCCTGCATGGTCAAGAAAATCTGGTTTCTGATTCTAATCTCAGTTTGAAAACTTACATCCCTGAACTTAGCCAAGGATTTCAGTATACAGTGAAGTTACAGAAAAGCTAAGGGATACATTTCTAGCACACTGCTGATGTCCATGGGCAAACTTTCCTATTGCATAATAAGTATTAGACAGTTGCCCTTAAATCCGAATTACTCATGATGTTCTATTTTATAGAGATACAGGAATCTGGTCCAATGTATTCTTCTGCTATTCATTTTCTACTGCTGAGTTTATTCATGGGGACTGAAAAAATCCATCAACAGAACACACTAATACTCTATGTCATGAGTGATCAACTACTTCAAGACTAAAGGACAAAAATAATAAATCTTTTTTATATGCCAATTATAAAATAAATCTGCTTGTTGACATTAGGATAGAATAAAAATGAAATTAAACAAGTAGTACAAACAAGTTAATGTTATAATCTCAGGTACTAAACAATTTTTAAAGAAAGCATTATTTTGTGTTAGCTTATGGGTAGTCATTTTTCCCTGTAATATATGGCACAATACTTACCATTAGTATTACTTATATACCTCTTACTAAGACACAAAGAAGGGAAACTGCGACTGCTGCTGCTAAGAAAGCATCTACTTATTCAACTTCGAAAGAATCATAGAATAAAATATACTGAAACCATGCATTTATTCTTATCTCCACCCCTTATTGAATCGTGTAGCAGTTCACATCTGTTTATACCATTGGGATAAAACAATGCCGTTTCCCTCGCTACAGAAAACGACTGAGACGTACCCACATGGCTCTTACTCCTCTCATGCATTTCCTATCACATAGCAATCATCAAGCTTGACTGTCAGTACCAAACTTAATGACTTTATTCTTAGACTAATGGAGTAAACATGAAATCAGGTAAATACAAAAATATTTTTTTCCTCTACTGTGTGTAACCTGATGTATAGGCAGAACACACATTCTGAGCTCAACGCAATCAAACTTGCATTGATAACTGCTGACAACAGTGATAGGAATTTCTACAGTATTTGTAGAATTCCATCTCTTAAACACATAGAAACATGAAAACATGAAAAGCTAAACAGTTCTAGAACAACATATTCCTCATTTAGATTGCAGGATAGAAAGGAGTAAACTTTAAAGCACCCTTTCTTCTTTTTTCCTTACTAACTCCGTTATCTTTTCCCTCATATAAATATCTACATATGAATGTGAAAAACATATCTCCCACAGAGATATAGCTCAGTCTTTTTACAAACTATCAAAATTAATTTTGCAAGTGAGCAAAAATTTATTTTCAGAAATTAAAATCTAATTGTACCTAAACATTGAAGTCCTTCACTTTCCTTCTAAACCTCATACATGCTTGTTATATGCTAAACCTTATTACATGCTTTATTGCTCAAACATGATTAACCGAAAAGATTACTAAAGATCACAAACAATTCTTAATCCTTAATGTTAACACTGCCAATCTACTGGAGGGACATTTGGATCTCAATTAAGTTGCCTCTGCACTGAGGTCCAGTGTCTAACTTTGGGCATCCTGCCTAGCCTCTAACTGCTAATCCAGAACACTGTGACTTTCCAAGTCCTTTGTCAATCTGCCAGCCCTACTGTAGATGTCTCAGCCGCCAACCAGACCAGAACAGCATTAAGATGCCTATGTTTGTGCAATTACTTGAGGGCAATTACTTGTGATTTAGATGCCAAGCACAGGCATTCACCATTTTAGATACTACAGGATAGCTGTTGACCCTTAATCACTTCTGCTGAAGGTATGACTAAGCCCATGTTAGCCCCACGAAACGAGGCACCTTGTGCATTCACAGTGACACTACATACTTAAAGGTTAAGGCAGATGGATCCCACCTTTGGGCTATCAGCACCCCTACTGGTGACGCTCTGTTCAAACAGGCAGAAAATGTACTTTGAGAAAACCAAGGAAGATGGAGATGAAAAGAATTTTTTTGTTCTCTTTTGAGGGAAAAGTTGAAAATTTTATTGACTGGAACACTAGTGAATAGTCTGAGGAGAGAAGAAATCCAAGGGAAATGCAGGGCAGGAGTCCACAAGAAATTTTTTTGGTACACCTCTAGTGGGAGAGGCAGAGCTTCAGGGAAGTATCTCTGGTGGCAGATAACTTAGTAACAGAAAAACTCATCAGTCTTCCTGATGATTTGCTTTTATAATAATATGACAAAGAGAGAATTGATATTAATATTGAACAGTCACCAGTCTAAATGGAAATCTCATAGTATTATCTTCCTCATTCTGTTTTTCCAGAAATCCCTGAAACTCTCTCAAATGGAGATTGCAGCTTAAAAATGGACATCATGTTGTACACTTCTGCATACTCCCAGGATAATGGACACTGAGGGTACTGAAGAAATAGAGAAGACAGGTGTTCTGCTATGCATGCCTGGCAACTGTGTCCACAATGTCACAGGCAGCTCAGGGATGTTAAGAAGAAAATAATGAAACAAATACTTACGAAAAAAAGGTTCTCCAAATGTATAACATCAAAAAAAATATTTAATGAAAGCAAATATACTTCATATTGTGAAGACAATTTTAGGATCAGTTCTGATAGACTCCCCAGATCTTGGCTAATCCTATTGAGAGTAGTAGATTTCTTTGGTATTCATACAGGTATAATGAAACAGAGATTAGTTGTCAAATTATATATGTGCTCAATATTGAACTAAAATTGTCCTTGTGAAAAAAATGTATCTGCTGTAGTCAATTTAATAAAACATAGCTGTCCAACAGAATTCTTGAGTAGAAAAATATTACTCATCATTTCCAGAACACCCTAAATTTACACACAGCTTGATAACCATAAAGACAAACAAGCTCTTTGAACTGAAAAGCTTACATTATAATTACTTTATATGGAAAATATTCTGCACCCATATCCAAGATCCTTATGCAAAAGATTTAGCTGAGATGAAAGAATCCACAGCAGGGCAAGTGAAAGTGGCTGGCAGCATGGCAAGATTTACATACAAAATAAACTTGAAAATGCTTAGATTACTTAGTCAGGAAAAAGAAAGCATTAAGAAAGAACAAGCCTGAAGTATTACAACTTATGGAGGGTGAGTATAACATATTTGTTCTTTTCTACTCTGCCAGATTTTACTGCAGAAGAATAAATGGAAGCATATACACAGCAAACAAAAGAAAATGCCTGTATATACAGCACATGTTCTGCAAAACCTAGCAATACAGGGTCATGGTGGTAAACAGTAGGACAGACTGAAGCAAAAGGATTAGATGCATTTAGGATTCACCAGTGCAAGCTAAACACAGAACAGCATTCAGAAAGATGCATTTGTCTGTAAACTACTTTCCTGCAAGTACCTGATAGTCAGGGAATTTGCTGCCCACACACATAATTGCACACACTGGTTAAATATTCCAGAAAATCATTATAGTGGAAAAAAGAGTAGGTATTTTTTAATGCAGATAATATGAACTGGTGGCTTGGCCAGCAGCTTTCCCTAGTTCAACTTAATTCCACATAGTTTAAATTATACTAAGTGTTGCCTTGTTTGGAGATTTTATATACTTAAATAAATGCTGACTTTCTCACAAAATAGGTTTGTGCAGCACACTGGAGGATTGTCTAGCAATCCTTCTTCCAAAAATGGCAGCAGCAGGGAGCTGCAGGCTAATTTAGTTAGTCGTGAAGCATGATACCATGTAAATTATTCTGCGTAGAGTTCCACATAGCTGCTAATATGACCCCTCTAACACAGAAATTTTTATAACACTGCGTTGAAGCATAATACAACCTACAGATACAGAAAAGAATCGTTTTTAACAGCTATAGAATGCAGACTAGGAAAGGATACATAAAAAATGTCTGAAGTCCCCTCAGCAAGCTAACTTACCTAAAAAACAGGAAAAAAATTTGTATCAAGTTGGTAGTTTCCCTCTGCTTCTTTGTAATCGCCAACTCATGTTTAAATAGAATTAAGAAATTTACTTTCAGAAAGTATATAATTCTATATTGACCAAGTGGATGCTTGGTACTATATGTCATACTATAAACATCTAATGAAAAACATCACAGCAAAATCAGCTCTTTTCAGTGGGAAATACCACTGTGTGCATTACAACTTGGGACTAACAGATAGTTTTTAGTTGTGTGGTAGCTTCTACAAACAATTTTTAATGTTCTATAATCTTATCTTCAGAGAGTACATAGACCTTCGCAACAAGGGAATCTTAAAAAGTAAAGTTTACGTGTCCTGGGAGAGACGGCCTTCATATTTTTATTTCTCATAGAAAGAAGAGCAAGTATATGCTTGGAAACTGAAGACATAACTGGACTCAGTGCAAAAGTTAAAGAGGAAATTAACACAAAATTCTTGGAACATCAAAATTTGGCAATACATAAATTATCTAACATTATTATAAAAAGGGAATTCAGTGAAGCAGCAATACTCCAAACACTGCTTCTCAGTACAACTCTCCTTTTTTTTATGTCATAAATACTTGCAAAACAGCAAAATACAGCAAAGCTTTATTATCAAATTAAGTGTTACTATATTAAATAATCTAAAATTTATCTGCTTCTGTCCATGAAGCTTGAAACAATCAGGCCTGATTATCTTACTATTCCCTAGTGAATAAGTAACTACAATTGTTCTTGAATGTGTTTTTAATGTATCCTCATTAGTAAGCAATTGTATTTACTTCTGGCTTGCTCACCATGTGAAATTTCATATCACTCCCTCAATAATGCATGTGTGCAAGAGTGGAACATTTTTAAAGGCTACATTGGAACCAAGATAGTAATTATTTTACTCCAGTGTGTTTGGTTACTCTGAGCCATTATATATTTCAGTCCAACCATTATTTATTTAATTACATTAAAGGTAAAAAAAAAACCAGTATCCTTGCACAAAGTTGCTAAACGGTTTACCTCAATGTTCTTTAACAAATTCTAGTGATTATTACTTTGTGAAATAAAATCTTTTTTCCTTACTTTTTAATCAAAAATAATTCTTTTCCTTAGCAGAAAAAATTAATCAGAAAAACAGAATTCTGAAGAGCTCTGAATAAGTTATATAGTCATATATATGACTATAGTCATTTTTCACCAACTCCTTTCAAAATCACATAATTCTATGCTTTCAAATCTTCCCTTAGATGTAAACCAAACACAATCACAGTTTTATTGCCTTTACATAGCCTCATCTCCCTGATATTTGGACAAAAGAGTAAAAACTGAATTTTCTCTTTGAATATATATCATCACTTTTAACAAAATTACTATATTTTTAATTATATTTTTTTTCCACCCTCTCTTAACGTGCACAAGTATCAATTTCCCTTTCTGGATGACAGAAGTAAGCAGAAACTGACATTTATATACCTGTGATGAAATCCAAATCTTTTTCCTGAGACCACACAGAACCTTTCCTCATGCTAAATTTTAAGTTAGTGCTGCCAGCCTTTATTATCTATTATATAACCACATTAAATTTAATCATATACTGCTGCCACTTCTGTGAAATCCCCTTGAAGTACAGCCACTACAGGTTTTTGCTATCTTCAGTTTTTCAAAAAAAATAGGGGCATTTAACAATATCAGTTTCTCAGTATTTATTCCAGGTAATTAAGCAAAATCCTTTAGCAAGGATCCTCCAATCCTGCTGTTGAGAAGTCAAAAACTTTCTGGAACTGTGCCTTTAATCTAAACTCATGTCACAAATCCAAAGACATCAAGATATTGCATTTGCACTTGCCAATCAATACCACAGTTTCTGTATTATGCTTCTGAACACAACAGCATAAATGTAAAAGCAAACATTGCAAGCAGCTGCCTACTGTACAAGATTAAAGTCACTGTTCTGAAGAAAATACTTCAATTTGGAGCTTCAGTTGTATTGAAGTGGCAGATTTTAAAAATTAGTTTTAGTTCAAAAAATCTCATAACTTCTCAAAAAATATGGAGAACAGTTATGGTTACTGTACAAAAAAACACTTTTCAAAGTAAGGGCTGGAATAAATTTTCAAACAGAGTAAGATGAAGCTCTTCTAAGAGTTGGTTTTAAGAAAACATTAAAGTAAAATACCAAGTTTATAAAAGAAAAGGATTGAGATTTATTGTATCCAACACGTACATATATATTTACATACACACACACATATGGAGGCATAGAAGTTCTTAGTACTCTATTTTGTGTTTTGCAATGTCAAGCTGTTCAAAACATAAAAAGTAATATATTCTCTGGTATTCACAGGATTTTTTTCTCATAAGTACAAAAACCCTATTCTTCTCTTTTCTGATTTTTTTTTTCTTCAAGAAACACAATATGCAAATACATTGCAATAAAGATGGCATATTTTGATGCTTAATATCACGTTTAGAACGATTTGTTCTCACATGAATACATACACAGGAATCTCACACCTGACAAGAAACTGGTAATGATCTTCATTAGTAGTCAAACGACAGAGGAATTTAAACAATTTACTTGCCATAGCTCAAGAGTCTCACAAAATACACTTTAACATTCTTCTGTTTATTTTCTTGACACACTTAAGATGTCCAGATCCTTGCTCTGAAAGTTAGATCTATTTAAATTTTTTTACTTGCTGCTCAATTCACACAGATTGTTTGAATACACACTTGGTGTGCAACCTCTCTGCTATTAAACACATCTAAATTTCACCCTGATGTTTCAGTTTGTAGTTAAATGTATGTCACGATGCTCCATAAATTTTCTTCCTAGAGGAATCAGAGGTGTTCATTTTGAAGTATTTTGTACTATTTTGAAGCATTTTGCACAATTTTTACACAGCAATGAAAAAAAGTTGGAAAACTCTTATATAAGATGGCTGCTTTTGTTCTTGAAATTACTGAACCAGACTGCCATCTATTGGAAACTAATTTTTTTTAAAATTAGATTTTTTTAAAAAAACAAACTGAAACCACTGTAATTTATTGTCAAAACCTGATTTTGCTAGCAATCATACTTAACTCCTTAAGGAAACATGTTAGTTAACTGAACTGTGATAAAAATCAAAGATTTTCCTTTATCTTTTTCCAGATCATGTTTTCTGGAACGTGTTTTGAAGCACAGCACCTTTTCTGACTTGCTGAATAATCGAATTCTAGGATTTTTTAGAAGATTTGTATCTAGCAAATATAGAAAAGCTGTAGTATGTCAGCACTAAGAAACGCACAAATATAAAGCTTTCCCAGTTTGCCTGTGTAGCATCTGTCAGGGCCTTCTACGTCTTTGCATACATAGAAGAACTAAATAGTGTATTCAAGTCACAAGGACCAAAATGAGAAAAACAAAGACAGGGACTGGGAGTAACAATCTATGAATGCACTGTTAACCCCATCCAGCCTGCAAGTCTTTGAGAAAAAGCAGGAATAACAACTAAAAAGATGCCTAGGTGTATGTATGCCTTTTTGAACTCTCTCTGAAGTAGAATTGCAAAACTATGATCAATCCGACCTTTAATTTTGTGCAGACAGTGAACACGGGGTTGTTGCCTGATATGTTGTAATATACATATTTTAATGACTGGTGAAGACAGACTAGGAAACACGGAATTAATATTTTTACTTACTTACTTTTACTTAAGGCTCCATTGCAATCTCCCTCTCCTAGAAGTACATGCCTTCCAGTCCACAAGATCCTGACCTTCAATTTTCTTATTCAGTTCTTTCATGACCCAAGGAAACTGAAGAGTCAGAGCTAACTAGTAAGTTGGAACTCAAGAGACTAAATGCAAAATTTTCTTTTTTAATTTTTCCGTTTTTTTTTCTTTTTCACTTAACCTCAGATCTGTGCAAACTCTGCTTCCTATTTGACTTTAAATACTGTAAATACATAATTCTCTGGAGTTTTAATGTCTTATGTCACACGTCACACACCTGGTAGGCAGAAACATATAAAGTAATAAAGCCATGTAGTGTTTCCAATGCAAAATTTGATAAAAAGAAGCAGTCCCTTAATCCCAACATTTCAGAATAACTTGTTATATGGTTGGATGACTAATTGTCTGATAACACAGCAAGAGGAAGAACGGATTCAATTCTGTCCTAGACCTAGACTTCCAACCCACAACTTCTTCAAAAGAAAATGTAGTATTCTACAAGTGCACCCTTATGCCATGGAAAGAACTAAATGCCACTCTCCCAGATGAAGCCTTTTACCATCAAAGCATTACATTAAAAAGCAGGCGTCTCCACTACCTTTACACTAAACGAAAACAGCGAGCCTCACTCTTTCAAAGAATTGAGTTTGGCACTTGAGATTCGATTCGGGAGAGAATTCCAGGATGTGGACTCAACCTTATTTAGTCAGAGTTTTGTCAAAAAAACACAGGTTTTTTTGCCCTCTTCAAAAAAGCCAAGTGTTTAAAAAATGCTTTGAAATACACTCTGCTTCCTGATTCCTTCTCTTTCCCAAGCCCATGTTATCCTCAGGAGGTGGCTCCTGATGCACCTTACTCCAACTTCCTAAGTTACTATTCCAATCAAAAATTCCCTAGCTTTGGGTTCCTACTTCTCTGAATAACAGATGATGCAAAAAAATGCAGATGTGTCCTAGCATCCAGTTCCTTTGCAGAATCTCCCTAAGATGACAAGGTGTCATAACTTGGTCTTTGGAATCTTTTCAGATCACTGGACTATAAAAAGTTGAAAAGCCTGTACCAGTCATCATCTCTGGAACCAATATTAGTTCAAGACATGGCATCACTTCACATATTATCAACAGGAACTCGATTTCTACACCTCTTCAGAGCAGATGCTGGCACATACAGCAGCGAAAGTTAGGGAAAAAATCCTGGTTTGAAACTGAAGTAACCGCTCATTTATGGAGGCACACCATGTCTGCCTTGTGTCAGAGCTGGTAACAGAGAAGAGCAACACTTGGTCCCTTGGGCAGAAAGAGTCTGTGCTCCAGCATTACCTCACTCCTGTGCTGCCCCTGCTTCCAAGGGGTCTTGGCATGCGCAACAGAAACAAATGCAAGCTGAATGAATACAGACAGAGAAGAACCCACTTTACCTATTGAGATTTTTACAGGAGATTCCCAGAAGGAGAAAATATTAAGTCAGAAGAAGCTGCAGGATCTTTGTCTTTAATACATAACCAAGGAATCTATTTCTGATTCCCCATATTTATATACATCTCCACTTCTTTCTCTTTGTATCTTCATGTTGTTACACATAAATATTCATTTAAGTTAATTCAATCATCATCATACTGTCACATGTCTTCCACAACCATTCTTGCTGGTCCTGCCCACAGAGTAGTGTGGCAGCATTTCACCTTTGCAACCATTTTCAAAGCTAAATATATCTTTTCATCTTGCTGCTTCTTCCAAATACTCTTTCATGGCTCTTTACAGTGCATGTGGGTTTTTGTATCACCCATGCACTATACAGGAAGTCTAAACACCAAGGGAAGGCAGTACTTCCTCAAAAGACATTGTATCTTCCATTTTTTGATGCAAGGCAGCCAAGTACCAACTAAAAAGACCAAGTAATCCTAAAATATGTTAAAAAATGATACTTTAGAATGAACAGGAGAATCTCCCATGACAGTAAACAGTCCTTTCTATACAGGCCTGTATAGTGGGCTTACTCTAAGGAAAAATATGTTCTCTCCTCCATCTTGAAATCATGTTGGGAATGTGCGCCCATCATCCTGATTACAGTTTTCTTAGAAAAGCTGGATGAACTAGCAGGAGGGCACTATAAAATGCTTTAAACAGTCCCCAATTCTAAAGATTTGTTTTCCATCTATTTCAATATAAAATAGATGAAAGCCCCAAAAAATGTATTACCTAATTTACCTTTGTATATCCCTGCTGCACATGAATTACAGATTTAGTGTCTGAATACTTTCTATTCACATTATTTTTACAGACATAAATGAAATATTTCAGTTGGAGCAGACAGATTTATATGGACTACAATTTCTGAAAAATAGCAGCTGTACAGATTTAAGTTCAGAGAAACTCTAGAAAACTGTCTAAAAATGCTTAAATGAGATAAGTACCTTGTTCAAAATGAGTTATGTATCCAAACATTCGAACATCTGCAAAGGCTTTACAAAAGTATCTACTGCATTTCAGGGCAGCTAACCATCTCTGTAAATCTCATTTTGTCAACATACGTAGTAATGAATACTCCAGAACATGAAGTCCTTAACTTGCTGTGGTTTTCCTCACAAAAGAGGAAATTTAACTTTTTCTTAACTTACAAACAGCATTAACTCAATTTTTTTTTAGCATTTTTCCCTCTGTTCTGTGCTTTCTTTCCTATTGACTTATTGAGGAAGAGAATTCAATGAAAAAAAAAAAGAACTTGTTATAGTAGGAAAAAAATGGAGAACTTTATTCACAAGACTAGTAGTAACGAAGTCATCTTCAACTGTAGTTGGAAATCACTGAAGCACCACAACCACAACAATTTTCAGACTTCAATAGCATCAGGCTATGGAGGAAGCTCTACAGTAACAAAATGTATAATAATAACTGAAAATAGTAAGGTGCTTCTGTGGAGGGGGGGGTGGGGTGGGGTGGGCACATCTGATCAGATTCTGCAAACATTTAGTATTAAGTATAGTATTAAGCATATTGATTTCCACTGATTTCTCAAAAAAAAAAAAAAGCTCCTCCTTGCCATGCTCAAAACAAGGAACCTGAATGTTTGGTCCTATTAGTGGTGCCATAAAAAGCCATTCTGAAGTGTGGTAAGCAATATCTTAAGTAAAATAAGGGGAACATTGCATGCTATATTATTTTTTCTATTATAATGTTAAACTTGTACTATTCTCACTCTTGTACTATTTCTTTCTTGACTGTGCCATAAATAAAGCAGATGTAACTGAATATGTTTTCTTTGTATCCCATCTTACTTACTACATTAAGCTTGGTTTGGCTTCCACTGGTCATAAGTTCTTCCTCTGATACTTTGCTAAAGTTTTCCAGATAATGGTCTGATATTGTATGAGACAGATCTTCAAAAGAGTATTCCTTTTCTTGGCACAATTTGATTTCATCTAAGAGCTTTGATAATTCTCCAGTCACAGCTTCACCTTTAAAAACAGACACACCATTAGTCAATCATTATAATACCAGGATAATTAATGCCTAAAAAGGAAAAGCACATTCTGTAAATTTTATTGAGTATCTATTATATTCCATGCCTTATCTTCTAAACAATCTTCATGCACAATTCTCCTGCCAAAAATAATGGCATCTAATTCCAGATTGGGAATTTGCTAGAGGTAATCTACATACTTCTGCATTGCCCTATACCTTGCATTCAATTAGGATGAATTATAATACATACTTACCCTTTCTCTGTTTTTTAATCCTGAAAATTGTCTAGAAGTAGCAACTATCCAAGAATACAAAAATTAATCCAGGAATCTAAAGTTTCTACAAAAATAGAAAATCAATGTCCCATATTCTGCATCAGGTTCATCTTTGCTGCTGTAATCAATTAATGCACTAGATAGGTTCCATAAACTGTGAGTAGGTTGAAACTGAGTTTCTGGCACGCACATCTGTCCCACAGAAGTAGCTACGCTTTATAAACAATTCCTGCTCACTTTTTTGGGACTAAAAGGTGGAAGGATATACTGAGAAAAAAACCTACATGTTTAAAACACATCTCCCTGCAGCAGTCTACCAGAAGCTTAGTGCATTCTGAATTGCGTTCCATGTTTTCTCCTTAATTTATCAGATACCTTTAATTAAGAAATCTACCAGAATAGTAAGGTAATAGGCTTAGCATGTCTATACTGAGGGCCACTATTAGAAACAGTGGTAGTAGTATGTACTAGAATCGAGTGCTAACTATTCTGCAAATAGCCCACTGGCAGCAGTAAGACCTCCACGGACTAAAAAGCTACTCGTTATGAGCAATTGCATTAGGCTCTGATCATCTACTGCGTGTTACACAGCTACCTTTAGTAATGGTAATGAAATTACAAGTGAAAATCAAGTTTTTCCAGGAGCAAATAAAAAATCCCTTCTCTTGACTTGGTTTACAACAGTCATATTGTTGGAAACTACAGCTCTTAGGCTTGATAAAATACAGATACTTTCACATTACCCCATCTTTGGAAATAAAATGCTGAAAAGGAAAAGCAGAGTGAGCATATTAAGCTCAGCATATATAAAACAGACCAGTACATTCATATAACTAAAGAATCCTCTAATAAGTCTTGTATCTCTTTGGTCTTGAGTTCTGTTTGTGTCATTTTTCTTCATAGTTACTGTTTGCTATGCTAAGCAAAGAAATACTCACAAAATATTTTTAGAATTATAACCATGGCCAATTATTACTGATATGTTCTGAGCCAAGAATAGAAGTTAATTAAAAGCATTTAATTACCTTTTAATATCTAATTAACAGAAATTTTGCATTCAAAACTCTTGTTACTCTTCTTCAATGTTAACTTTGCACAAAATATGTATATTAAGCAACAATATAATCAAGCTTATTTGTATTCTGCTTTTTAATTGGAAAATTAAAAATGTAGCAGATTTTTTATTATAATAACTAAAAATTGGAAGCAAAACACCTAAATATTAAAAATTATTGTAAAATTATGATACACTGCCCTATAAAGAAACAAAACTACTGCTTCCTACAGAATTACGTTCATGTCTCCAGTCCCATGTTTTCCCATGTATGGACTGCAGTACTTCTTAGTGGGAAAGAATGAATTCTGAATGACAAAACTGGACTGATCTGTGAGACCACACTAACCAACTGGCTGATTGCTGCCAGAATAAAGACATAAAAGACACACTTTGCCTGTTTCTTTCAGTGTAGGTACTCTGTCTCCTCTGTCTAGCTACCTATTTTCATGGAAGTCACAGAAAGTAATTGACACTGCTATTCATCTTCCAAATTTGGTTTAAATTATTTGAAATTAGATTGTCAGAGAATGGCAGACAAATGGATGGGAAACATGACCAAGTACAATTTGTTTCATTTAGTATCAGATTACACAATAGACAAAAGCAAAAGTCAACTACATGTCTTACATTATTTATACTTTGAAAGCAGAAATCAGGAATGCAAGATCATGACCTTACCATTAGGAAGTCAAACATATTTTAAAAATATTTACTACTTAATTTCAGGATACACATTTCTATTGCATGTGGTAGTTCACTTCACAATTCCACTAATCTCAAAGGAACTATTTATCTTCGTACACCACATATCTGTTAAGTACTCCAATGGGAAATACGATTTGAACTATAGCATTTGTTCACTATCACCATGAAGATTGTAATCTGACATGCAGTAGGAAGCTTAGTTTTCTCATGAGTGAAAACTTTCCTTGCAAACACATTTAAAAATAAAAAAAAAGAGGAAAAAAATAACAACAAAAGAACACCACAACTCACACAACAAAAACAAAGAGGCTTAGTTATTCACCAGTTGTCAATTACATTTACTCTGGATGTTACTGAAGGCAGAAGTCAGGTTTGGTTTTCTACAAGAGGATGATTTTCCTGAAAGACCAGGACGACAAAACACTAAGAAAACGTCCTATTTTAGTGGCTGTGTGTGTAATGGTGAAACAGAACATAAAATGAAAGCACGTGCAGACAACAGTGATCATCATAGTGTATAAAAGCTGCATTAGAAGATGAATGGAAGAGCAGTACACATATGATCTTTGAAAGAGGCTTCCAAATGTAACACAATTGGAAGATGTACTCACTGGGAAAGATAAAGTAACTTCAATTTTTAACCTGAACGTGAACAACGCCTGCAGAGTACATCAAGTAAAATCAAAATACTAAATATATTGATTATTAAATGTTTAAACTGAGATAAACTAAAAAGATTTAAGATCGACTAATGCAATACATTGTAATTCATCAGTGACTTGTCCTTTCAGAGAATACATTTCCTTGTTGTTCTATATGACATGGGTTACAGTGTAGGTAGTCAAGATAGTTAATTCATGATGGAAAAAAGCTTCTTGATATCAATAACTTCCTTAATCTTTTTCATTTTGTATGTTTGCATCAATGTTTTAGTAATAACTTTAATATTAAAGAGAAGTTCAGTACAGCTTTTGCATTCACAGAGCACATGTATTTACTTTTAGCCTTTGGAGACGAAGGAACTTCTGGGGACAAAATGCAAGATTGATGTTCTGCGCATTCCAGCGGGCGTTCCTCTGAAATACTTGCATTTCCTGTTTCCATATATTCTGCAATTTAAAGATACATATACACTTAAATTACTGAATTCAGGGAGTTTATTCCAATCACAAGTACATTTTCATTAAAGCCTTTCTAATTTTTCATATTATTCATATGTAACTTTTCATAACACTGCTGCAAGGCAATCATTTGTTGAAACATATAACAACACTCTAACAGCCAGTTCTCTAATCTTCTGTAACTGTTACAGAAATCTCATTGTAACGACTTGAGACTATCCCTGCATTTTTTCTGTCTCCTTGGAATACGAATATAACTGTTCCTTTATACTATTACTGTTGAAAGAGACTTTTATTCTACATTTGTGGAGAGTTTTTAGTCAAGTTATTCAGGATGTTCATAATAAGCACAAATATTGATACTGTTTGATACTTGAAAATCAAGTATTTTATTTACAGCACAGTAATAGTCTATGAGGAAAAAAAGAATGCAAACAAAAAATTTAGTTAAAACTAGCAGGCTAAAAAACACTGTGCTAAAAATTCTGAGTTTTTTCTCCTTAAAATTTCTCTTGACCCATGTTCACGCCAGTGTTTATAAGAACAGAAAGCCATGAAATGATGAACATGCTAAACTTAATTTCTTTTGATATAAATATCTACATTATTTTCATGTGCTATTGTACACAGGCTACCTCAATGGAAGGCCTTAGTGAGTTGCAGTACAATAATAAACTAGAAATTAATTTATGCAATAGTGGCACTTTTTTCCCAACAGAGTGACTGATTTTCAGTTCTGTCAGTTAGTCTACATCTGTACTTTCTTGAGTTTCTGAAGTTGCTTAAACAATTTCTTACTGATACTGACACATGTTGCAAGACACACAAAAGCAAACTACAGTAACTGTTTTCATCAATATCACACTGAAGGACTAAGGAGTTTCTGGGAAGTGAAATCTCCCTGATTTAATTTCTACAGTCAACAATGCACTTGTTTAGCTCACTGTTACTCATGATTAAATAACAAACTCCAAAACCTAAATACAACCTGTGATAAAAAAAGACATCCATGAACTTGAAACTGGAAATGGCATAGAACAGCATGCAGTTTAAGAATGCTTTGCAAATTTATGCTTTGTTTTGGTTTTTTTTTTTAAAAAAATGTATGAGTTGAGAGCGCCATATATTAAGTTTGATGGCTGGTAATGGTCCCCTGGATAATCCGTCATATATTTCTTCATATGAAAATGGATACTTCCATTTTTTTTGTGTGTGTCGTGCTGAAAGCAAAGAAGTAAAGATGAGCTATAAGAGATCACTAGAAAAATAGCAGCATGACAAAATGCTCTGGAATGTTTTCCAGCTCTGTCAGCTATAGTCCTTGTCAAGTTAATGTGCAAAGATGGAGAAGACGCAAAAAGGAAGCCAGATCCAAAGAAAATGAAAACTAAAAAGGAATTCAATTCATGCCTGAAAATATTTGCTTGGTAATTATGCAACTGTCCAAAAGCAAATCTAAAATGACATTTTATCAGGTGTAGCTGTTACAATTATTAAATCAATACAGCTATTTTTAGTAGAGGAAATGAAGTCGAGATTGTGAAGGACTTTAACCTTGCTGACACATAATCATATAAGACTACGGTTTTAAAATAATCTTCTATTTTTACTGTTTGTCAGGCCCCACTTCCAGACCAATGCACTCACCTGCTGGAGGCTAGTTCTGAGGAAGAAATCTCAATTTCAGTGTAAGTCTTAAATACTTACTTATAAAAATGCAGAGCTCCTTCCAGAAAACCTTTACAAAAGTCTAACGTAAGGTACAGTGTAAGAGGTTTACAACAGGCTAGCAGCATACCATCCTCTAAGGGTGCATCCCTTAAAAATTTGGACTCTTGTAGGACTTCTATTCCTAACTTGATTTTATACTATTGAAAAATTCTACCAGATACAGACAAGGCAAAGACAGGGTCTCAGTTGTAAGAGGCTTAGAGTCTGGGTAAATGTATATTTACCCACAATATTGGCACAGAAACAAACACAAAACAGCTGATCTATATTAAGAGCCAAAGACAAAGCACATACAAGAACTGATGCTTTCACCAGCAGCTGAATTCAATTCACCTGCAGCTGACTAGCAATTTGTCTTCAAAGCCTGCCCAGACACATTGAAAAAAATATGATTCTGTTACCATCATTTACTCTGGCTCCAAAGTGCTTGAGAGATTGCTCAGGTTGTATTTTTTCTTAAAGCAAGGAAGATAATTCAGAACAATACCAAGCTTAATGAATTATACCACTTCATGACCAGAACAATTTTCCCTGCTGTGGTCTCAGAGAGAGAGAAAAGCCTGTCATTTCTACAATGTGGGAGAGCAAGGCTGTTTAGGACACAACCTGTCATATTCCTAATGGGAAGAATGGACTATTTTACTTTGTTTACCCAAACGGCAAATGACAGTTCAGTGGGGATTAATACTAAGAATTCCAAAAACTTTACCTGCTTAGTAGAATTCTTTTCTGCAGTTACCAGATTTTGACACAGCCCCGCTTAAGTAGGGACATGCGTACAAAAAGTAATAGGATAAAAGTGGCCTCACAGCAGTGGAAATTAGAACAGTGGGGAACATAACCCAGGGTAACAAGCTCTGGAAAGTTCAAACAGCTGGAGGTCCAGACTTCTCAATTTCTAACACTGGTTAGGCCAATCTAAGGAGAAGGGAAAGAGTTAACACATAAGCAGAGAAACACAGCTGCTTTTCCACCATGAAGAGAGATGGCCCAGCTCAGTGACAGTTGCTGCTGAACTTCAAGGGACAGTAAGAGCATAACTTGCTTTAACTTCAGCTCCTCTTAGATCCTAATTTCTTAGTAAGGTGAGAGGGTTAAGATTTTTGCTTTATTTATAAACCTTGACTTTTACAGTAATGGCCACATTCACCTCAGGGAACTTTTTACCTATAGTAAGGAAAAAAAAAAACCACAAATGACTTTTTAAATTATTTTGCTTTAAATGAGGTGTGAGCTCCTTTCCCTTCTGTTTTCAGTCTCTAGGTCAGCCATGCTATGGGGTGGATTCATACAGAGTTTCTCTAGAGCAGTTTCCCCTAAAAAGACCAAAAGGGTTTTTAAAACTCTAAAAAAAATCAAAAAGGCCAAATTGGGTTAGAATACAAATCCAAATGCTCATCTTTTCAAACAGAAGACTCCTCAAGTAAGTAGATCAGAGAAATAAAACTTGTTTCTAAACCACTCCCCTCCACAACCTGTGATCCTCCAGGGGCATGCTTACACCTCCTTCACTCCATATCTTCCTGAAGGGCAGCAATCTTCAGAAAACCTTCTGCCCTCCCCAAGGCTCTTCTAGAAGAGCCAGCTTGAGAGCTGTCAAAAATCTCCTCCCAAAACAGCTTACTTACTCCACTGGGAAGGAACCTACCTGAGGCTTCATGACCCAATTTCTCATCTCTTTACAGAAGCTGCAGTAGTAGAAAACTGATAGGTAACTACTGTTGTCAGGTGTGCTAAGGTGAGTGACTTGAGCTGACATGAAAGCTGGCTGACTTCCATCTCCTAAATTTCAGAGGACAATTCTGAATGACTCAAGTTTAATTTAATCCAAAGAAACCTGAAATCAGTAGATGTTTTTGTGCATGTGTTCAGGGAAGTTGAACAGAAGCAAGTACTGAAGTACTGCTATGATTCTGAGATAGGTAAGGGTGCAGCTCAACTTTCAATCACCACAACATCAACAGTTAAATTAATTCATAAGCACAATTAATATTCTACAGCTTTTGCACAATAGCCTATAAAAGGAGATGATCAGTTCCCAGGAAAAAAAAACCAACAGAACAAACCAAAACAAGCCCACAACCAAAAAAAAAAAAAAAAAGAAAAAAAAAAATGGAGATTGAGATCTCAATAATATAATTAATAACTTGGTAAAAGGTGCAAACAATGTTAAGTTCCTAAGCAGCTTCAGCAGAAAAGAGGAAACAGCCTTCCATTGCATCTCCCTCCATACTGTCTATGCAGTGGTGCTTACTGTGCCTTCCTGGGGCTGTGCCATTTTTAATCGATTTATCGACTATCTCCTTTTTTCATAATAACAAGAATTCTGCTTCCAGAAATAGTAAAAGAGCAAGATTCTAATAGAGAGCATAAGGGGCTGTAGAGAAAAAGTTGAAAGATGGTATAGCATGCACCTGCGTCACGTTCATATGCACTGAAACTAAAACACAGCTGGTTGGTTTAATTTTAGGCCTACTAGCCTTGGCAACATCCCTTTTATCTTCAATGCCTAATTATAAAGCCCTAAGTGCCGATACTGTTAACTGCTTCAGCACAGAATTGCACCCATGAAATGTATCCAGTAGCCTGGCCTTACTTGGCACAGTATCCTAATTCTATGCTCTTTGAGTATAGTGCCTACACAGCTATTTCTTCCTTATCACAGTAAGAATCTAAACTCTAATAAGTATTTTAAAGTGAGTTCAATGCAACACAAACCTGACCAAGACACAGAAAATGAAGTGACATATGAAAGACATAGAATTAAAACTTGAACTGTCATTTCTATTAATTCCATCTATAAACAGTAAAAAACCATCCATAGCATAGAGCTTACTCAGCCTTTTTCATGTTGCTCTTTGAAGTGACTTTTTAATTTACTTTTCTTCTACCAGAAAATGCGCCAACATCTCAAAAAAAGTGGCAGACTTAACAAATACAAAAAAAATATTTTCGCAGAAAGCTCTATTGGTATTTTCTCAGGACAGTGAGAAAACAAGTAAAGATCACAAAAACACTAGGATCACTTCTAAAACCTCATGGGTAAAAGGTTTTATTTCTTTTAAACCTATAAACGGTAAAAAGTAGTTTTCTAAATATTCTTTTAAAAAGGAAGAACGATTTATGTCCACAATTCTTAAAATCTGGGAGGGCATTTGTTCACAGGCACGTCAAGGTGGCTACCAGCCCTGAAGGGGCTCAATGCTCAATGGATTGAGCATTATTTCCTCCATGAACTTCTTCTAAACATATAAATTATCTCTATCAAACAATAATTTCCTCAAAACCAACCAATTTTCTTTCCAAACTTTTCTAACAATTCTGTTACCTATCAGCATAAAAGTGTTTAGAACCTATTAGGTCCACCGGTAATACCAGTCACATTATTTCCTCGGTTGTTTCTGCCAAACTGTTCATAGGCAACTTTCAGTCTTTGTTTTATATTTTGAAAGCTAACGTTTTGTGGCAGGAACAAACATTATGCTATGAAAATGCTATAAACTGTACAGTAACACTCCTAACAGTGCAAGGAGAAAACAGTAAAAATTAATGAGAAGGCTAGGTGATAAAATCTTACTCTATCCTGGCAACATGGTGAAAGAATAAATTCAATGCTCTTTCGTCTGCATAAAGAACAAAATTAGCAAGAAACTTAAAAAAAATCTGGCCAGTAATTGTCTGACACCATTAATTTAATTTCTTTTTCCTATAAGCCTACATGAAGGAGACATGTAAGCTTCTCTAGACAACCATCTGGAGACAGCAGCTTTAACGGGAATGTATTTGGAAGTCACTAAATCGCTCTTAGTAATTGCCCCTTCTTTGCATGGAATTCATTACCCATCATTGAATTCAATTACAGTACATTTAGGATCCCCAAAATCCCAGAGCTTCACTGATTCTACAGCTACAATGGAATAAATACCCGCACTTCAGTGAAGAGTATACTCAACTGGCTTTTTAGAGGAGGGCAGGTCAACTGCATCATCAGTAGTGCTAGTACTAATTGCTGCCACTCCTGATCTTATTTTTCAACTTCAGCTCACAGTTCAAACTTATCTTTGACAGATAAAGCTTCAGTGAATATTTTTTTGGTGATGAAAAAGAATCTAAGTGGGTTCTAACGGAGTTCTGAAGGGGCTCCTTAAAGTTGTGTTAAGAGACGGAATGGCATCTTCGTAACCATTTTTCATCCCTTCTGACTACAAGGCAGAGAGAGCAAAAATAAACAGCTGCTCGTTACAAGCACAGTTTCATCACACTAATATGAGTTGAAACTGCTAAGCAGTCACCTTTATACTTTCAAGGCACACATTTGAAAAAGATTCTATGCCAATGCACACAAAAAAAAAAAGCCTTGAAATGGATATATTTCCTTTTTGTCTGTTTGTGGTAAAAACTGAGGGCAGGTACTGATCCATCAACATGAGAAATCCTTGAGAGGGGTTTGGGTGCTTAATTATTCATAGAGGGTACTTGGAAGAAACTGTTCATCATTGGGGTTGAGGCTGCAAAGTTATCACATTAAGGAGAAAATGGAACAATAAAGCAATACTAAAATGAAAATTAGTTTAGTTGGTGATGGGACTTTATGATAAATCTTAGATTAATATCTGAAGGATGATTGATTTGGATGTCTAAGAAAGTGGAAGCTCTGACTGACCGTTTTCCTGCCATTGAAGAAGTTTCAGCATGGCATTAACCCTCTTTTCCTCTACATATTGGTATGTTCATGCTGTAGCTCAGTGAGGACATAAAGGCTGAAGCTTGAGTCTGCGTCCAAGACAAATTAGGAGCTCACTTCTGCTGATAGGGGGAAGTCCAACATCCCTCCCCCATATCTTCCTCCCCACATTTTGATTCCTCTAGATACTTGGGACAGAGCTAAGTCTGGGACCTGATCACACAGGAGGCAAGTTCATTAAAACTCCTGAAGTATAATATTAATTCTTAATATTTTATATGCTATTGAGTACATTTAATATACTTTATATTTTGTATTTTACTGGTTCATGAGCTATATTAGGTCACTGAAGTCTCCTGTAAGTGGGGAATATCTGAGGAAACTATTTAGGTGGGAGGAGGAAGGAGGAAAGGAAAGGGAAGGAAAAGGGAAGGAAGGAATAGAAAGACCTCATGACGAGCTGTTATTTTGGTTCCGCTATAACATGAATATGCTTCTTACAGGAATATCTCTCCTCTATCCTTCAAAATTTTCATAACACTTATAGGAGCTTTTTATCTTCATCCGCCATCTCACTAGGAAAATAACAAGCTGATCAGCAAGTTTGGAAGCTGTTCAGAAAAGAAAGGACACAGCACGTACACATGACCCTATTTTCTCTAGGAAATGTTCTTATAAAATACAGTTATGTGGGAGACTGAAGCATGAACTAGTTCATATGTAGAATCAACACTGAACTGATTAAAATGGCTTATTTAAAGGTGGGAATAATCAATACAGATGGAGATCCATCAATGATACCTGCAGAGAACTCCTCTGTCAAAACACAGTTAACAAAAGACTAATCTGAAGACGCAGGGAAAAAATTACATAGAAGAGAAGAAATGTTTAACACTGTTTAACATTTCTTAGGTCATGTTTCATCACTTCACTGCCATCTTCTCGAGTAAAAAATTGAAGTAAACAAAGGACTGCCATCAGTCTTACACCATGAGAGTAAGATGAGGATTAAGAACAAGCATATGTACAAAAAAATTGCATTATTTCTGCTGGTTGGTTTGGGGTTTTTTTTTGTAAAAAAATATAATTAAATATTTTGAAAAATCTGCACTGTCAGTCATATAGTTGTTATTTATGAACAAATAAAGCATTTCAATTTAGGTTATCATTACTATTTAATAGAAATGCAGTGAAATACTACAGTACATTATTGTGTAATTAAGAATATACACAGAGTAGCTGTAAGTGACATGTTAATTTCTATGGTCCACAAAAAAATAAAGGGTTTACTCTGAAATTTAGATATTGAACCTTTTTTTTTCAACTAGCAAACAAGAATTTTCTATTTTTAATTAAAGACTGCTCTTTTCTCTAATTAAATATTTAAAGAGTAGAAATTCCTATATACCTTAATATTTCTCCATGCCATTCTGATTTGTCGCTAACAAATGTATAATCGAATATGACTTACCTTGAAGTAGAGCTGCAATTTGGAGTGACTGCTGAGATGGATGTTCTTTAAGTATATCCAAAACTGTTCTACCCAAACTGTCCTTTATGTTGGTGTCTATTCCTGAAAGAGAAAATGATCTGTGGTGGAATTTTTAACCCCAAGTGCTTCGGATTAGAAATGTAGTATATCAGGCTCAAATATCTTCCAAATTGGGTTTTACAACTGTAGCAGATTAACAGCTGTTATAGCTGAAGTACAGCATACTGTTTAAAGCTTGACTAACCTAAAATTCACATGCTAACATGGATGATTTTTATGTTTCTGTAACTCATGGGGATGTAAAGTAAGCTTCTTAAACCAAATTTGTGATTATTTTAACAGACCGTTCCCCAGAAACCGCCATCCTGAAAAGAATATTTTATTATATTAGACCAAGAAATTTTTGAATATTTTTTCTACATTCCTCTTCAAACTGCTTTAACTCATTGGAGACTTTCTATGTGTAGTATACGGGCACTGTGAAGAGCTACAGCATTTCTTCACATACTGTTCAGACTGCTGACAAAATAATTGGCTCAAACTGTGAATGTAACCATTAGGTTTGAGACTTGTCCTGACTCAGAACCTGTTGTGCATGATATTTACTGCATGACTGTCTACCTTTTTCTTGTAGGGGCTACCTTGGAAATGTCTGTCTTATGGTAGAAGACTCCAGTTGTTTTTCAGTTTGGATGTACTTTCACAAGAAGTAAAGGCATTAGATTTCCTAACAAAGTGAAATTCTTCTTGGGACACTGAATAGAGGAAATCAGACAAAGCAGGATTATAAGCACATTCTGAAAGCATTTACCAGAAAAGGCTGCAGTTTTAGTAATTTCCTAACCCAGTGAATAGTTTCCTAATTTGTTTCATAAAACAAGATTTTTTTTCTCACTGAAAATAAAGGTTAAATATTGCTGGGCTGTTTAGCAATGGCAGCTGACTTACAGAGGCCAGACACACCAACTTTGACCTTTTCTTTGCAGTAGCTGCTTACGACATCTGAGTGTTTTTGATGCAGAACTAGAGAAAAGTGCATTGTTAGGTAAAAAATGACAAGGTGGGGAATGTTGCAGAAATGCGGAGCATTAGAGGTTGAAGGAGTTCACAGTGAAGTTTCTACTATCCTGTCTTGCACAATTATATGCTGGCAGAAGCTCTAACATATTAATCTATAAAAAGTATTCTTCTTCTGTAGTCTAAAGGGCTTCCTATGTTTCTGTGATGTCCTCTAGTTCTTTCTTTTTAAGGAAATAAAAAGGTGAAGATCCCTTTCAGCCTCCTCCTTATTCATCCAAACTGGAAAGCGACTTGCAGGGACTTTTTTTTTCTGAAAACAGATCTCACATCATGTATACACTAGTTGAGATTCACATGAGGATCTATGATTAGGACATACCTTCTTTCGAAATATATAAATACCCGACCAAGCACTGATAATAAAGACAAATGAGATCACTCAGTGTAATGGAAGTCTATGTATCAGTGAGAAGTTATTTCTTGGTATTTTTATTTTTGTTGATCTTCACATTTATCTAAGACAGTTGTCTAGATGAGTATTCACTTAGAAAAAAAATCTGAAACCCTTATTATATAGTAGATGGATTTGTTTTGACTTTATATCCCTGTTCTTCCATCCTTTTAGGACAAATGCAATTCTCACAGACACCGTGCCTCTCCTTTCTTCACAGGCACTCAAAGTCTATCCTGGAAGTGAAGGAGCAAGCAGGATGCTATGTTTGTAAGGAATGGCTAACGGAAGGAAATAAACATGAACATGAGTATTCTGGTCTCTACATCAAAGAATATTCTTGGCTGCCTTTCAGAGTGAACGACAAACTTTTGTGTAGCATTTTGTTGTCAGAATGCATTTATTTTCCGAATACGGTGGCACACAATGAGTCATATATGGCATTTATGAGTCTCAGTGAAACATCTCCTTTGTTCTCTGTGCATAGCAATTTCTTATTCTAAAAGAATAAGAAAGGATAAGACTAAGAGAGGTACATGTGATTAGATTTGCAAAAGCTGATAAAGATAAAAGTAATTTCTATAACTAAAACTTGAGACATACACCAGATTAGGAAAATTAAGGACATTTCTTCAGTGTTTCCTGTAAATCAGATTTACCTGTTTCAAGCAAAATGCGTACTACCTCCACCTTTCCAAATAGGGCTGCTTCATGTAGTGCACTCCCTTTTTCTGTCTAGAAAAAGAAATATTGTGACATTTAAAATGCAAATTAAAATACCAATTAATCTTTTTGTAAATAATATATTAAGAAAAGAAGTATTTATTTTTTCCCTCTACTTTACCGACACATAAATACTGAATGGGCAAAACCAAATATTACCATTCTTTAATATTATTCAAGATAAAAAATTACTACTATAAAATTCTACTATAAAATTAATAACTATGTAAGAAAATACAGAAGAAATGTAACACAGCTTCCAGTTAATAAGACTGCATTTGTGTAAAATTTCTAGACTCCTATTATAGACAATGAAAATCTAGTCAATACTGTCAGTATCAATATATCATCTTTTTAGCAAAGTCAGATAGATTACACGTGGATATCTACAATAAGACGTTTTAATGTGAAACTGAATCACACCCTAGAAGGTCGATTCAGTTACATGGTGAGAGATGCCCTAGGATATCCCACCTGGCCCCAGCTGATGATCCAGTTGATGCTCACATTTGCTCTGCCTCACATCTGCCTCATAGAGATGCTTTGCATACCCCAAGGCATTTCCAACAGTATTAGATGTCTGTCTTTATAACATTTAAATTCTACCTTAGATGTTTGTGAACTTGATTTTTCAGATTACTCTGACTCAAAAATCTTTGTGAGCAGAGGTTTTTTCCAAATAAAATTTACAATACTGAAAAACAAACTAACTCTCTTAACAAGCGACTTTTCTTATTATACTGCTGACTGTAACTGAAAACTCAGAACAGAATGCCCTTCCATACAATAGCATTAGCACTAGCTAAAGCACTACTAGATCTCACTGAATATCTGGCTTATCTCTTTTTTTTTTTAATAAATTAGATTTTGAGATTTATTTATGGGCATATTTATGTTAAAGGTTTTACTGCTTGAATTTGTTTTTTCTATATTTTATCCAAATGCACCCTTGCCATACTTGCTATGGTGGAATGACTTTAAAGATGCACAAACAAGAAAGAAAACCAACTCTGAAATAAAACAGAGATTCATTATTAATTAGTCATGTCAGAATGCATCTGAGTTAAAGCAATGCAACAAGAGGATATTCAGAAGTAATCAGAGATCCTGAGATAGGGTGTGAGCATACTGTAATTGCATATATGCCCTACCAATCGAGCCTGAAAAGTCTTTCCTATGTTGATAATAGGAACACTCACTTTTTATCTTTCTTCACACTTAGTACATGGACATATAAAGCAGAACATGCCCAATGACATCTACATCCCATGCATCAGGTACACTGACAGTATAACAGAGAAGGAAGTCAGTCAAAGAATAAACATATGAAGCACGAAACAATTGCCAATACTTCCTTTTTCAGAAGCAGTCCAGATGAACATTCACAGGTTTATTCTGAACAAGAAGACTTAAAATCCATATTTACTATGAAATGGTCTCAGAGTCCTTTACTCAAACCATATCTACAGGACATTGCAGTTACTGCAGTTGACTTCAACATGGGATAACTGCATGAGAGTGCAACCACAAAGATACACAGAGAGACTAAAATGCAGCTCAGACGTTTCTGGGAATAAAAGTAGTTCTCAGAAAAGTCACTGAACTAAATAGTTCCAATGACAGAAAGAGGCCTGACATCATCATTCTTGAAAAAGACTTTGACACAGCCTGTTATGCTCTATGTGTAATGCAGCATTTCCTTTGGATCAGTCACTGACATGAATAAACCACGAGACTATGAGGTAGACCTGGTAATATTAACACAGAGTTCTGTGTCATCAAGGAGGAGTGCTGACAACAAGTCAACGGAGTACTGCGTCCAGTTCTGGGGCCCTCATTTTAGGAAGGACGTGGAGATGATTGAGCGTGTCCAGAGGAGAGCAACGAGGCTGGTGGGGGGCTTGGAGCACAAGCCCCTAAAAGGAACGATTGAGGGAGTTAGAGTTGTTTAGCCTGGAGAAAAGGAGGCTCAGAGGTGACCTTATCGCTCTCTACAACTTCCTGAAAGGAGGTTGTAGTCAGGTGGGGGTTGGTCTCTTCCACCGGGCAGCAACTGACAGAACGAGAGGACACAGTCTCAAGCTGCGTCAAGGATAGTACAGGTTAGACATTAGAAAGAAGTTTTTCACAGAAAGAATAATAAAGTATTGGAATAGTCTGCCCAGGGAGGTGGTGGAGTCACCATCCTTGGATGTGTTTAAAAAAGGGCTGGAAGTGGCACTTGGTGACATAGTCTAGTCGAGTCAAGGTGTTAGGGCAAGGGTTGGACTCGATGATCTTGGAGGTCTCTTCCAACCTAGTGATTCTGTGATTCTGTGATTTTGAGATAACCTTCCTTCCTGTTCACCACTGGTGAGTCCACACCTGAAAGATTCTGTCCAGCTCTGGGCTCCCTAGCACAAGATAAATATGGAACTACTAGTAGGAGTCACTAAAATAATTAAGAGACTGGAGCACCTCTTCTTATGAGGAAAAGCTGAAAGAGACAGGACTGTTTAGCCTAGAAAGGTGAAGGCTTGGAGAGGACCTCATCAATGTGTACAAATATCTGAAGGGAGGGTATAAAGAAGTCTGAGCCAGGCCTGGTCATGCCCAATCACAGAAGAGATAATGGGGAGAAACTGCAACATAGCAGGTTCTGTTCGAACGCAAGGAAACATTTCTTTTTTTTAATAATAATTAGTGATGTATACACCAACAACAAAATCCACAGAGGTTCAATTGTTATAGGAGACCTGAGCACTAAATTTTAGCTCTATGAGAATGAACTGCAGAGATAGAAACCAGCTCTACCTTGACTAAATTTGCAGAGATCCTTCTGTACTAATAAGGAACCTTTTTTAATGGAAAAAATGAACATACTCTAGTGACAACAGCTATCTAGAATCCGTTCTGTAGCATGATCTGAAACTGAGAAAGATCTATGTTCTGGCATGTTAAATCAATAGCTTGGAGGACAAGGAATATGATCTGTACTTAAGAGTACTCAGTTAAAAGGGGGAAAAGATCCTGATATGATAATTATCACTGGTAGCAGTACTTTCTATTGATCAAAATTCTCCACTGGAGGAAAGGCAAGTAATATTTTCCTAGATGAAAGTATACATCTCATAAGCAATTAAATGAAAACTAACATGAGGAGATTTCCTGTAGACTTCTAAGCAAACAAATCAAACTTGAAAGCCAAAAGACAGTTCTGTAACAATTAAACAAAAGCTCTTTATGCATAAAGAGAATACAAAAACTTAGGCCACCTCTACCTACGTAATTCATAGTGTTGGGAGAGGAATCCAAAGCCAAATGCCAGGTTTTTTCCATATACTTTCTTGCTTTTTGGTCTATTCTACTGTGATATTTCTTATCATATCTGAACATGATCCTGAAATGCTTTACAGGCATTCTGCACTGCCCTGCATTCCGGGGGCTGCCTATGCCTTACAACTCTGAGCTATCAGACAATGCTGATGAATGCCATATCCCGGAAACGAAACACATATTACAAACAGGCTGCTCAAAAGAGGAATTTAAAAGGCACATCATAAAAAGAGTTCAATGATCTGTCCACAATATAAAGGTGATTTTTGGAAAAAGAGGGGAAATACCACAAAACCACAAAACTGAATTAAAATCAGCCTGAGAATATGGAGATTGAAAGCATACTTGTAAGATGCTGCATAATCCTGCATAAGATGTCACAAAGATGAATGCTGACATAAATCTTAAGAGCCCTAGGCAGGATTTCACGGTAATAGTGAATAACTAACAAGTGAATCAGATCCCTCGACCCAAAAACCATCCAGAAGGCAGAAATGTCCTTGTTACCAGAGAGTTCAGTTTCCAAACTCCATTTTAATACAGAGAAAATGCTGAGCCTCAGGATGAACAGGGCCAAGAGAAATTCTGAGAACTGGCTGAGAGAGAGCAAAGTAAAGCAGGAGATATATCACTCTGCACATGTACATGTTGCTTACTACTTGAAGGTAGAAGTAAGTTTGGAATGTTTTTTTCATATGCAATAGAGCATATTACACAAATCATGAACTATAGTTGCAAATAATTTCTATATATTATTTAAGATGTAACAGAACTTTTAGGTAGATCTTTTTCACTTATAAAGGTGTACTCGTGCACTAGTAAGCTGTTGTCTATACTACAGCAAGTGAGTTTAAGATTTATAGACAATATTCACTACTTTCTGAAGCTTTCATTGCCTTGGCTCATATTTTCCTGGCATCATTATATTTGAAAATTCTTTCCCAGTGATACTTAGCACAAAAAATGCTGGTATTTTTTCATGAATACAGTGAGCTAAAGTGTGCTTGAGTTTGCACCAATGCATTATATCTTGATTCTCTAGCACAAGTTTTCTGTATATGAAATACAGAGAACTAGAGCACAAATTGTGCTAAGCATATAACAAAACCATAGATGCCCAAGTAGCTTCCAGCTACTCACAGCTGGACACACAAAGCAAGCAAGGATAGAAGGATATTGCCAGTAGGAACACCAGGACATACAAATCTACTTGGCATGCAATTTGCAGGCTCACATAGAAGTATCAAGGGTTTTAATAATTACAATTTTTGTTAAATCATATAAATACGCAAAAGCTTTTAATTAGGCCACTTGTCTAGTCCTTATTCATAAGCAGTTTACTACAGTTTTGATACAGATTTCAGAAAGAACTTGAAGGACAGAATGGTAGCTTTGCAAATTGATTCACGGAATGTCCTCCACACATAATGACATCAAAAGTATGGGCACAGCTTTTTGCAGGAGATCTACAGTGATAAGAAGTGGAAATTGTCATCATTATTGGACTAGACAGGGAAGGTAAAGAGGAATAGATGGAAGCTGGATAAGCGGAAGAAGTCAAGTTTTTTCATGAAACACACTGAACCGTGCAGTACCTTGTTTTACTGAGGGCCCAAAATCTATCACTCACCCCAAACCTGTATATTATTCATGTTTCAATTTAAACGAAAACTTCAAAGCATAAAGAGACGAAGCAGACTTGTATTGCCCAGTTCTACATAATTCAGATTGAATGATATTGGATAAACCTGTACTTAATTAAATCAAAAATCAAATAATGTCTTTTATTAGTCCAAATACTTGTTATGAATAAAAATGCTCAGGAAGTACAGAAGAAAAAGGTAACATGACTAAAGTGAACTTCCCTTTTAAACAAATACATCTTTACAATTACAGAGTTATAGGAGAGAGACTACTTCTATAATCATCTCTTAGCAATCTGAGAGCTCTTTCCTGGTGATAAACTGCATTTATTTAACATATATGAACATGTACAATTCAATTTACCATGTTAGATTTTACTTCCTATTTTGTTCTTTCCCAATCAGTGATGCAGATCATTTTAATTAATAACAACAGTTGAGTTCAGTTTTAAGTAACGGGCTGATATTGTATGCTCTTCTCAGTTTAATAATCTTCCAGTATCATCAACAGAATCTTTCAGAGGCTACAGAAGTAATAACAATGTATATAGAGCCAATTTGTGAATATGCTAGATGCTGAATGAAAAGGAACATATTGATAATGAATATGTATACTGGTGAGAAAACAAATGAGTGATATTTCCTTATGGCAAGTAGGACAAACACAGAAGAAACAAGATAACCTAGTGCAAAAAAATAAAAATAAAACAAATTAAAATAAACTAAAACAAAATAAAATAATTCCCCTTCCTCTGAATACCTATGGAAAAAAAATCCTCCAAGAATATAAATTACTTAAAAGCAATTAGAATAAAAATAAATTTTAGAAAAGCCCCATAATTTTAGTATAGTTGCCAAACAGATAACTATTTCTGAAAGAATCTGTAATTTCTTAAAAGATTGTAAAAAAAATTGCAGCCACTGTATTTTTTAAAAACCAGCCAGAAACTTTTGATATAACTATAGATAAAAATGGCTTAGGAGAATTCACGGTAGTGCTAAAATTATCTAGATTACATAAGAGGAAGAACACATTTCATAAAAGCATTGTGTAATATTTTGCCCTCATGTAACCATCAGTTTGTAAGTTGAGAAGACAGAGGCTATTTTTCTTCAATTATTCAATTTCTTAAATATCAATTCAGGCATCAGTTTCTTTCTGACTTTTTCCTCATTTATTTGCTAGAGACAGAAGAGAAATTCTACATTCAGAAACATGCATTTGAGAGTTCTGTTATGTGTTGCTGTAGCATAAAACTTTTCCAAATTACTGGAGATGTAGCAATAGCAAAGGACAGATGAAAAAAAGAGTTGCTTGTATTTAACTTTTCAAGTGTATCTCTTTCTAGTAAAGGAAATCAAAATCAAATTAAATCGAAAGCCTAATGGTAGGTAAATACACAAGCAGTCAAACCACAGGAAAGTGTTTCCATTTAAAATAGTTTGAAGCAAGTAACAATGGTAACTAAAAACATACTAGAGATAATAAAAGCAGAAAAACAATTTTACCACATTTCATTTGCTAATCACTTGAGAATATCCATTTTTAATCTTAAAATATGTTAATATTTTCTGGTTTGCTTTGTTATTTGGGTTTTTTTATTTACCTTTTCTTCCACAGTTCACATTCTTTTTCTCAAAAGTTGAAAAACAGAACCTTGATGGAAGGATTCAGAAATAAAAGTGCATGGAATCCAGGTGCAATCTCTCCATATAAAAGGGAATCTTGTGTGCAAAGATGTTTGATTAAAAACATGTAAATCTTTAAATAGATATAAAACTCAGCCAAAATTTAGGCAAAGTTCACAAGATTTGTTATATCATAAAGAATGTCCAGATGTGACTCTAAAATAGATGTAATTATGTTTGGTGTGTTGGTTTATCTGAAAATAGATATAGATCCAAAACAACCTTAATTCAAAGCATATTTTATATATAGAGAGATAGACAGCATGAAAACTACTTTAAATTTGAAGATAAAATGAAATCATAAGACTGAGGCAACACTTCACACATAACAGAATCTGGTCCTCCGTTGTTAAAAGGACTGGACATTTTCCAGTAAAAAGAATTCAACACAAAATTTACTGCTGCTGTACCTTTTATCTGTTCCCATCTATGTCTATTTTATTTAAAGTTACCCCTTTTACATCACCACAATTTACTGTGGATGGAACTAGATGAACCAAGCAGCTAAGAGGCTGAAGTCAGTAGCTACAAGAGTGTATTGCTATAGAATTTTCTTTCAGAAAAAGTTAGAAATGCAGAAAATCAAAACTGTTATTACTTAGTAACTTTGAGTTTAGCAGGGAATAATCTTAGGAAAATGAGTTCTCAGTCAAACGCTGTTTCAGATTGCTATGACAATAAAGGGCCACTGCTTTAGCAAATCAAGATTAGTATCTTTACAGCCACTGTTGCAAAAAATGTATTTGTATACACCTACATGAACAGTTGATATGATTTGTGTATCTACATGTCCCAAGACAATATTAAAACATGCACTCAGCTTTGAAGACATGCATCTTTCTTGAATTACCCCTTTGAACATATCATTTGTGTCATAAAAAATAAATTTGTATTATATTTCACCTTACAGCATGTCTAACAAAGTAAATGTGATTGTATTTTAAAGAAAAAATGTAAGAAGTTATTTTATTTGAATCATATTCTAATGATAAAGTAAGGAAAGAAAGGAAGAAAAGAGGAAAGGAAAAACAGATGACAGAAATTACACACTAACTTGGCAGCTGACATCCATTCCAGCCTCCAGAAGCACCTGTACGACAGCTTTGTGGCCATTACGTGCAGCAAGATGTAAAGGAGTGTGTTTTCTTGTATTACAGTTCATCAGGTTTGGATACGCTTTGATGATCATTTTTACAACACGCAGGCGTCCATAAAGTGCTGCCAGATCCAGAGGTGTTTCCAGTTTGTTGTTCCTTATTGTAGGGTCTGTCAGCTCTTCTAGCAGAACAGCAACAACTTCTGAATGACCATACTGAGCCGCACAATGCAGTGCTGTTTCATTTTCATTGTTCTGTTAAAATAAAATACAAGCTTCAGAAAATCATGTTTAATCACACAATAGAACTATTCAGCTTCTACAGATTGCCTCCATCACCACAGAGACATGGTTTATAATATAATGTATCATAAAATATGTTAAATGCCTCAAAATTACTTCACTAAAATTTTACTGATAATACATTAATACTTCAGCTTTGTGGCTCTCAAACAGATCAGTTCCCTAGGTGTCCATATTGCTCCCAATCCATTTTGAACAAGCCCACGAAAACCTTGTAGCTCATGATATGCCAAAAGCTGTGACCCTCCTTGTTTCAGCTGCTCCTGAAATCACAGTTGAGTCCTTCTCTCAGAAACACTCAGATACTGAAGTCTCTCTTCCCATTTTTGCTGGCTTTGTACCACAGCACTTTGTTATTAGAGAAGTGAAATAATGAAGAAAAACTGTGCAATGAAAATCTATCAGTCACAAGGTTAGGTTCATGTAACCTTAAAAAGTTATATAGTAACTATAAAAAGTTACTATCAAGAAAACTAAAGCCTGGAAGAAGGCAAAATAGCAACTGTAGAAAGACTTAACAAATCCCTTAAGCAGTTAAGTCCTCTCAGGGCTCCAGGGAGATAGATGTGCGTGTTTTAGGGCATGTGAGTATGTATATACTATGGACTGAACAGAATTTTTTCTTTATAAAGCAACGCCCCCAAATCTTCCCAGAAACACTATTCAATTTTTTAACTGTTTTCTTCCAGCTCTGCCTGTATACTTGCAATACCAAAAGAGAAAAATAACTCCAAGCAAAGAGGGAGGAAATAATTTATAGAGCTCTCTGAATTCTATATGCCATCTATATTATTAATATATCATATGTAATCTCTATGAAGCCTTAAAAAAGGCAAGACTCTATAAATTTTAAAAGTACATTGAATACCTCTTCTGATATATGATTTATAAAATGTGACTGTATATGAAATGTAAAATTAGAAACCCAATAGACTAATGTGCCATATAAAGAAATAAAAAATTAATGCAAATTCAGAAAAGATACTAAAGAAGGGTAGAAATATAATTCTAAAGGAAGGACAAGGGATAAATCTGAGTCCATGGCTCTATTTCTCATAGAATCAACTGAATAAAGTTTAGGGGACAGAGAACTGAGAATAGAAAAAAAAAACTGTCTTTTGAAAGGCAGAAAGAGTGAGAGATTCAGAGAAATGAGGTTTTGGAATCTTACTCATCTAGAACAAGAACTTAATTTTGTGGTTTTAACAGCACTGCTTTATTTTCATCTTCGCTCGTAATTTAAAATGACTCAGATGAACTTGGGAAACAGAAGAGACAGATCAATACTTTAAGGTAAATCAATGTTGCAGTTAAACTCTTCAGGTGTCTGCAGCACCACACCAGATCTGGGAGACTGGAATGTGTTTTCTGCTAAACTGCAAGACAGAGGCTAGAGAAAAGCCAGGTAGAAAGTGAGAAGTTTCCAATGGCAGACAAGGCTTGATGACTAGTAGACATCTGAATGGTTGTGTATTATTTAGACCATCATGTGCTCGCTCTTTATTACATAGACCATAAATTCTGATTAAAATATATACTATCACAATACTACATGACTGCAATGATCTATCAACTACCTGTCAGAAGCTTTTTGTGCTCTAGTGACTTCTAATGTATCCTTTATACAGGAATGGGCAAAGCAATTTTCTCACGTACAGTGGTATACCTAGAAATCACAAGTACAGTTTAATAAAATTTATTTTTAGATTTTCAATATTTCATGGACAGACAGATGAACAGGCAATTGCAGCCAATGTCATGTACAATTCAGTATGAAAATCAGATAATTGTATATAAAATGGCCAATTATGGTAATTTATGTCTACAGTTACCGTATATATCCAATGGAAATAGTTACACAAAGAAATTAGATGTATAACTCTATTCACACTCTATGAGCTAAATAGCAAAATACATGTTTACAATTGTAACTATCTGTCCAATAGCTGCTTATGTTTTTTTTTCAAGAATTTATGAATATTACTTAAAGTATTTAGAATCTTATGCCAACAATCTAATATTGTAGCCTGAAAGTATTCTGATTAAATTTTTAAAGAGACATAAAAATTTAATTTGCTATGACCCTTTTCTCAAAATGTGGAGATAGACAGATACAGACACATAGAGATCAAACAGTCCAAATCACTGCTGCTGAGCAGCTATCTGAAATTTGCTCCTTCTAGATAAAGAATATCTAGCAAGGGCATATTACCAGAAAAATGTATTTTAAAATGGCATGGTGCATAAAAGTAACAAAATACTATTTTCAAATGTATGTTGTTGAACATTTTTCTATGGCTTGTATTTGCTCAATAAAAGCTATGTTTCACTTCATGACTAAACTGACACAAAATTATAAAGAACTAGAAATCACTGAAATAAAGCAGAAGAATCCAACCTGGGCAAACATGGTAATTAAATTACCTATGTATACCCACTCAGAACAGGCCGTGTTATCAGAACTGAGAGGTACTACCTAATTAAAACCCTAATACAACATGCTTCCCTCTTCAAAATGTAAATTAATCAACTCAATTCAGGTATAAAAGACAGAATTATTTTTAACTTTCAAGGAGTAAATTAAAACTTGCTTAACTGCCCTCTAAATTTATCTGCTTTGACAATTTAGTAATACTTATATAAATCACCTTGGAACCAAGAGGTTTTACTGAGGAGAGAGGTTTTAAGTAGGTTTTGACAGAGTCTGCTATCATCTTCAGATTTAGGAAAGGATGGAATTCCTACCAGATAGACACACTTTGTTCAGCATTCCCAGAGAGGCCCCTAAGATAGTGGAAGCTTTAACAGTGTATCTTCTGGACTGGAAGAAACTATTGTCCTCTTCTCAACCCTCATGAATTTCTTTCAGTGTTATAAGTTTCCTCCTTAAGAAATTTGTTTAAAGAAGACATACAGTAAGAATAAAAATTGAAAAAAAACCCCAACATATGATAATATTTTCAGTTTTGAAGTTATGTGCTTTCCCTGCTCCCACAAATGCTATTACTTTTGACAGGTCTTTTGTATGGACAAAGCTAAACTCAAGTGTAACTCTTGATTTTAAGGAAGTTTGTTTCCATAACTCTAAAGTAACATATTATTTTAAAGCAATATTTGAAAGACATAAAAAAATATTCTTGAAGAAATTACTACTAATATAGTACTACTGCCTGTATTTTCAGTCTCAAGCATAAACAATTGATTCTAGAAACAGAAAGACCAAGAAATTAGAATCAAGTGAAGATATATAAAATGTAAAATAAACAAAATAGACCGATATTATACAAAGACAGTATAAAACAGAAGTCTTTAATATTTACAATTAATAGTATTTTAACCAAGTAGCTACTATTATGGCCCAATGGACCTCTTTCAGAAATAAAGAAAGCATTCTATGATTCAGCTCTTAACCTTTTTTAAATTTTCTTCTTCATTATTTGTTACATGGATCTCTTCATGGGCAAGATCTTGACCTTTTGTAGCCTTTCTCTAAATCTACTTTTCTTCCACATACAGCCAAAACTCAGGCTCGTGTGGCTACAATCAGCATTGTGCCTTCATAGCACTGCATCTCATCAGTATTGCAGGCTGTACTACATCATTTAGCTGCTAAGAACCTATGCCACTGCAAAATGTAGAACATATCTCGAAGTCTATTCATCAGAGGACAGATTCGCAAATACGTTACAGAGACAGTTATTGTAGCTTGGCAGTCTGATAGTGAAGAAGTACAGGAAACATTAAGAGAATGAACGGCTATCATGAATATTATATAGGTTCTTGTGAAGCCACTATTAAACTGTGGGTAAATGTAGGACTTTCACTGCATAGTAGTGTAGTTTGGGTTTTTTGCCAAGCAAGTTTTAAAGCTCCTAAAATCCATGCAAGTACTGCAAAACCAATAATGACTCAAGTAGTGATTTAACAGATCTTCCCAAAGAATGTTCAACTCCTTTATTATCAATGCATTTTGATGATGAACTTCAAAAGGGAGACTTCCTAAATCACTGAGCAATTTCTCTGTCACATAATCCCAATGTCAAGTAAACAAGCAAGACATTTGTTATGAAAAGATTTTTGCCGTTTTCTCAGTTATGAAACAAGTATTTAAATTAAAATTAAAGAAGAAGGGAACAATGGTAGACTTTGAAAATGTCTATTTATAAACTCACTATACTCAAGAGTAATCAACTAGAGAAAAAAAACATACAAAATAAGGCTTTAATAACTAAAGAATTAAATAGAAGGAAAAAAAAAAAAAAAGAAACAAAATATCCAAGACAGAGAAAGAAATGATGTCAGGTTGGTCTTACTTTGTGTTTTAAATCAGGAGGACAGTTTCCTGAGAAGTTCCACGAATATGTCAATCATTCTGAAAAAATAAAGAAAGTTTGCCTGCAAATTCCTCAGTGGAATCAAAATCAAATCTACTGACTTCCTATTTGAATACGCCTTCACTTATGTAAAAATTATAAAACAGTAGTAATTTGGCTGACTACTTTGAAAAAACATTTCTTCCAATTTATTACTGTAATTGGCTCAAATCGAAAAGATTTCTTCTGCAATTTTTTTCTTCTAAAGAATGTATACTAATAGTTGCAAGGGAAACCCTGAAATTCATACATGTAGTCTCTCATTTAAAGGGGGGGAGGGGATAAAATCAAATGCAGAACTTGAAAAATATTGGTTTTGCAGGCTATTTTGGAACTGAATTATACTTCTGGAAATTCCTAAGGGAGTACTGAGAGAAGCACATAATGTCTGTGTTTCATTTTGATGACTTGTAGAAGATAGTCAATATGTTAGATGTTAGGTATTTACATATGAATGTATCCTGAACTCTTCTCCTTCACATTTCAGAAGTGTCAAGCAATATTAAAGAAATGTGAGTGGGTTTTGTGACAATTAAAATTCAATGCACAGGCAAATTCTACAGTTCAGTGAATACACAAATTAAGGTAAAAGACACACTATGTGCATAAACAAAAACAGGCAGAATGACAAAACAGAGAACATCATCAAGAAATTTCAGAAGTGTTCACGTTTTTTCCTGTAAATTTTTCACTATTCTTATTATGTATATGTATATTAAAATATATGTTGAACTTTATTTCTGATGTCATTCACCTTTTTTTTCCTGCTAAAAAAACAAACACTACATACTGACCTGTGTATTTCTTATCAGTTATGTAATTTTATGATGAGTATTGCCATAAAAGTGCTATCTAGATGTTCTTACATAAAGAAATAGGTAAGTAGTTCGTTAACATCACACCTTTTTAATTGGTATTATTTAATGACAAATTTTTATTTCATACTACCTACTTGATCTTGATTCCATTTATAATTACCATAATTTTACATCTTCATCAATTAACAACATATTTTCGTAATTTCACTATATTTTGCATTTAAAACATACAACATACCTGTCAACTAAGAATCCTGTATTAAACAGTGACAGAATTCTTCCTACATAATTGTTACGGTGTAACCACGTTCTTTGTGTAGAGTTGCCAGACTACATTCCATCACCCCAATTAATAATTGTCATTTAACTGTTTGACTCTTTACTATTTTTTTATGTAATAGGAACAGTAGGGGGCATTCAGAGCTTTAGATGCTGGATAGGATCTTATGATGCTACTTAATTGGATTTTAAAAGTATAGAACAGAGTTCAATCAATTCACAGTATACCATATAAAATCCATTATTTCATGTAATATACATTTATGCATCATGACCTTATAATTTACTTCTTTGTTGTGTCATTCCTAAATTTCACTTAAGATTTTAGAAGCACTTCTTTTACACAGAATCTTAATAAGACAGACGAAAAGAAAATATATTACAAACTAGTTGCAATTATTTTTAAATCAAAAACAAAATTATTTTCTTTAAAACAAAACCAGGAAAAAAGTCTGACTTGAGTACATTATTTGCTATGGTGAAAATGTGTCAGGGAAAATGGTTATCCTTCTCTCCAATTCTCAGAAGAAAAAGTAAGAGAAAACAATTGGCCAGGATTTCTTATAAGCTGTAGGTTCACCTCCGTAGATGTGAGAGAAGTTACGAGAGCTATGAGGAGTCACCTTCCTTATAGAGCCTATCTGCAAAATGGCAAAAGCCTCAGAAACCTACAGGCTCATAAAAATGTACAAGTGTAAGGGTGAGAATGCCACTCAGGTGTTATTTGAGGACGTGTGGGTGGACGTGGCTCCATATCAACATGGCATTTCCCTCTTTCCTTGATACAGATAGTATTCTCATGCGCAGAGTGCTAATTAGCAGAGGAAAGTAGGTGCCAGCAAAGTAGTCCAAATACTAAAGCTGGCCATTGTCTAGAGGGGAACTCCAAGGAATTTACAAGGTCGGAAAAACTCTATGTTTAACTTCAAAGTTTACTACAATCAAGATTCCCTTAAAAAACTTTAGGTGTAGCATTTCTTGTGAGGATTGTCCACACATTTTCAAGTTTCCGGATAAAATTAATAGACAGCAGGACATCTGATGACCTCTTTGAATCAGTAGGATCTATAATTAGATGCATCCCTGCTTATTTGTTCCTGTGATCAAACCAGAGACAGCACACCTAATCAAGTTCAAGAATATTCTACAAGTCTGGATGTATATGTGGGATTGGGGAAAAGTAGGTTTGAATTTACATTTCTCTTTCTCATCTTACTAAAATATCTTTTTCACTACCTCACTCTGATGTTCCTACATAGATTCCAGTTTTCTTCTGTCAGTATAAGGAATCTCTTGAAGAAAATGGGTAACTTGCAATCAGAATCTTGCTTTTTGCTTTGTTGCACAAATAAAACTGAAAAAAATCCTCTCCTTGACAAAAGGCAATCCTACAATTCGACTAGTTTCATCGTACTTAAAATAGCCAATGAGAATGTTGGAGGAACTCCTAATCACAGAAGGACAAATTTGGGAGGTTGTGTTTTTTCTTGGATTAGTCAGAGTATTATAAGATTTCCCAGAAGACTGTCACATAGGCACCTTTTGTTACTTTATTTTCCTATGTTTCCTGCACTAATACTTCATCTCATAGTTACTGTATGGATTCAAATGGCTAAGTGTCTGACCTCAGATATCAAATAGATTATTCAAGACATGGCATCTCACACTGGTTAAATGATTACAATCTAAATCTCACATTTCTTATTCTCTCAATTTGCCTTCTGGTCACTCTAATATAGGCACTGAGAGTGCAATTCATTCATTAGATTGCACTTTTCCATTTGTGGTGCTGTAGCGTACCAGGTGTTACACTATCTGGAGATCATCTCCCATTTCATATGGACCTGGAAGTTCTGTCTACCACCTTCACGTTCCTGACTTCTCTGGCAAATTCAATAGTTTAATGGTTACTACTCATATTTCACAGCCTACTTCCAGTCCTTCAGTAGTTTAGCCTATCATAGATGGTGTCAAATTTCAATCATATCTTTCTATTTCTAAATACTGGCCCTATGAATGGATCAGATAAGAATATACAGAATAAAACCAGAAGGTGTGCCATATGTTTGACAACAGAACAGAACATATACTGCCCTCATTTTTTCTTGGTATATATGTATCCTTCCTGCTACACATGCATACATGCAGTCCATCTGGTTTGTCATTTCTCTCTGCATAACCATTAATTTACAGTATACTTAAAATATACCAAGGATATTAATTTTATCTCAAAAGTTTTCAGGAATTTAATATTTGATGTATTAAAAAAGAAACATAAAAGAGAGATAGTGAGAGTATGTCTCCACATGATTTTTCAAAAACAAGCAGTAGGTTTTTCTGTACTTTTTAAATCTTATATTCTTTAGGTCAGTGTGCATCCAGAAAAAAAAATTATCTGGTACACTTATAATGGAAGATTTTATCAGTCTTGGAGAAGAAATTACTGAAGCAATGGAAAACAAGACTTTTTTTTTATCTCAGCTATAAATTTGTCAGACCTAAAGAATATGTGCTGCTCTTTTCTGTTGATGTACACAAATATTTTTTTATGACTTCACCTGTTCATTCACTCTGGAGTGTGATGGTCCATGACGGATGAGAATCTTCACAATATCTACATCTCCTCTCCAAGCAGCCAAGTGAATAGGAAAATAACCCTTATTATCTGCCACATTAGTTGATGCTTCATACTGAAGTAATTTGAGAACTATATCCCTGGAAAACAGGAGGTAAATCTAAAAATTGACAGGAAGCTTATTTTATTAAGTCTTTACATGAATATACATATTACCAAAATTTTTATCCTGGATAATAGAAAAAACCTCCATTGTATTTCAAGTGAAATAGCTAGAAAAACTGAAAACAAATAATTACTAAAAATTAAGTAGATACTAAAATATAGCCAAAATCTTATTAATTTTACTGATTCTTCCTTCCTATGAGTACCACCAACAATATTATCATCAGTTCTCTGAATCTGTTTCTTTCAATAAGATCACCTGGCCACAGAATCATTTTTAGAATTTGCCAGTCCAGGCCATGTGCATGTCCCTCAAGACAAACCTTCCATGCACTAAAAGCATAGATGTACTCTCATCCCCATCATTGCTTACTTCTGAAAGCAGGAAGACAAGGAGGTAGTTTTATGGACATGATTCTTGCAGGTAGACTTCAGTAACAATTTTTCTTCTTCTTGAAAGAATTATTTCAAAGATAGTTAGAAAACAATTTAATGATGATCAAGATATATATATATATATATATACTATCATCTATGAAATAACTGCTTCTGTTTTAATTTCCCATGTGTAGCTTCCTGATAGCTATGAGGGGAAAAGTCCTTATTAGCATTTTGATTATTTTTATATTCCTTTTAGTATTTTTGGTGTGGCTTACCATACATTAAATGAAAGATTAGTGTAAGTTGTTATATTGCATCCCTGATTTTTAAGCAGTCTCCTGTACTTAATTTCAAAAGCTAAACATAAATATTAACTGTGTAGTATAATAATGTTATCAAGTATGTCAGAAACTACATAAATTCTGTCTTATTGTTGCATTTGTTGTCTCATAGTTGGAGAGTCAGTCTCATTAGTTATGAAGCTAAGAGAATCCATGATTCAGTGTGGGCAGTTCTACGCACATTTCTTACTGAATATGGAAACATGACTTACTGATTTGGCTCAAAAAATCAGTGGGGGAAGGGAGTTCAGTGTAGCCTATGCTATGACTAAAAATGAAACCCTTCAAGGAAAAATTAAGACAGAAGATATATCTGAGGCAATTATTCTCCCAACCTTGATGGAACCTTATTTAATTGCCTGTTGAGAGCAAAATGTGGTGAGATATGAGGGAATATATCCAGGTCAAAAGAAACTCTCAGTTGACTTCAAAAGATACTGGAGTCATCGAATTAAAGCTTTGAGGAGACTTTAAGCTGGATTTTGGTTATTCCTGACAAGGTGAAATAACATGAAAACAACCAAGAAAGAGCACCTCCACTACAGAGAGAATTTTGCTGCACAGAAAGGTCTGGAAAAGGGACTCTTGAGGGAAACTTTTTAGTATATGTAAGGTTTGAGAGGCTTCTCATACAATAACAGTGTTGCAGTAATTGGTCTAATGAAATCTAGAGATACACGTTTATTTGAAAGGAACATAGAACAAAGGAAGCATAAATTGAACTAAGGGGGAGAAAAATCACCAAAAAACCCTCCACAACTGAAATCTATAGATAATGATATTCAGGAACTAATGGGAAGAGACTATTGCAAGATTCAAGCTAGAAAATACTACATACATCTCCTTCATCCTTCAAGAATGCCTTGACCCATCTCACTTATCTAGGGTGGTTCTTTTTTAGCATTTTGCCCAAACTTTTTCATTTTGTAGAAATAAATTTTAGAGAGGAGAAGACTGAGAGTCCTTAGCCCAGTAACATTACTGGGCTAAGTAAAATTACTCAGGGAGACTGAGATTCCAGTGTCTGCCCCAGATATGATTTAATTACTTATATAAAGCAGAATGGTTTCTCAAAGAAAGAGAATAAGCCAGAATAAACTCAGAATAAACCAGGAGGAGGAAATTCATCACATACAGTGACCAAACAAGTAGTATCTAATAAGTATCCTGGCCAAAATTAATTGGTTGGGTCATTAAATCTTATGTTCTCACTTTTCTTGAAAAACTTTGAAATCTCAGGTTCAACCTAATGTAAAGTGGGAAAAATTAAAAACTCAAAAAATCTTAATGATGGCTGGGATAACTTCATGATTTATCACAAAATGCCTCATGATGTATTTCAGTTTAATATAATAAGGTATAAATGTGATATCAGTAACTGCTACTTGTCCTGCTGTAAGTATAAGGGGTCACAGCAGCCAGAATTGGACTTTTCCAAAGCTGCAGTTATATCTGCTGTTGTACATGAGTCCACATTTTTAAGTCCTCCCTGACCTCAGCAGAAGTTTGACCAACACAGTGCCTGAAAACACTATTTGGCTTTGGTATGATTTGAGATTTTATAGTTTGTGTTGCAAGGATTCACTCGAAATCTCTGATAGTTTCAGGGTTTATACAGTAACATTTTTAGTTTGCTATGTAACTGTTGGTTTATTATCAGTATTAAACATACTAAAACCAGTCTTTGTCTATTTAAAACCAGCAATCTTTTCAAGCTAGCACTATGGCGTTTGTCAGTCAAAAATGAGCAACAGCACAAGAAACAATTCATAAATTACGAACAAAAGGGCTAAGTTTAATATTAAGATCTTAGACCAAATTCCAGTAAAAATATATTAATGGATGACTCTGAACTTCCTACAGAAATGAAACTTTGAAAAATGCACAATATCTAATTTAACAGTGTTTTAATTTCATATATTTATTTAGAAACAGAATATCCTATATTCACCAAAAGATTAATCTGTCCTAAATATGAAGGTTTCTAGAATATAATTAAAGACACATCTTAAACTTTGAATTTTTCCATGGAAGAATGCAAAAATAATGTCATGAGTAAATTCAACACATAATTGTTATGTATTTTTATGTTATCTTACGGATAGTCCAAAATTACATTAAAGTTACTTTTGCCTTGATAATGATTAATCTATATTGTTCTCTTGTTTCTTAAACACTCAACACACTGTACATGTGTACATACACACAAAAGTATGCTACAAATTTTTCTGCTGCAATTTCCTGCCAACTAAAAGCACCAGAGACACAACTAGCAGTAACAATAACAAATTTACTCAAAATTGAAGAAGAATTTGGAAGAAGAAGTGTAGAATCGCTTATAAACTACATTTCCCATTTGTCATTACTACATGCAGATATTGATAACTGTGTCAAAGGATCCTATTTTAGTAAATCAAGGCTTTTCAATGTCCAGTGAAAACTTCAGTGCTATTCTGTATTTTTTATGTTACACAGCTAAATACCTTCTGCATAAAAACTAAACGTGAGGCACTTACTTGTGTCCATTTAAGGCTGCATGATGTAAAGCAGTATAACCTGAACTGTCTGTGCAGTTTATGTTTGGTCCTCGCCAGATGCTGCAAATAAAGCAAAATTGTGAAGTTAATTTTTTGTCTTGACAAGTACAGAAGTGTCAGAAATTTGATGTGCAATTAATCTAAAGATCTTCTCAACAAGTGTGATTAAACTTTAAGAGATGAATTAGCTTGAAAAGAATGTAAAATAGCAAATGTCATCTTGGTATCAATATAAGCTATTTATAAAAATAATTTTACATATTCATTTTTATAGTAGTACTCATGAACTTTATGTAGGACAGTCTCAAAGACTAATGACTATTCCATCATTTCAATTAGATCTGTTCTCCCTCTGTTACTCTGGTAATTACACTGAGGTTATAATTTGATTTTGCACTACTTTTTCACAAGTATGTATTCATTGACTTTAAGTCAGTCTAGAACCAAACAAACACAAAGACTAGTGAGAGCCCTTTTAAAGGGAAGTAAATTTGTTCTTTTTTACTTGATTTGATATTTTACCTCCCATTTCAACTGATCATACTTCTTTAATCAATTAAACATACCCTTAAAAATAATTCAATTATGTGTTGCCATTTTTTCTTTCTTTTGTTATCTGTCTGTATTTTACAGCCAGCTTCATTATACGTTCTGTGTAACCAGTTTCATCATATATTATAGACTCTTCAAAAAAAGTCAAGGAGGTATTTTGTTTCAAAGTCAAAAACCATGGATGCTAATCTACCATAGTCAACAACAACAAAACCAAATGCTGGAAATCAGATGACAGGCATATTGCATACCAGCAAGTTTTTTTCTAACCAGCTACACTTGAAACTCACTGTATCCTTTGTAGAACCAATTTAATTTTCTGTAACACAGTTTTCAATCATTAGTATTACAACTTCCATGACACAAAATTATAAACCCTGAATTACAATCTGCTTTCTTTAGTTTCTAATATAGTCATTGGCAAGCCGCATTTTTTGGTTCACTTCATACCTTAGAATCAAATGCTGTAGTTTAAAGAAAATAATCTGAAGCTAATAGGCAAAAGGAGATTTTCTTACTAGCATTTTTCATTATCTACATGAATAAAATGACGTTATGCTTAACATATGCTTTTTGCAATTTATTTACTACTGAATCTGTATTTTATTACCTATAAAATGGAATATATATACATATACATATGTATATATATATATATACACACACACACACACACACACACACAATGGAATACTGATGTAGAGACAGTCTGGTCTCTTTTTCGTTGTGTGAGCTTAAATGATTCATTAGCTCATAAACTTAAGCAGTTGTTTTCCCATAAGTAATACTGTGTACATACACAATTATTTGTGTGATACATTATGTTCTACAGTGAGCATAAATCTAACATAATGCTAGGTACCATAACCCTCTCTGCAATTTAATTTCTTGAAAGAACAATATAGAATTCTTTTCTTGGGTGCAAAGATGGTAAAAATAAGCAACTTTTTTTTTTTTTAAATCTGCTCGGACATCTACAAGTGTTCTTTATTACAGAAGGGAACTTCCAGCTAAGAAAAATCACTCTAATCTTTTCAATTAAAGGAAATAATTTTAACTTCATGATGTAGTAAAAAATTGAGTCTTTGATGATAGCTTCTCTATAATAGACAGATGTTATTTATATGGCAAAGATAACCTGTCTTTATCTATTAGAAGAAAAGAAGTCCTTAGCTATCGATATTCTATAACCTCTCCTATACTTTTGCATAATGTTTATTCATTATTTTCTTACTTATTTGATTGTATTTTCATCATTTTATTTACACCAGATAATAGGAGAATGAAGAAAAAGAAGAAAAAAGTGGTATAGAAAGTAGTATTTTAAATAATAAAAAAGTACACAAACAACCAGAATACCATTGAATTGGTTTTGCTAGCTTGCTCACTTTGGCTTACAGTTGTTAGGACTTGTCTGTTGGTTGTTTTTTCAAAATGTATGGGATTCATGAGTTCATTTATTATTTATGATGCATTAGGCATCATGAATAACGTTTTTTTAAAATCATTAAAAAAAATCAAAGAAAAACTTAAAAAACCCACATCAAAACATCCAAACAAAGTTTAATTCTTTCTCCCCTAATTTTCTCCTTTTCCTAAAACTCTGTTCTTAGGAAATGTTTTGCAACTGAAACTATAATGATTTTTAAAAAAATACTCTGAAATACATAAATGCACCTACGTGAAACTCCTCAAGACATGCAGGTTGAGAGGTTGAGAGAAAAAGGACAAAAGTAGTGAGTAAATCCTGATGACTCAAAGCCACGTGACAGGATGGGCAGACTAATCACTGTCAGTTCACAAAGACATGCTCAAAATTACAGCTTGGTTATCAAACTAAAGAACACAGCAAACATGAGCTGGACTCGGCTTCAGGCATATATCTTTTTCCTTAGGCCAGTACAGAAATCCTCTCCTAGGAGGTCTTGCAGTAGTGCAACATTATTTCCCAAAAATGGAATTCAGCTCCAATACACATACAGCATATTTATGCATTAATAGCTGAGAATCAAATTCAAATTGGACAGTCAGTGGTATATTCTTACTCTTATTCTCACACTCTAAAACTCCCAGCTAATGCTCTTCTCTTGCAATCAGAATACAGCAGAGCAAATGTCCAGTTATATATTAGTTCTATAAAAAGCACCTGACTTCAAAGTAAGGTGGAAATTGACAAAAAGCCTAAAAAGCCTTTCATTGGTATCATGAACACATAAGATTTGAGAAGAATTATCAACTGTATTGATTTATCTGCTTATTAGAACACCTGTGAAAGCAACACTAAGGTAATCTGGCATAAAACAAATACCATTCAACCTCCAGAAAAGGACAACTGCTGACAGAAGATTAGAATACTGCTAATATTGTTCTTAAAAACTTTTTTCCTAATACTTTGATGCAGTGACTAATGAAGTTCCTTAACTTGGCATGCATTAGTAAGTTAGGAATTTTTTTCCTATGTACATCAGTAAATTCAAAAAATCTTCCTATTGATGAATTTTGAGAAAGTAATTGAACCTACTTTTTATGCAAAAACTCAGTTTTTGTTTGAAGAGGCATTAAAACATGATTATCAGTAAGTTTCTTCCATTTCATCTTTCCAAAGTAAGGCGCAGAGAAACTGAAGTCTCTTATGCTATTTACATTATTTCCAAAAGCAGAAAGACCTCCTTATTACACTCTGATCTCATGTGGACAAAGAATATTGAACTGATGTCAAATATTAATTGAAAATACTCTTTACTTGGTAAGAAAACCAGGAATTTTTTTCTTGAGCAGAAGATAATTACATATAAAGAATAGCATTTCAAAAGAAACATGAACATAGCAGACTAGTTGATTTACTTTTTTTTATACGCTTTTTTGTCACATGGAACAAAGTAATTGTGTAATGGCTGTTGTTACACACAGGAAATTAAAAGTTAATTCAGCTAGTCATCACGCAGGCACATTCCCCATCAACAGTACAACAACTAAGTATGCAGAGCGTGCATAATTTTTCTTTTCTTTTTGCATTTCTTCTTTGTACATAAACCTTTATTATTTCATTATTGTTATGCTATATCATCACCATTCAGTTATCAATGCACTAATACTTCTGCTCTTTATATGGTAGACAAAAAAAGGGTTTATCACATGTGTATAGTTGGCTCTACAGTACAATTGTCTGATCATGTCCTGCACTCGATCTTATTAAATTCTCTTTTACTGGATGAGGGCCTCTATTCTGTCTCCATGTATGAGGGTTAAACTGCCAACAACTGGGTCAGATCACGGGTTAGTGAGACCACACGTCTATCTTGCCAGAAACTGGACAAGATGAGGGTCTGTGTACCAGATACTGGATGGGGACCACAGGACTCGTGCGTCCATGGAGTCTGCAACAGTAGTGTGGGTGTGTGAGAGACAGCGTGTGATTGCTAACGGAGATTAAGCTGGATCAGTCAACAAGTAGGTGAATAGCCTGGGAGCTAGTTTTGTGGCAGCATGTCTCAGAGGTTGAGACAATGCAAGGAGCTGATGTCACATGAGACCAGGGTGAAGGTTAAATTTTGCAGACCAAAAGACAACCAGCCGGTTTCTGCACAAATATTAATAAGTATTTCAAGGTTTAGCCAACTTTAAACATCTATATTAAAAATACTATAGAAACTAGTGGTCTAGTATGGCTGACATAGGCCACTGGGAAGTGTGTTCTAGACATCTGCAGATTAGAGAGACTGTGTACATGTAACTACACGTACATTTAAGTACTTTCAGTTTGGGAAAGATTCTACATAGAAAAACACGTGGATGAGCACTCAGTCTGTCCATTTAAGTACTCTGTATGATAAAAATTAAATAAACTAAACCTGAACAAAAGTCATATGAACAAATTTAGCTAAAATTAGAACGCTGATAACTTGAAGCTGGAATCCATTTCCTTTGAAGGTATACAATTTTATTCTAATAGTCTTAATAGCTGCATCCCTTTAAATGTTGTAAAAAATCAGCTGATAGGCAAATATGTAAAGGAGAAACACATTGACTTCATAATGATGTCACACAAAGGAACAGGCAGTCAATTAGTCACGGTTTATTTAAAAGACCTGTCGCATATAAGGTTACTTTGCATTTGAACTTTATGTAACCAGCTTGGCTTCTTCATTCTTTGCAGACTTTTTTGGAAGTACACTGGCTGGGGATACTGCATAATACTGTGGCTATATTCAGAAAGCAATATGTTCCTGACTAGTACTGGTTAGCTTCGTCTTATATTTACAGTCAAGACCAATTTTCCCGGAGTGGTTGAGAGAGAAAGCTTTCATCAGTTATGACAGCAGGGTTCCTCTGTATTCTGTTTGTCTATAGGGACAAACTGGGATTTTGCTCAGTTCACAGAGAACCATAGGAACTTCATCTTGTCAATGATGAGTCAGACAGATCTTTGGATTTACTCCAGAGTTCTGTCCTTGAGAATCCAGTCATCCCGACAGGAAAAAATGATACGTCTCATTTGGCACCACACTGCACAAAAACACTATGAGAATTGCTACTAAATTATAAAAATATTCAATCAAAAAACAGATCAGCAGGCAGTATCTTTAATAAGTAAAATCATTCATGTTTAAGCAATGTGAATCATGTTCTAAAACTGTTGCCAGTGATATCTCCATGTATGATCTTATATGATCTGAGCAGTCTGCAGGGATGCCATATGGCTAATGCTGAAGATCAGTGCATCAGATTAACTGTTTCTTTGAAAGCAATTCCATACCTTTTGTATGATGAATTTGGGCTTCCTATATATATGAGGTACATGGGTTTGCTACGAATCAGACCTATACACTTTGTTTAAGATCTGTAGATTATCAAGATCAACCAGGAACACGGCTCCCCTGTGTTAGGCCAAAGAAAAAAAAAGACAAATAATCAGACATACCTGACTATATCTTTCTTCAGTGTGTATATAATACTTACATAGATAGATACTCACAATATATGGAACTCCCTTCATAAATAAATATCCGGTTCACTCAACTTTTCTCAGACAACTACTAATTAGTGAAAATATATAAATAATTCTTATTTTTCTGTAAGCACAATAGAAGTGGATTTTTCTGAAGGGTTCTGAGAGCTCTTGCATATCTCATGACTGTAAGTGCATCATGTTAAGGGAAGGGATTATCCCTCTCTACTCTGCATGCTGTACAGCCTCACCTCGAGTCCTGTGTGCAAGTTTTAGCACTACAAGATAAGAAAGATACTAAGCCATTAGAGAGTGTCCAGAGGAGGGCCAAGAGGATGGTGAAGGGCCTTGAGGGGAAGCCAGATGAGGAGCACCTGAGGTCACTTGGTCTGTTCAGCCTGGAGAAGAGGAAACTGAGGAGAGACCTCATTGTACTTATAACTTCCTTGTAGGGGAGGAGGAGGGGCTTCTGGGTTCTTCACCCAGAGGCTGGTTGGGCTGGAACAGACTCCGCAGGGGAAGTGGTCACAGCATAAAGCCTGACAGAGTGCAAGTGTTTGGATAATGCTTTCAGGCATATGGTGTGATTCTTGGGATGTCATGTGCAGGGTCAGGGGTTGGATTTGATGATCCTTGAGAGTCCCTTCCATCTCAGCATAAAATCATTCTGTGATATCATGATTCTATACACTTACATGAATGTATCTATGAACACTGAAGTATAATATATAGATTAATATTTTCTTTGGGAGAACAGGGCATGTTGTCAGATAGATCATCTGACTCCTTTTGTAAGAATTAGCTGACATTAAAATTTAAAAAAAAGTCACTCTAATAATGCTTTTATCAGAAACAAACTGAAGCAAAGTCCTTTTTCTATTTCTCTCAAGAATACAGACATATATTTTCCTAAGAGAGATATTCCCTTAGCCGCTCTTTTCGCTAATTCAACTGACCTTGAATCTTTAGTAAGAAAAGTTAAAGAGAGTTTTTTTCCACAGTACATTTTTGGAAATCCAACACAGTATTTCCATCCATCATAAATTCATGGTGTTTGCAATTTTAAACACATTCTTATCGCAGACAGGCAAAGTCAATATTTACTACAAAAGGAGATTTTAAAACCTCTAAATGATTAACTATGCATCCTGGAACACTTACTGACATTTGTTTAAGTGGAATAAAAATTTTTGAAGCTTTGGCACTAGAAGCAGCACCGGGAAGAATAACAATATATATAAAAATTTTTGAATATGTATGCTTTTAGATCTGTGACCTCATTTCAGTATTAAAGATTGTTCACCCTAGAAACCAACCTGAGATGAGACTCTTTGTTATAGCTCTAGGACACACAGAAGAGAGCTTGCTATATATAGAGTCTGCAATTCAGCTGGCTTTAATACCTTGCCCTTCTTCGTCTGGATTTCCTCAAAAGTAGAATAATTCTATCAGACACCAGCAAAACAGACACAAGAAAAAAATGTGATTCTATTTCCTCTTGATTCTTGAAGGCTGTCTCACATTTCATTGTCAATTCACAAATTGAGATTTGAAAAGGAGATTCAGAAATCAAGCTATAGTAGTATTAATCCCTGCACAAATGAAATCAATCACTAGCTATCTTGACACGAGAAGGTAACAGATGTAAGAGTCTCACATCTTATCTTTACATCCACATGGTATTAAATCAGTTAGCCACATAATTTCCCATATTCTCAATTCTATATCTTCACCTCATAATAGCAACAATAATGTTTTGGACAACCTGCCAGAACTTCAACCTGAACTCCCAACAACGAAAGAGTGCAGCTCCAGCAACTAACTTCCAAAACACGAGTCCTGAGATATTAAGGCTATTGAAGTCTACCAACAACATATGTAGAACATATATACAACGTCTGTACTTTCTGGAAGAATACTTCCTCAATTATTCAGACTCCAGGGCTCTAAGTGGACAACAAGCAAGACACTGAACCTCAGAAGCCTGAGAGAGCAGATTTTTGCAAGATATAAGGTAATTGAAAGTAACCTTAAGCAAAATGAACTCAAAACAGTACTAAAACTCTTTTCTATCCATAACATAAAATATTAAACAATTTGAGTCTGTTTCCTGGAGAAACATAGTTTAAAAGCACTAGAATGTTTGCTAGAATTTTAGTATGGAGTACTTGCATGCTGCCTGCCTCTATCCAAGTGCTAACACTCATTCTTTCCATCACCATTGCATTAACTTTGTCAACAAGAACAAAACCTAGAAAACACATGTGAAAGATAAATATAGGTAAGAAAAATATATGGTAGAAATGACAGTTGCTGCACAGAAAAAAAAATGAGCACGTGGTTAGATTACATCAATATTTCTTTCTTCTCTTAAATGTATTAACAACTTTAAAAAGTAAATCAAGCATGTGAAATAAGCTGTTGTGGTAAGTACAACTGGGCAAAACCAATTCACCGATCAGGTATTCACAGAGCCTTAAACAGAACAATGGCTCTGTCAGAGATACTGCAAACCTCAAATGGAATCCTTGCAATACCAAATCTTTAATACATACAGCTATTATAATGTTACATGCTCACATTTTTTTTTATAGTATAGAAAACCTGAATAAGAAAAATATTGGAAGAAACTGTTGTCTGATACAAAAATTACTAAATCAGAAAGTGTTATTAATTAAGGTTTGTTTGAGCATAAATCCTCTATTCTATGCTCAAGCTAATTGGAACAGTAGGACAAAAAAGCTTTCCAACAATAAAAACACAGAATCAATTTCAGGAATATGTCATGTTTGAAATAAATAATATCAAAATAGAAGTGTGCTACTGAGCACACATTTCGTTTGCTGTGCTTTGCCAACAGAGGTCAGAATTACCTCAGCAGCATCCAAAGCATTACTATGATCATGACTAGAAATACTTTTATCACCACAAAATTACTTTCACAAAGACAAATAAGATACTTTAACTAGAGAGGCTGAAGTTTCACAGCGACATAGTACAAAGGTCTCCCAAAGCTTTTCACAATAAAGGTCTCCCAAAGCTGTAAAAACAGTACCACCACTTAAAATTTCCTAAATGTTACTGAAATAACTACAAACAGCATATCCATCACATCACTGACAAAATAGTTGATAAGACATAGTAGTAATCACTGGGATCACTAAGAAAAGATAAATTCAGCCAACATGATGCCTTTTATTTGACAAAATCATTTATGACACATAGCTTAGAAGGCAAAATGCAATTACAGTGAAAATATTCAGTAGATCTGCAGTCTATTTATGTTAGAATTCCCTATTTAAATCCATCAGGAGTTATTGTTTCTATTCCATTTAAAAGCCTTATCAAATGTAGAAATGAAATCCAAGACTAAGAAGTTTAAATGATACAGAAGCTTCTACTATAAAAGGAAGATCTGGCTGATGCAGACTTGCAAACAGCTTAAAAAGAAAAATTACCCATCACTTATTTATAGATATATCTCACATGGACACTGTGTTTTATAATTTTATAAAACCAATTAAATACTAAAAAGAAACATTGTTTGTACCTCAAATAGCTTTACTGTGGCATGTTTTCTAGAAAACAAACCCACTACCCACTCCATAAGTAGAGAATTGCAGCTCTACGGAACAAGAACTTTTCAGCAATATTAAAATAAAAATGCTAAATTTGGGGAAAAATATTTCAAGAATGTTAACTGAATTATGCTGGCATCTTTCTGCTCCTTTAAACAGAACTGATAGGATACTCCACAAAATCTGTTTTGGCAAATAACTTTATATAAAATATATGACTCAGTCATTACAGGAATAATGTAATGCTCTTTCTGAACTGCCTGTTTGGTAAGAGATATTTAGAGATCCCACAATTGGGTTAAATATTTCACCCAATACCACAGATTTTTAAAAACATTGGAGAAGAGATCTCAGTTCCACAATAAGACACCATGCAATTCATTGCAACACTCTCTTTAATCTACTATCAGCACTACAGTGCATGCAGGACTCATGGAACAATTACTATATTTTTTCAGATGTTTTTAATATAAATAGTGTTTCTAGTGTTCCTTTATACAATACAGCAGTAAAAGAACAATCTCTGACTAAATACCTCAGGTACAAACTAAACATAACAAGCAAGGATAGACTGGCCTACAAGAAAAAAAAAGAGTATTCATACACCAAAAATGTTATGAAAAGCATGTGCGGACAGCAGATTCCATCTTTCTTTTATTATATGTATAAATCGTTTTTATTTTGTTGTTCTACATTAAAGGTCATACATTTGCAGAGAGGAAGGGATTCTTGTTTGTGAAATCTCTAGAAAGCTGTAGAATTCTAGACAAGGATGGAGATGGAAGCCCTGTGGTCTATGGGCCACTTGCCATATTTGGAGTCATATTAGAAATACATATATATCTTTCTAGTGGAACTAAACTTTAAAAGTGACCAAGGCTTCACTCACTAAAATATTAAACTGATCCAATACTTTGTTTAGGTCAGCTTTGCTGAGTAGCCGGATACCCACCAAGAACTGCAGAAAAAGAGATTAATTCCTGAAATTGCCCTGCTCATGTAAGGCCTGAGTAGTTGATGGTTCATGGCTAGAGTCCCTTGTTTCCACTGTCCAGGCAGACAACCTCATAGAGATGTGTCTGACATAGCTCAAGTTAGTATAGCTCCAGGAATATTTCTTTCCCAGTGTAAGGGGGGTTGTAGTAAAAGGTAAATGTTTGAAAACCCATCTAGTTACTAGAATATCCATCTCTTGTGTATTTTCAAGAAGCCAACTGAAAAGAGTGCAAAGTGATCTGAAGGAACTGGGCATCTTAAAAGCCATGAGGTCACCTCAAATTTTTAAGAAAAATCTGAAAAAAGTTTGTACGACAGCATTACTCCTATAATAGTGATAACTAAACTAATTGGGAGTACATTATCAGCAAGATTCCAAATAGCCATGATTCCACACAGACTTTGATCAAGCCAGTTCAGAGCAGTCTGAATGCACAGGGAATCTATAAACATTTTCAATAAAAGAATAATCAAACAAAGCTGAGAGGTTTCTCCTTGGGCACAGAAACAGGATGCAGTTTCTAGATGTGGAAATTTTAGAACTTTACTACAGCACACAAAATTAGAAACAAAACTTCTGACCATTTTTTATAAAACAGAAAATTGAATAACCAATGAAAGAATAGATTGTCATTACTAAATTTTAACCTCGTTAATCATATAGTTCTGCCACACAGAAGACAAACATTTAGGAACAATCCAGGACATGAAATCATTTCAAAATGGCCTGGGGAGTAATGGCAAGATGAACTTTACAACTTCAGTTTTGTAGACACCACAGTTACAAAAATCTCCACAAAAAGGTAAACTGACACAGGATTATCTTTTTAAGTTGGCAAACTGAAAGTGGTTTTGGCTTTCCTATATCCCCCAGTCACTCTGAACAATTTAAAATCCATTACAGATTCTCCAGATAATCACGTTTAAAACACTACTTTTTACAAAAGTAGAGTTTTGTGTACTTGTCTTCCATGTAACAGAGGCACAGTTGTTTCAGTCCTTACTTTGATTTATAAAATGTCAGTGGACAATCTGTGATCTGGAATGTTTATATACTGTTGAGACCAAGCTACAATCTAGATCACTAAAACTATCTGGATCTACTTAGCCAATATGTCATGGGCTGTGTAAAGGTCTCTGTTCTACCAGACTCTGAATGCCATGTCAGTTCTCTGGTCACTTCCAGACTGAAGCCTCTAGGAACTCAGCCTGCACCAGCAATAGTAAACTAAAGGTGGTTGGAACTATTTTCTGGCATTGAGGTCATACTGGCATAGAATGCTCCACACCTAACACTACTCAAACCCCCCAAACAGGATAGCTGCATTGCATCTAGATTGTCTATCAGGCCCGAGGCATATCCTAATTCTTCAGCTGTGCCTGGTAGCTCATTCCTTGGGAGAATGCCACATGGCACATTCCAATATCCAGAAATGTTCCCTGGCACATTAAAGTTAGATGCAGCCTCACATTCCTGTCATAAGTTTGGCAGAAGCTTGTCTCTCAACAACAGCATTTATCAGCTTGGAGGATATAAGAGCACCACTGTTTGAGTTTGGGTCCAGACAGATCCCGATGAGCAGCTGTGCACGGTTCATGTCTTCGATCGTCCCAGCAGAGGCCATATAAGGAATAGTGGTACACTGACTCCACCTCCTTTTTGGCTCTTCGCTTGATAGAGAGTAAGGGGAAAAAAAGTAGTAGATGTGAATATCCCAAATGATAACTGCTGCTGTTAAGTTCTTCACATGCACACTCACATGCATGGAAATTCTTAGCAGTGCACCCATAATTGCATATACTACCTGCAAGGCAGTCTAGGAGTCTCATTCTGCTATCAAGCTACGAAAGGAATCCACAATGGACTCAGAGTGACCTTATTTCAGGAAAAGATTGCTAATGGCTACAGCAGCATGAATCTCCTCAACTCCTTGGCAGAAAGAACATCTATCAAAAAAAGCAGTCTTTAGAAAATGGTTCAGAAAAGACAAGGTAGGCACAGACTTGAAACATTTTCACAAGAAAAATACCTAAATTTAAGTTCTATAACCAGGGTCTCTTGGAAAAAAATCTCATGTCCAAACTGTATCGGAGCAAGCTAGAAGTGACTGAGTGGGAAAAAAGAATTAATCTCACCAGTACAAAACGAGCTGAAATTAAGGACAGCCAAAGCCCTTACTAAACTGAGAAATTTCTCAATTTTGATTTCCCAGTCATCATATATCAAGGAGAAAGTTAAGGACCTAGTTAAACATCAAAAATCTGTCCCACTTATCAGAGATGGTATTTTCCATAATTAATTAGAAAGTCTTTGCAGAAGAAAGAACAAGTTTCTGTCTTGTGAGAACAGGTCAAGGATGAAAGAGAGAGTTGGATATCCATGCTCATGTTGAAGGATATCCTGGAACTAGGCAATTCCATAGTGGCAGCCCATCATACTGTCTCTGAAAGTCCCTGAAAAAATGGAAAAGAAAGGAAAGTATAAATTAGGAAATTTACACAGAGAAGAGACTCCTTACCACAGTTAGAGTAGGGCAGGACACACTTTCTATTGATCTCTGAGACGAAACAGCAGTTTCTGGAAGGCTGAGGTCATAAAATCAAATTACAGATTGTTGTTCTAAATCGCCTACTCACAGCTCACAAGCCTAAAGTAGGTCAAATTGTCTGATAGTGTATTCAGAGCTTCTAGGAATTCAAATCTTATACTGGATATACTGATCTGAAAGATTAGCCAGCTCCCAGTATGGCATATAGAATTTCCTTTCTCCTTGTTTATGTATCACATTGTGGCAGAGCTACATTTTCACACCTAATCATCACAGTGAGAATAAAAAGGCACACCAGTCCACCCGAGAATGAGAAACTGCCACTGAAGACACTTGGAGTCACAAAGAATCTGAATTGCAGAATTATATACTGAAATTGTTCATAAACTATTTTAAGTAAAAGGCATTTCCCACAGATAAATTAAATATAGAAAATAGTATCTCACAAATCAAGAGCTACAAATGATTCCTGTTGATATAAACATAAAATGGCATTGAATTGTATCATTTGAACTCTTCTCTAAGTTCAAGATGGATCTTGTTTCAAACTTGAAAGTAACTGGTTTACCACTGGTTTCTTACACAACAAAATTGGAACTGATTTCTTGGCCATACAAAGGTGAAGGAAAATGGGAATGGTTCTGTACAATAATGGGGCTCAGAGGATACACTTAAGCAGACGTTTTAACCAATGCCACTACAAAGATATGCAACAAAAGTAGTCTTCCTATTCTAAACATAACTTTGATAAACTCAAACTGAATTCTGTTGTTATTTCTCTCTATTTCTGGGGGAAAAAGAAGGTATGACAGGCTCTTAGTCTATCAGCCATATAGAAGCATTTTATGCTTCAAACATTGCTGGCATTTTGGCTGTGCACATAACCACAAAGGAATCTTATTTTTCAGTGTCGTTCCTCATATAGTAAAACTGCCACCAGAGTTTGTAGCACAGATGTGTATTTTCCTGACCCCATGCACTAAAGAGCAACATTTCAGACATATGAGTTCTTCTTCCTTGTGCTGATATGCACAAGGAAATTGTGAGCTCTGTAATTAATGAGACAAGTTATCATTCATATAACCTAGGGGATCATCCATTTAATATTATAAATGCCTCAAAAACTCCAGTGTTACAATTTCTGGCAACAATAACTAGAAACTGGAAGCACTAATACCTCCTTTTTTGTATGCAGGTGAGTGCTGTGAGAATACCCTCAACCTCAGCATTTAGAATTATTATGGTAAGTCCAGAACTCTTGCTGCTTTTCTCCAATATCCTCTATATGTTGCAACTACTCAGAGTAGCTGCTAAGAGATCACTTTCCTGACCAACATGCACGTTAGAAACATATTCCTAAAGACTGTGAAGAGTTTGCAAAAGTGGTGTCATTACTTTTCTTATGAAAGGGATCTAGCAGGGAGAAAGCACTGAAGCTTTTATAGTTCTCCCTTCCATTCTGATGACCTGAAACCCTAAAAAGTACAAAATGAGTACAAACAATTACACCAATAAAAAGCAAATGCCATTAACATTGTGTATTAGAAATAAAATAAATACAACATGAGAAAAAGGAAGAAAGAAATCAGAATTCAATTTATTTGAACTGAGCTCCTGCCAGTTCAATCCATTAATTATAAGCATTAACAGTTCATAGACATGCTAACTGGCTGTACCATCTTTACACTTGTACATGGTGGATGTAGTGACTTACAGACACTGCTTGTCAAGGAGTTCTGATTTCAGATGCATGGGTATACATATGCAGAAATCAATCAACCACAAACTTGTGGTCAACCACAAGATTAAAACAATAAAGAGAAGTTAAGTTAGTTTTAGTGCAAAAGCCATATTACTTTGTTATTCTTTGTTTACACTTTCTTGTGATGTTGTTCACTGTGAAATAAAAGTATACAGTTCTAAACTCAGACTCCAACCCATTGATGTCAAATGAAAAGAAAAACTATAATTCATATCAGTACAATCAACAGCTAGATACTATGTATCTCTTGGCACACTGTATAATGTAAAGTCATTTTAAATAGAAATAATTTTGGCTACAACTATTGCTAATAAGCAATAGTTATTGCTATAAGTAAAGACAGACATCTGCAAACACAGGATAAAATAACCTTTTAAATGCTACATACTGTGAAAGGTTTTGTAAATAAGAAGTATATGCACATAGAATGATTATTCACTTCTTCCCAAGGTCATTTCCCTTCTTTGGAAATCCTTTTCGTACTTTGACATTGAGCTACATCTTGCAGAATTCATATTTGTAATATATCTGAAAAAAGCTCCATATTCTCCAAAAGAAAATACGTGGATTTTATCCTTACAAAGATGACCATTTAAAGTCTTATTATACTGAACACAACTGAAGCACTGAATGAATAAAATATTATGCCAAAGTCAACACAGTTACTATAAAATTACCATCAATATTTCAGCTCTGTAAAAACAGCAATATAAAATTATTTTTACTATGAAATTTGGTACTATACTATAAAACATAAATTATGCATAAGATATTTTGAAGTCAAATGAGTGAAGTTATTTGTCAATAATTCAGGCTATATAAGAACAGCAATTCCCCATGTATAAGAGCTTCCAACAGCATTTGGTTCTATTTTTATTGGTTCTATTACTATTTCTTTATTCTTGTAGATAAGGTGAAAACATAAAATGAGGATAAGTTATAGCCGTATAATACATGAATATAACACTGAATTTTTTTCCTGATATTTTCCTGAATTCTTTTTATGTAAAGGGATAAAGTTGCTTTAAATAAAGTTAACTTTTTGAGATAAAAGAAATTAAAATAAAAAGATTTTACAAATTTAACTCAAACCATTAGCACAGTTGCTTCCCAGCTGTTACAGAAAGAAAAAATAATTTAACTTCCAAAACTAAGGGACTGGAGTACCTTTCATAAGAGTAGAAGCTGAAACTTCCGGCACTGTTTAGGCTAGAGAAAAGGCTTGAGGAGGATCTCATCACAAAGTATGAGAAAATAAAGCCAAACTCTTTTCAACGGTGCCCTATGACAGAACTAGAGGCAACAAACATGAAGTTCAACACATGAAATTCCATTTGGAAATTAGAAAACTCTTTTTTACTGTAAGGATTTTGGAACACTGAAGTGGGATGTCCCAAGAGGTGGAGACTCCATCCCTAGAGATACTCAAAATCTGTCCGGACACAGTTCTGGGCAACCTCTTCTCGTAGACCTCTGCAGATGTCTGCTGATGTCCCTCCCAACACTAACTGTTCTGTGATTCTGTGCATGAATTTTAAATGCTTATGTAATTATTTTTTTTACTAAGAGGTCCACTTCTTGATGTCATGCAAAAAAGTACACATAATAGAAAACCAAGAGAACTGATTTTCTTCAAATCAAGGGAATTCAAATTCTCATCTTCAACTATAGAGAGTTTCATCTAAAAAATAATGCACCAGTAAGCAGATTATATCAAGAGTAACTCACATATTGTAATGATTGAGTAAATACACCCAGTCATTTGAAAGCATGCAGGTTTTTTCCTTCTAACACATGTAAGGCAGGTACATCACACCCCATCCTACATATGTTTTCCATGAAACTTGGAGCTAGGATGCATGGTGCCTTCATAACACATAGGCTGCTTTTGGCTGTTCTAGAGAGAAACGTAGGAGAAACATTCAACTGCATTCAGTATGGCCATAAAGTCCTCCCAGTAATCACCAGGATAAGAAGTACAGGACTAGTCAAAAGTTGGTCAAATGGCTTGTACCAAAAATAAGACCATATTACATGACAATATCCAAGCACACTTGCAACATGAAAATCTAAATGTTTGGGGTCCAGATAGCAAGCCAATTTGAATAATTCTATCTTTTCAGAGTGTTTGTGTGACAATGCAGGTAACGGACTGACTGGAAAAATAGAAGCTCTGCCTCACTAAAAAATAACTCTAATTTTCAGAAGCTGAAGGAACTTCTACATACCAGAACTGCTTTCCTGTGAAATAATTTGTGAAGAATGTCACCTTTAACAATGACAGACTTTGCAGCAGAAAACAAAGGGAACATGCAATCACCTTTATCAACTCATAATGAAGAAAGTAACAGATGAGGAAAGTTACTAAATTAGTACATCTTAAATTAAGTGATAAGGAAAAAAGAGTCGCACTGCTTAAGAAGCTGAGTAACAACAGCAAGTAGTGGACATGAATGATCATGATCAATCCTATGACCAAGCTTGACCTCCAAAAGAACTTGGTAGCCGTAGATATTGTTGTGAGAAAAGACAGAATGCACATGCACAGAATGTAACTGTGAAGACTCACAGAATATACGAAATGAACCTGTGGAACCGTCAGATCCAACCACTTTCTCTGAGATGGGAAAAATTCAAAGTTGGAGCTAATTTTGAGGTTAGATCAGTTTGCTTGGGAAATCGTGCAGTCAAGTTTTAAGTATCTTCAATCATGGATATTTCACCATCTCCCTTGGCAATCTTTTGCAGTGTTTTATTACCCTCACTGATTTTTATCCCTAATATCTAATCATAATTTTCCTTGCTGCACTTTTAATCTGTTCTCACTCTCCCCTTGCTGTGCACACCTGCTAATGTGGCTCTTCTCAGCACCGAATGAAGTAGTTTAGTTGAGGACACCTTAATGAGATCCTATTTAGTCTGCTTTTTCTCAGACTCAAAAACCAACTTTTTCAACTTCTTGAATGTCAGTGCTCCAGCCTCCTAATGAACCCAAAGTCTCTTTCTGCTGGTCTTTCTTCAGTTTGTTCATATCTTCTATTATGGGTCCAAACCGATACACCTCTTTGAACAGAGGTTAATAGGTACTTCCCTCAATTTGGTGGCTGTGTATACTGTTGGCCTTCTCTGCTGCCAGGGCACACACTGCTGACTCATGTCCTCATCACAGATGGCAGACAGGTTAGCCAAGTACAATGTAGTCTTGGTAAATCTATTCTGATTCCTTCATTCATCCTCTTGTGCCTTCAAGTACTTGGACACACTGTCATGGAGAAAATGATGTGGCTGAAGATGTCAAAACAACTGAAGATGATTCCAGAAATGAATAATCATTTTACATTCTTTATTCTATAAATGGTAGAGTAGAAGTCCATAACTATAATGGCTGCCTTTTCAAATCTTGATCTTACTTCTTATTGATAGACTGAAGACTAGATATTGTCCTTAAATTCATTATTGCAAGGCCCTTTTATTTTTCCAGTCTTCTTATGAAAAGGACATACCACATTATAAACAAGTACTACCTGGCTAAAGCTGAAAGGCTTTGATGTTCTGTGCTCTGTATTCAGGTTCCCATAACCCGAATTTGTTTTTCATTCATTGCAAAGTGCAGTTTTGCTTTTTTCTACAGCTTAGAATTAGGAAAAGGACAGTACATACAAGGTAGGTAAAATATAGATTTCATAGATGTTTCTCCCCAGGTTGAATATTGAGATAAATGTATGTAAAAACACACATACATTGCATTGCCAGAATCAGATACCTCAGCTTATACTCAGCAGAGAATCATCTAAAAGGAGAACACTTAGAATGCAGTTCCTTAAATCTAGTCAAGAGGAAACTCTAAGATATGCATGTTTCTTAAACCCTCACTTGTTTCAAGAGTAAGGCATCTCAAGACCAAAGAAAAATGCCCTCCATTTAAGACCATAGATCAGAGGGCCTTTCAGGAACACAAGCAGCTGTCTTCTCTTACCAGAGAACTCAGAAAAGCTGACTTCTTTCTTTCCAAGGTGCTCAGTGGTGATGGCAAATCCTTAAAGAGGGAAATTAGAGTCTTCACCTGGGAAATATCCTGGCCTCCAATCCTTTAACTAGTGAATGACTGTATATTTTATATTTGGATATTCTAGATAAAATAAATAAATAATCATAAAAATAATAGTTATGTTGACACAGACTTTGCAACAAAATGTTTCAAGCATAAAGAAGAACAAGGATTTTCTCTCAGTAATTAAGACAAGTCCCTGCGAAAAAGTCTATATGAAATTTTGCAGAAGATGCTGCAAATGGCTTGTGTTTTTCAATGTTAAATAGTTTAATTAAAATCATTCAAATAAAAGTAAGAAATACAGCTTGTGGTAAGATATCTATTCAAAAGAAAATAAATCTATGGAGTCACATCAAAGGAAAATTAGGACATCTCAGTTTTGGCTGTAGTAACTTTCAGAAGTTATCTCAGAAATGCAACAAATTTTCATGATTGGCATCTTTCTTGAATCTAAGACTGATAGATTACTACATACTAGAAGGGATAAAATAAATATTGTCCTACTCTCCATATGATCTGAAATCCTTACAGACCCAAATAACAATTAATTCTAGGGCCTTGCATGAAGCAGGAACACAAGCCAGCTCAGAAGAGAACAGTCAAAGGATCCAGCATACTGCAGCATTAGGGTGGTTGCTATGGAGTAGTAAAAGCAAATGAAGGTGAACTTCATTTAGTTGTGTAGATTTTAGCTGTGACAAGAGCAGGAGGCATTGTCTCAGAAGAACGGATTATTCAGAGAAGAGTATGATTATACTGTGAGAGCATATGAGAGAAAGCTGGAAAAAGGTATGTGACCTGTACTAACTCAGCATTCTAAGGACTGAGACACTTGTCTTAGGAGATCAAAGGGTTAAAGAAACAGATATTCTCATTGCTATCAGCTTGGTCTGTCAGAGTTCAAATTTACCAATTATCCTGAAGCCAGCTGTCCCTACTATTCCATTCTAAATCTAATAGTCTTGAGAAAATGTGATCCTTCTAAATTAAAATGATTTGCAAAAGACAGGGTAAACCTCTGTCAAGTAAGATATGCACTTAGCCATACACATACACATCTTTCAATGAACATATCCTCCCTGCTTTTACTATCTCACACTATACACTTCTTCCTGGAAGAACATCTACAGTTTTAAAGAGGACACTTCAGTATTTATCCTTTCCACCTTTAATCCTTTCCTCCTAGTTTATTTCTCTGCATGACAAATGAATTCTTAAGGTTTCATTTTCCAGAGGCATACAACTTTGGATGCCTGCAGAAATATGAAATTTGTCAGATTTATTAAATTCTAGCTTTATCTTGAATTCTGCAATTGCCAATCAACCAAATTACTTTTACTCTTTGCTCATAAACCAATGGATAATCTTACATCATTATCTTTAATACAGATTAAAATTGAAATTCATTTGAAAACATTGCCATTAAAAATGTGATTTTAAGGCAAAAGATCAAGATAAATAGGGAATAATTTCACTCTAAAACTTGGTCTGATATTGTATTAATAACATGAACTAGAAGATAAACATTAACAATAATTATTATCCTTGTAAACTTCTTCAAATCTTATTAATAAGTATTCCTAAGCAAAAATATTTAAATAGTTGATCTATTTATAAAAAGAAATGAATGATCATTTCAAACCGTTTTCTTAATTTCTTTCAATTTTAAGTCTCACAAAGAACAAGAGCTTTGGCTTACTTTGACCACAACTGCCACAATTTAGAAGGCAAATCACATCCATGGAAGATTCCAAAGTGATGGGTAATCCTAGATCTGTTTAAGTTAAGCCTTAATGCATTTGAGTAATCTATTATGAGTCAACTGTATGATGTTTCACTGACATTGCTTCTTGTCACTTCAAATTCACTGTCTATTATGCTTTCCAGGAATTTTCAGTGATGCACTTCACTAACCATATTCAAAAACACCTAAATAGGAAATAATCTAATACACCAGCAATGGGATAATGTAATGCACAGCTAATACATGATGCACCCATTCCAACTGTTTAAACACAATACTTTTCTCAGACTATCAGCACAATTCTCTGAAGATGTACTTAAGTTCCTTTTGACTTCAATATCCTAGGTAAAGTTCTGAAAATGAAACATATCTCTTGTGGATCATAGAAGAATTTTAGTTCTCAGGCTTGGCCTCAAGGACCACCATCTGAAGGTGGTTTTGTAGCTTCATTGCAAATTGCATCTTCCATATGAAAGGACAAAAAAGATAGTGTCACATATCCAGTATAAAATATAAAGATCTGTTTCAAAGCATGGGCATCGAAATATCAAGTGTAAGTTAAGAGTCATAGAATATTCTGAGTTGGAAGGGACCCTCAAGGATCATCGAGTCAAACTCTTAAGTGAACGGCTCATATGGGGATTAAACTTACAACCTTGGTGTATTAGCACTATGTTCCAACCAACTGAACTAATATCAGGGTCATACATAAATGTGTGAGGTGTTGCCAGCAGTCGCTAATTTTCACAGTAGTGAAAGTCAGATTACCATTAGGTTTGATAAAACTTCTGAAAATTAAATGGCAAACCTATAGACAAGGCATAATTTTATGAAGAGAAAGTAGCACAAATTAAACCAGCAATCTATCATGAGAAAATTTTCACCAACCTGAGGATCTACTTTAACATCAAATTATTTAAAATAGGTCACGACTTACTGCTAGCAATAATATGCTAGTCTTAATACACCATTCAAGTAAAAAAAAGTGTTCATTATTTGAGATGTCAAGAACAGATCCTGGTGTATTGTGCTAGATCAGCTATATACTTAAGCAACAGTTTTTGTCCCAGTTACTTGCAGGTAGTGCCAGATTAGGACTCCTTTGGGTGTTTCAAAACAAGATGAACCAGGCACTGGGATGTGTCCCAGTCAGAAACTGTATAAATGACACTGTTTTTGTTACAGATATCTGAGAAGAGAAACACAAATATCAAGATGCAACTACCAAAAGTGGAACAGGTAGAGTTGAATGGAACTGAATATCAAATGAGAGATACCTGAGAAACTCTACATAGACTCTAAAAAAATAAGAATCACTTGCCCATACTAAGATATGCGAGAAGAAATCACAACTTTGGCACACACTTCTTTCATAGTCTTGAGAAAAAGTTGAGATAAAAATATTGGGGTTTTTTTTAATTACTGTGGCTTGCCTGTGCTTCTGTATTGTAAATTTGGATTAGGAGTGCTCTTACTGTACATGTCTAGAGAATTTAGATTCTCTGAGCTTTCTTGAGATCTCTCAATCTTTTGGATAGTATTAAAATAAGTATCTGTATAAAGTGGTTATCAAAAGAATCTGATAGCACTTCTCCATACTCAGTATTTTTTATATACTCTGTCTTTATAATTTTGTGTTCTTAAAAATATTCTTTACTCAGCAAAATGTCTAATTGTGTTTAACCCATTCCTGCAGATTATCAAGGTTTTACTATAGTTTAATCCTGTTTTATAAAGTATTTTGCAGTAGTTTCCAGTTTTTCAGCATCTGTCAATTTGATTAATGCAATTTTAACTTCTTCCTCTGAAATGAAAACACTCAGCACAATCAAATTTTGGCGTGTCTCTAAGTGACAACTTACTTCAAGACACTGAACAAAGGAAACAAACAGGTTGAAGGAACATGACAGCTTTCATATCAGACTTTGTTAAGGTTGGCTAGGGAATCAGCCACATTTAAATGCATCTTCCTCTTTGTTTTACTGTTAGAGTAACCCTCTAGCTACCAACCTTAAAATTCAGTAGAAAAAAACCTACCATTTACGGACTTTATGTTTAAAGTCTCTTACAGAATAAAACTTCAGTCCATTACAACATTCACATTCAAGCTAATGCAATGTTTGTCTTTCTCATAACTAAGGTTTTAAGAACAATAGTGTCATTTGATTTACTTAAAATCGCTTATATATTTAAAATAAAAATGTTGCATTTTCTGTATTCCTTTCATTATCCAATTCTGTGATTCTACTTTAAGATGGAACCTAGTTTTTCATGAATTATGATTTCTGCTTATTAATTATTTTTTCTTCATATGCAAGTTGAATGATCGTTAAATATTATATTAGAGAAACCAATATGTATCATATTTCTCCTTCCTGAAAACTGCAAACCATACTGCCAGATGATTTCAGATCTTCACAATTTCCTTTAAAAAAGAATTCTCAGATGTGACAAACATTTTCAAACTAAGATCATAAATAATATAAAGAATCCAGACTATATAACAAAAAAGTACTTATATATCGAGTATTCTGAAATTTGCATTTTTGTGGGGGGAGAAATTTTATAAGGTCTTCTCCCATTGGTCATCAGTCAAATACTATGAGAATGTATTTATGAAAGTGTTGAATATACTGACATTCTGAATTCAGCTCTCTATCTGGAACATATTACCAGTGCAGCCTTACTAGTGCAATACAAAGTACCTGTATCATGCATATATGCTGAATGTGAGCAAAACAGTGCTTTTAATGGCACAGAGGAATTCTCCCATTCAATGTCCACAGTAACTAGTCAAACTAATAAAATAAACTTCATTTATTATATTTAATTTAGATATATGAGTATATACACACATAAATAAATGCCCTTTCTCCTCATTTCAATCAAAAGCTCTTTGATTCACAAATTTCCATGCATTTTCATTTCAAGATTTCTAGAACTACTTCCATATTACTTGATTGCAGCATTCCCTTAATTCTACTATAATATCAGATTGCCTTTTATAAACAATAAATCCCTTCAGTACACTATTTACACACACATTCTAAGTCTCCATTTACCCTACCACACAGAGTTAAATAAATCACGGTCTTCCATACAAACCATGCTAAAGACCGTACTAAAATGTTACTGCCCGTCAGTAAAAAGCAGATTCAGGTACATTCTTTCTCTGGCTAACTTTTCTTGTTTGTGGATGGTATATTCAGCAAGGACCCTAGCAACCCTGCCTATTCTTACACATTACCTCCACTGCCCAGTGTAAAATCACATTTTATTTTGCCTATGACTACAACTACTTTTTTTAAGTTGAAATTTTACATCAGGTATCTACCTCAGACAAAAGACTTCTAAGAAAGAAGATCTAAAGACATAGGAGAAAACGGGATTTATAAGTGCAGGAAATGTGAATTAGCACATGAAGTCAAAGTCAGAGGAAGTTAAAATAAAATTGAATGAGAAGACAGAAGATCCAACTCATACAGGGAAGATCAAATATTTGGAGAGGGGGCACTGAAATAATTAAAATAGCAGAGTTAAGACTGGCAGCTTTTCTCTCGAAGGGTAAGACTAAGAGCTGTGAAAGGACACAAAAATGCACAAGGTATTTGGAATAAAGGCTAAAGCTAAGAAGGCAGTTGAACAGACTAACAGAGTTGAACTTTCATCAAGTGACCAGAAACATTTGTTAGATAGGCTGCTAGAAAACATTTTCCTAAAGCGTGTTCCATCATTTCCTACATCCCATGATAACTGGACAAATGTCAGCAACACTTCCAACAAAATAATAATGCACATGACTACTGGCTACTCTTACCAAGCATTCTAGTAAAGCACACAGCATTCTCTGCAGCACATCTTGACATGTCATTCCACATTGGCGTACAGCAGGTTCATCTAGTTAGTGGCTTACAAGTTTGATCAGGTCTAAAATACGACTTCTTTGGTCACGAATACTCAGGGTCTTAGTTCAATGAGTTGCTGCCATGCAACTGGTCAGCCATGATGTAAAAATTGCACAGGCCTAATGCTATCTGGGTCTTGATAAAACAAACATAATGGAACTGCTAGTTTATCAGGATTTTTTTACAAAAGAAAAAGGAAATGATATATACATTATATATGTAAGATGTAAGATTATAACAAATCACACTGAAAAGACAAGAAATAGCACAAAAAAGACTTTAGTATCTTAATTCAATTATGCATGCAATTTTTTTCCTCAGTATACTTGCCTTAGCCTGTCCGAGTAACCTATTCTAAAGGTAGGTCATGATGCTTTACCAACAGAATCTGCTAAATGTATAGTTAAATAGAAAGGAATATATATTCTGAATGAACTAGAGGACTGCAAGAGGAAAAAGAAAAAATTCATATGCAGGGCAGTGCAATGTTGACCTAGAGACAGAGATTTCTCATATCACAGAGGTCTTTTTGACAGCAGGAAAGTCTCTTAAATCTAACTTTGCAAGAATGATCTTTGAGCATGTAACTTTCAGGCTGCCCACTTTACTTCCAGAGTTTTAGCTGTAAAAGTACTATTTGCAGTTGACCTGGTAGTCAGAGGAAATTGTACTTTGCACTTTTAAATGGTTTGCGATGAAAAATATTCTGCAAAACTGGAAATCAGGTTTTAGGTGTTTTGTACCAGGCATCTAAAATTACTCAATAATGTTGACCTTAATGCCTCAGGGCCTAGCATATCCATTTGTAAAATGGAGTAATAATACCCTGCCATCAAACAAGGTTGTTTTTGAAAATAAATGCATTATATTTGAAAACTCTGCTGTGATATATGTGAGGAAAAGAATTCTCTTTACAGAAACACTTGCAAACTGTGCACTAAAGGCATAAGCTCATACCATCAATGAGAAAATAAAATACTAAAAAACACCTAACTAAGAGAGCACCATCCATCTTGTCTGATTAAAGGGGAGTGAATTTTATCTGAAGAATACCAGGTGATAACGTACAACATTCAGTAATACATACAATATGCCATCAGCTTGCATCTCACATGCTCATGGGAAGACTATCTGCAGACAAATATGGATAGAGAGAAGGACTGCCTGCAAAAGCCAGTTTGGATTTAATACAGCTTCTTCACCAGCTGCATGTATTTACAATGCTTCCCAAACTAGCTAAAGTCTGGAAGACTTATAGCCTCATTTGCATGATACTGAATCTGAGCTAAGAAGTCCTGCTAGACCCAAGCTTGCTCAGTGTAGATTTAGGCTGGTTATCATTACTCCAGAATGCGAATTTAAATAGAACTATGTAGAGATTATTAGCTGGCTCTTTTGATCCTGACACAGATAACGTCATCCACAGATAACACTGGTGAATGTTACTTCACCATGCTTTCCAGTGCTTCTGGTTCTAAGAGACCCTAAATCTGCTCTCCCCACTTCTATGGCTCTGTACCTGGACATAAGATCTTTAAACAGAGAAAGAGGATTACAAAGTGAGCTGTAGTACATAACCTTGATCTCTGCAACACAACCTTTTTACCCATTACATGAACTACTTCTTTCTCAAGACAATTGCAAACTGACTCTAAAGGACTTCCCTTCAATATCTTCTTTTTATGTCTCTTCTAAATAAAATATGTTTCTTCATGGTTATGTTTGAACTCACAAAACCATCTCAAAAACAATCTTTCCAAAATCTGTCCAGATTTTCTATAAGTTGCTACATCAGTCAGTCACTGATCCCCAGTCCTTCTGCCTTTCTATAAAAATCATTACTTTAATTATTTTATTGTTCATGCTTATGCCAAAGCATCCCATTGTAAAGCTGAAGCACTTGAGTGTTAAATTCTTTTGTTTACAATACAGTATAAAGGAAGGCCCATCCAACACAATCTAGTAATATCACCAAAGTCAATTAAATGTGTGAATCTAAAAGTTCTTTCTTCGCTGTCCGGAATCCCTAGTCACACTTTTTTTCTTTTCACTGTCATCTAATTATCTCTGAAAACACATCAGACATTCTCATCTTAATCTCTCTTCTCAAATGTCTGAAGCACTTCATGTTCCTACCACTTATTTCTCTATAGGCTTTTATTACTTCATGAACTTATGTAAACAGTGGAAGACTACAATTCTTAGGATATTTGGTACTCATTATGATAAGTTTGAGTTCATAGAAAAGAGTATACAACCCAAGCATATTTTCATATTCTAAGTAAAACATGTCTTTGCTATCTCACTTTTTTCGTTTTAATGTTGGACGGGATTACGTGCAACTTGTCCTGGTTTAGTCTAATCATACTTGCCATTGGCTAATCCTCAGGGAGGAATACCAATTTTTTCCTAAACAAAAACATCAATTTCTCTCTTTTCAGACTACTTTGTCACTACGTGTTTCTGTCTAACCATTTCCAGCTCAATAGGCAATGCTTCCTTATTTGTGTTCCTGTGTTATTTTGTTTGAGGCGATTCTTTTTAAGATTTAAACCAGCAGAGAAAAAGAAAAAAGACACAGGAAGGGTGGAGGGAGGGTGCAGACATGTGGTGAGAGAAGAATGAATGGAAAGACAGATTAATGGAGAGAGAGTGATGGGGGAGAGATGCAGGGAGGGAGCACAGAGTGGGGCAATAGGTGGGCAGAAAACTAAGACCGAGATTAGAAGAAAGGGAAAGAAGGCATTAAAAAGAGACCTCTATGGTCCAAATTCATATATTTCAGTACTGTAGTATTTTAGTGGATGTATTTTTCTCCAACAGTTCAGCTAGAAGTCATATATGAATAGTAATTACTTCAGCAGATGAAAATTAACGTGCAAGTATAAAACTTCACCACAGACAAGAACGGACTGATGATACCCATCTCGTTCAATGCCTAAACAAATCAAACCTACAACCAGTACATGCATAACTGTGTAGTTCTTGCTAAGTCTACAAAAATATAGTCATAATTCTTTGAGAAGTTAAAAGTTCTATACTTCAAAGTCCAAGCCAGAAACAAAACCATAAGTCCACTTCAAACAGTGCTAACACTTCTGAACACCACCATCAATCCTCTAACACATTTCCAAATGTCACACAAAAATAATGAAGTTGAGAAGTGTAGTTTAGAAAGGATTCCATATAGTACAAACGCTAATTACAGGAAAGAACAGAATGTGAAACTCAAGATTTCTGGATTATGATGGGAAGATTAAAATTAAAAGTAATCCTGTACCATTGTTCTGTTTTCCAAGCAAATGTCCTGACCAAGACTGCTTGTATGTTCTGGTCTAAATATCTTTATTTCAATAGTTTTATGTAATTATATATAATCTTTGGACCTGGGAAAAGTGTACGTTGGGTAAACCAGCATTGGGTAAACAGAACTCTCTTGAGATAATGACAGCCCAGGGATGTGAACCTGAGTCTCTACATCAGAGGTCAGTTACACAGGTATGATCTTAACCACTCTTTTGGACTCTGCTATACTCCATGCCCCTGCTATGTTCAGAAACTTAGATCACTACAAGTATTTTATTCAAGTGGGAAAGCTAGTATTTCTTCATTAAAGCTGGCTTTAAAATAAAATACTAAAAAAAAATATCCACTTCAGTTTTACTACCTGACTCAGTAGGACTAGCTGCTCTTCACAGCTGTGTTAAACTTATCATGCACAACTACAGACATAGAAACCAACACCTTTACCTTTTTGAAAAAAAAAGATAATGATTAGGGGGGAAGATAACATATACCTTCAATGTCATCACATCATTTCAGGAATGTGTGCCTTTAGGGAAAGGAACTTGGATCTTTCCACTGAAGCATGGATCTATGAAACGAACACATAACTACCTAAATGTGACTGAGATAATTTCAAGATTTTTCAAGGTTTCCTCTATAGGCAAGACATCACTCAAATTTATTTGCAAAATTTCTTCAGTATGTTTTCTCCCACTTACATTATTTTCTGGGGGACGGTGATACCCAGGCCTGTCTCATTAGTATTTAAGCAACATCCCTCAACAGAAAAAAAATAAGTGTGAAGATAAAGTGAGCAATTATTTACTTTTAAGTTTTTAAGCTACAGCAGAAAATACTGACCTATTGAGAAATTGATAGGCTGGCTCATTATGATTAACAGTGAAACATATAAATACAACTTTATAGTCTTTTAAATGGAAAAGAGAATCCAATGATCACAGCACTAACAGAATTTGAGACGTGCAATATTTAGCACACTAACACTCAGTTACACAGTATCATTAATATGTTCAGTGTCAAGTTACAGAATACATTGCTGTTAGCCAAATACATTTTCTTCAGTTGCAATGTGAACTAATGTTTAGGTGTGCAAGTCTTCAGCTGTTACGCTAAAGATAAATGATCACAGCTTAAGCACGAAAATCCATTTGAAGGGATACAGGCAAACCTCTCTTTGGATACTGTAATTGATACACAGAGCATATGCTTACTGATCAAAAAATCTGTTCAAAAAACAGCTAATCACTTGAATATGATGGAAAAAATCAGATACTGTATTACATACAGTCAACTTCAGAACAGCAATGCAATAACAAATTAAGAGACATATTATGCTTTAAATAAAAAGTTAAAGCCAGGCCATTATTTCCCTTTCCAGCAATTTTTAAGGTGGGACTCAAATCACCAATCTTAGTCCCATGCATTTGTTACCAGGTTTCTCAGCATTTTCAAACCTAGCTAAAAACTCTTTATATGATGTCCATGAAAACTAAAGTGAAAATACCTTCGGAAAGTAAATCTTCATATATTAATCAAAAGTGGTTTAAATACAAACTTTAAATTAAAAACAACTGGTTTAATCATTCACATTATGGCCGAGTTCTGTATGCGTAGATGTGTGATAATGTGCCCCAATGAAGTTACAAAGGGAAAGATCTGTCATCAAAACTATAGCACATTTACCTGTGATGATTTGAACGTTACTAAACCTGAATGTGACTACAATTGCAGATGATTAGAAGTATGCCCTGAGCAGTGCTAACACAGACAGGACAGTCTCCTTTGCTGCGCTGATAAATCTGTGCTCATTTAAAATAGATCCTGACAACTCCGCATGTGAGGACCAATTCAGCTGCTTTGAAAGGTAGCATCTGCCTTTAGTTAGAAAATAAAGCAACCCTTTGCAGAGCTTCATATGCTTTGCCTAAGGTTCATCTGATGCCCAGTAAGTTTGGTAGTGCAATGCTCTTAAATAAATCTGGTATATATATTTCTTTCAATGGAGCTGAGAAAGAAAACCTCCCAAAGATCCAACTTTTCAGGAATATAATGAATTTTCAGTTTTATCAAAAGGTTCATTTTCCTCAGAAAGACGTCAGCTGTATTCTGGACTTTTCCAAGAATCCCAGAAGACTGTAACAATGCACGCTGCATGACAGTTGCTGAAACTACTGACAATGCCACAGCAACTCACAAGTCAAGTGGAACTTACCGAGCAAGATGGCTGTTATGAGCTGACCTTTTGGAATAACTGTTCTGAATTCCTCTTTAGGAATTGTGATGCCCCAAAACAGTGATGTCTTGTGTCATTAAAGAAAGTCATATTTTCAAAGGAGGTTTAGGTAATTAGTTACTATAAATTCGAGCCAAAGTAGTAAGCTTTCTTTGAAAGAAGTCTAGACATTCTGGCTCCACCTTTTAAAAGTAATCCTGAGGCCTTCTTTCTCATTCTCACAAGTTGTTTTTTTTTAACACATGAACACTTTTAGACAGAAACACCACAAAGGGACTGAGCTCCTTACTTCTGCTTTTTTTTCAGAGAGAGTGGTTTTGGTTTGGGCATTTTCTCAAGTAGCTATGCAGATTTATCCACATGTGCTATAGGTCTCCTGGGCAAAGACCAGACAACATCCAACCACCTGCATGTATTTTCCTGTCACTCCCTAAATAAATTTCTTTGCTCCTTCTTAGTTTTTGTCAGTCTTTGAGGAAGGTTCTGAAAGTGAATCTCTACCTTTCTGTCCAGAAAATTATCATGTCCCACTTTGCAAATCAGTCTTATACTTACAAATCCCTGATCTTACTCTTTCGACCAGCACTGTGTCTGTTCTTTCAAGCTCCCAATGAATTCTGCAGTGCGTTCAATTTTTCCATGCTATTTTCAAACCTAGTGCCCTCCGCATTCTTGAAAATCATTAACTTAGATTTTTATTTTTTTTTCATACTGGACTGCCTGGTCTTGGGGTGAGTCTGTGCAGCAAGGTTCTCTTTTTCAAGGCTGGCATAAGCAACCTCAGGATTCTTCACATCCTAACTTTTTCATTGTACTGGGAAAGGGAGAGATGATGACGAGAAAAAATTCTATGAAAACAATATTTAGTTACTGAGGGAAGGGAAAGAAAGATCTGTTTGTCTCTTATCACCATCATAATTAGCTGATTTATTCCCTGGATGTTGTCTACTGAAGTAGGTAGCCTAACAAGGAGGAAGCTCCCTTGGCATTTTAAAAAGCAGACATTTCTTAGCAACCTCACTTGCTTTTCTCAAAACTTATTTCCTCAGTCTGTGCCCTTTTAAACCAAGTGAGCTTTAAAACAAGAGAAGGAGAAGCAAACCTTGCAATGGTTCATGTCATGGAAAATGGTTCATCTCATAGAAAAAACTGTTCCTGCATCAGAGACACGTGACAAGATTTCTGTTGCTTTACTCCTTTTATGCCATTTATACCTCAGTAACATTTTCTTGCTTGAATGACAAAGACATGGAGGCTCACTGCTGAAGATTTTGTCTTTTTTGGTTAAGCAGTACCAACATGATAAGTTCCATGGACCAGGAATGGCTGCATTTACTCCTGGAGTGAATCATTAATTCTGGTTCACCAGTTTAAGTGGGGAAATGATACACATCCCCATTTATGCCTCCAACTATCTTTCTAGGGCATAAGAGAAAACATTTCATCACTCTTTCCTCAGTAACTGTTTCCCACAAGAGAAGAAAGGAAAATAACATCCTTCCCCTACACAGAGTTGTTCCATTTCATCATCACGCATTACTTTCATTAATCAAAGTTTGATTTTTTTTTTTTTGCCTCATCTTTGCTGTTTCAGGTAATATGAGAATCTTGTTCAAACATATGTCATTACTTACTGAAAAGAAAAATAAAAAAAAAAAGGAAAAAACTCACCAGCACATCAAATTCTACATAATTTTTATAAGGATATTAGATACACATCAGGATTTATATTTTTTGTAAGTTATTAGAGGCATCTCCAAATTCTTTATGTTCTGTTCACCTTCATATGGGTAGTTCATATTTACATTCTCAAAAGAAAAGTATTTTTCTGAGGAAAAAAAAATATATTTCTGTGGATGTATATACATAACTATATACAAAAAAGTATATTAAAGAAATTGCAAAATCAAGGATTAAAGTTCTTGTGCTAAGTCATCCTGCTTAAAAATATGTATTAGCCTTAATAATTACATCATTTCGTATTATTGTACAATGAATGCTGATATTGGAATGCTTGAAGGCCTATCCCCCAGAATGGGGATGATTGAATAAGAACTCTTTTCTTTTTGAAAATAAAAGGTATTAAACGGTACATCAGTATTTACTAAACCAACTTAACAAGTTAAGCACAGGAACAGAAATCCAATGCTGCACCACAGAACCGAATTCTATCCATGTCTGTACTCCAGAAACAAACCTCTGAACATCTGAACAGATCTTCATACATTTGAATGTATAAAAAGCTACTTAACTTATAAAGCATTTTCTTCACATATTACTTCATTAAGATGTGCAACCCTTGCTGTGAGATGCTATGAATGCTAAAAATTTGCATTGCTTCAAAGACTAATTGAACAAATGCATTGAAGAAAAATCCACTGGAGCTATTAAACACAAAGACAATACATCTGTCTTGGAAAGCTGCTGTAAATTGTTAAAAGCTGTGAGAGTACACTGGAGAAAGTGTTACTTACTATATGCTTGTTTTGTTTCTATCTTCTAAGATCGGGCTCTTAACGCCCAGTCAAAACTGGAGAAGAGTACTTTGCTAGATAGATGTTCATTCTGATCAAGAAGAGTCATTCCTATGACTTTACACTAGCTATATTAATACTGTGAAAAACGAGCTTGTTAAAGTTCACAGATAGAACTACCAAGTCAGTGCATCCTTCTCACCATCATCTAACTGTGCTTCAGTCAGCATTTGTTAAGTGTAGATATTAAAACCCCTACTCAGTCACAGAAGTACAGGGACAGTAAACTCATTAATGCTGTGAGGCAGTCAGATACCACAGTGACAAACACCACCAAAAAAAATAGCCCAGGAGAAAAAATTAATCATTCTTTTTTTTTAGAGAAGAGTTTGAACTGTGTGAAGGCTTCGGGCTAAACATTGTAAAAAATAAAGTAAAAAATGCTGAATGACTACTTATTTAATAAGTGCTGTGTATCCTGGACTGCGACTGAGGTAAAGACCTTGTGAAAGAGAAGACCACAGGACAGTGTCAATAAAAATAATATGCAATGCTTACATTTATGGGGCTACATAAAAACTGCACTGGCAACCTTATTTTTATCATTAAAAAAAACAAACCTAAAACTTCTGAAATGTCACCATGGTGTCATCTTGGCAAAACTTCGCTAGATGATTTATCACAACAACTTCTTTCACTTAAACTAATGGAATGTCTGGTGGAACTTGATTAAGCACTATTATAGTAGTGTATTTTAACACTAAAAGAAAATGAGACAGCATTTCACAAATATTATATGGTTATAGCAGGGAAAATGTTAGGCTTTGAATGAAAACTGTATTTCAGTGCACATACATTTTCTCTTTACTCTGCCCTGTTCCTCATAGCTCATCTCATGAACTTGGATCACCCTTCTCAGCAGTGCTAATCTCCATGTTCAATCAGTTCTTCTTCCTAGTCTGAATTCTTATACCCATTTCCTTTACCAACTATTTCCAGCATTCCAGCCTTTTCAGAGTTTTATATACAGCCTACTTGCCAAAACACTCCAAATACCTTGACTCAGGTCTCTTTGCTCCACCTGTCTTCTATCCACCTCTCCTAACCCAGATTACCTGCCCACTCTATGCTTTTCAGAAGATTCAGTTTCTGCTTATGTCCTGACTCATATGCTTCTGAAATCAAGACTTAGAGTCAACATGAAAGTAAAAATAGAGGGGTCAGATTTAACTCTTGTGACTGGCAAACAAAAGATTTGTAATATAGTACATACCATAGGCTTTATTTCCACAAATGATACATTTGGTTCTCTGAAGTGTTACTTGTGCACATCACGTCATAAGATCCCTGGCAGATCCTTGCCACTTGGTTATAAGATACTACTCTGCAATAAATGTGCACAAAACAGGAAGCAGAGTGATTGCAAATCACTTATGAGCATAATGACAAATTAGCTATACAAATGATAAGGAGGATATGGAATTGGATAAATAATTACTTGAGAAAACAAAAAACTAAAAATAAGTGTAAATTATGTTTTTGGGAAACCTTACTGTCGTGGCCGAATTTTAAAGGGCCTGCTTTGAAGGCTTAAAGTTAGCCTAAGTAACCCTGTGTCTTTAGCAGCAGGCTGTTAACAAGTGGGGAGGGGGGTAATTTTCAAAAATCACCTCAACATAGTCACTATTCATATCTAGTGACACCTAAAATCAGAAAACAACGACTCTGACAAGTCACTCAGTAAACATGGAAAATGCGAAACTCGAGAGTTAATTCTCAGAACTACCAGCAACAATGACACTAGAAAGTTATATCACAGAGGCTCTGATCTTGCTCTACTGTGGATACTGTTTTATTGCCACACAAATTTTGCTGGCAGGCTCAAGAACTTGGCAAGTCAAACCTTATCACCAAAAAAACAAAGCAAAAAAAGAAACAAGTCCTTGCCTTTTCCAAGTGCTTTATCACTAAGTCTCCTGCCCCACTGTCTTCGTATTTCCTTTTGCTGTCAACATATTTACTTTTGCCTTTCCCAGCCCTCACTATTTTCAACTCCAGCTCATGTTTTCTAATTTCTTTCTGGTACATTTGGCGCATTTCCAACAAACTTCATGCGATGTAGCATCGTGCATTTTAAATAATCTTCATGTATCTCCAACTACCCAAGGTTCTGCCCCTTGCCCAGCTAATCTATTGATCATCTGATCAGTACCTAATGTCTGCTACATCTGAATTTATCCAAATTCGAACCGCTCAGAACCAGATAAAACTGGTTTAGACTGGTTTGTTTCGATGTGTTGGGGAGTGCAAGTATGTCCGGGAACAAGACAAGCCTGTTGGACTGAACTGTGGACCGATAACTCTGCGTAGTAAGACAGTAGCCATCTAGTGGCTAAGAATTCTAGAAGAATCCTAAGGCTTTTTTTAAGTTATAGACACTTCAACTTTCTGAAGGTTTTTCCTTACCTTCTCCTTTTAACATGTTTGTAAAATTTCTCTTACTAGGCTGTAAGAGAAATCAATCCTCCAAGTACTGCTACAAGATCTTGATCTTACCTATGGGCAGATAATACGACCTTGGTAGATTTTAGACTAGATCTAAAGATCTTGCTAGTCATTTTCTGCATTTGGTCTAACATTTTAGAAAATTAACAGAACATACACTTGAACAACATTCAGAAAACAAGTTCTGGAGTAAGAAGTGAGAAGTTTATCCACAGAGATTACCTCCCAAGCTGTGAATCCAGGATCATGCTGAAATTCTAGGGAAGATTTATTACACAGACTTTGTGAATTGCCTTGCCCCTAACCATCTACCAGATGACCTGGATACTGCTATATTACTACCTTTACCTATTACAAATATTTCGAGAAATATTTGTGAACAAATAGAATGAATTCCATAGACAAAATGTTGTCTAAACTTTGACTGAAAGCATTTATCAAAAATGAGAATAAAAATAAGTCTAAGAAAGGTAGAAAATAACAAAATGAATGTTATGAGAAGGTCATACATTTGAAAGTGCAAACATGGAGAGTCAAGGCAGAAATCAACGGTCACTAATACCAAACAGCATAAACTAAGTGTTGTCCTGATCATTAATTTGCATTCCATATTGAAAGACAAAAGGAAGAGAAATTAAATATCTCTCCAAAAGTCTTAAGTTTCCTACTCTAATAGAATAAATAAGGTAATTGTGGAATCTGGGAATGCTGGTCTCTGCTTAAGACATCAATACAAATTGCTCCATTTATTAATTAAAATTAGTGTAACTAAAATTAGAAATAAACATAGACTAACCAGATGCCCCACTGGACTATGTAACAAATACTTTCCATTTTATTATCTGCACTGGTTGTCTGAAATAAATACCTTCTAATATAGAAACAAGTGACCTCGGAATTATGTGAGCCCAGAACCCTACTACTGCATGCCTCGCATAATCTTACAAAATCAACCTAAGAAAGTTTCCCTTATTTTAAATAATGCTATTTGTAATGAAGAATAGAACTAGATCCCTCATTTTTGTTGATAAGGTGATCCATTCGTTATTTAAAAGCTTTCTGCTCTGCAAGCCGTATCCCAGTGTGATCTGTTCTTGCAAAGGAAGCTGAATGAATCAGAGGGCTCTGCACAAGGACAGAAGAGGATCTGTGTGGTGTTCAGCATGCACTGAGGCCATCAGGCTAAGCTGTGGCTTTGCTACAAGCAAGACACTGCTCTGAGAAACAGATGAGGAAACAGATTGCAACTCACAGACTGAAAATCTGTTTGCTGGGTTTCTTATATTTTTGAAGAGAAATAACTTGGGCCAGGCCTATACATGGTGTAGCTGTGCTAAGGCTAATCAAAGAATGGAGCCATTCCCAGCCACGGTCTGCCAAGTGTAGAAGGGGAAAAATCCAGCTCCAGGCAGGCTGCTCCGCCCTCCCATGCTGTGTAATGGCAGCAGCCAACAAAGAGCAAAAAAGGGCCAATTCAACCTCCCCTACTACTGTGTGCCAGTTCACATTAATTAATATTCAATCCCGCAGTCCTGTTAAAAATCCAAAGCTCTTTTAACATGTACAGTTTGAAAAGACTAAAAATTAGCATATAATCAAGAACTACCCATTCTTTAGCTTGGAACATAGTAGTAGGGCAAATAGATATGTACATGACTGCACATGGCAAAATGAGATAAGGTCTCTGATACATTAAAACCTTCCAAGTGTGTTTCCTAAAAACAAGTCGAATGAAATGAAATGCAATGAATGAATGTCTGCATCCAACAATGAAAAACTGGTTGGTCAATAAAAACATGTTATGTATACACAGGTAATCCAATTAAGTAAATTAAAAATACCAGGTTTGTTAGCAACATTTTACTCTGTTTATGTGTTAAATCCTTTAATGGGCATTTAAGGATTTGGGACACAGGAATTGAATTATACTTTCTGTTAGAGGGACTGTGGGATTTTACCATCAAGTTTATGTATTTACACTGAAATATTATAAAAGCCAATGAAATAATGTAAAAATCTGTGAAAATTTTCTTTGCAGTCTAAAAAAAAATCCAAAACTCTAATTCTAAACTTAAAAGACTTTTTTTAAATATACGAAACACAGTTATTATACTTATATATAACAATCCCAGACAGTTGAATCCTAGAAGAATTAGAGAAAATAAACTTACACTTCAGCCTTCTAAACTCTGGATGTTTTCATGAGGTGTTCCAAAATATTCTTGTTCCACAGGAAAAGTACAGATCCTAACTCTACAGTAATGTTTGGGGTTGGAGACTGTATGCAACACGCATGGAACACAGCTTTAGATGTCCTAGTGTATCACATCTGGAATTTAGATATATCTCCACAGTTCATCGTTCTTTGTCAAAGTCCATCAGTCCATTCAGATGCCCCAGAAATTAATGGGCATCTAAAATACCAATAAATACACAGTTTTAAGCAACTAAATTACCCTATACAAAGTGTTCACTTAGGTTTCTTGTTCTAGTATGTTGGAATGCCTTATGTTCACTTTTGCACCTTCTACATATTCACCCTCAATCTTTACATTACAGAGCAAAGAATGGAGATTGAGGTATGGGAGCACAAACTGACCCAGAGTCTTTCAATGTTTCTCCTGAACTGAAACAAGTTATAGAATCCACACAGTCGAACATCACTGATTTGTTGTATTGTTTTAGATTAACCAATTTGGGCATGTGATATTATATAGTGACTATTACAGATATCTGGGTGCATACGACATCTGAATTAAGCATGCATCATTTTTATGCCCTTAGCACATACTCTAAGCATGTGTTTAAACCCTCACAGGAATTCGCTCATACATTTATACATGTGCTTAGACAGCCTTCCGGAACCGAGCTGTTTTCCTGAACTGTTTTCATAATTTAATATAATGACTTAGGAGATAGAAGTCAGTCCTTTAAAAATTAGGTAATTTAGTCTGCAATTAACATCAATTAATAAGTCCAACTACAGAACAACCATAAAAAGATTGCCCTATTTTCTGCCAAAACACATCAAGACTCAGGAAAAAAAGTAGTTATAAAAATAAAAATAGGAGAGCAGAGCTCAGATAGTTTGTTCCTTGGTTCAGATAACAATCAATGTGTATTTGACAATTCATGAATATTAAATTTCATTCACAAAGCACATGATTACTGCCAAGAAAATTTCCACCAAAAAAAGGCATCTAGCCATGGAGAGTTAAGCCACATAAACTGAGTTGTTTCCAGCACTTTGAAGAAAATCAAAGGGAAAATGTACTACTACTACTGCTACTACTCAGACCAATGTATCAGTCACAGTATTAATTCATTTGTATGCTGAAGGAGTTGGACTTTTCCAAGCTAATGCTAGAAACAGCATTGCCAAAAGGAGAAAGAAAAAGCAACATAGACCTTACTCACCATGATGAGACATGTAAAGTTCTAGGGTGACATTTTAGACACTGAGCAGTAGTTATGATCAATGAAACAGCAGGAGATACTATCAAACACAGTAAGTCCTAAAAATCAAATAAAATGAAGAAAAATATGCCCCTACATTTTTCCTATTGCTTTCTTTTTATTGTAACTTTCAAAAGCAGTTTTTATCCTAATAAACTGCACACAAAAATACCAGTACAGCTCTACTAGTAAGCTTCTTCAATTGGTTTTCTAGTTAAAAAACTTTCAGATCCCCTCCATTCTCAAATTCAAACTTTTATACTGCACAATTATGACTCTTCTACAACTTTGCTATTTTCAGTTGATTTCCCAAACAGGATCCAGAGGTTAGTATGACTTCCTTTTAGTATCTCATTTTGTTTCCACATGTTCTGTACCAAGACAGATTCAATCTTAACCTTACATGTTATTCTGGACTTAATCCATAATTAATGCCATCAGTTAGATCATGGAACACCTCCAAAAAAATCCTAAATGTATGTTAAATACCTGGCACATATAATTCTTTCTTGAAAACACTATAATGCAATAGTGGTTTCTACTTTGAGCATTCCTGGTGAACCCTCTAAAAAGCATTAAGTTCAATAGTGTGTTATATTGTGAACATTCACGCATCAATCCATTACTAAATTCTATCTAAATTAGAAATACTTTAGCATACAGCATGTATGTAGCACACAGCTAAAAGTTCCCTTTTAAGTTAACAGAAGCCACAGACATTCTTTGTAACATTGGTAAGAAATACCATAAATAGTACATGTTTTATTTTGCTTTACTTCTCTTTAAGTGAAGTGCATTTGAAGGGGAGGGAGGGGAGAGGAAAGCCAGTTGACTAAAGCCAGTTGACTTTATAACCTAAAATACTTAAGTTCTGCGTAACAAACAATGACTGTCATGACCCATCTGTATACACAAACCACATGGTTCATGTGTTCCATATAAAAAACATGAAACGCTGTTGTTTAATAAAGAAAGCACAAGCAAATAAACTCCCTCTGGATATACAGAACTTACTATATACAACATGAAAGTAACAGTGCAAGAATACGGCACAGAAACTAGCCTTGAAGAAAGTCACTACACAAATCATGCAGTAGAACTAGATTATAAACGGCTAGTCATTGCACTGAAGTGAACTTACCTGTGTGCTTAGAAAAATGGGTATCACATTTCAAGAAGACTCATATTTTAAATTCTACTGACTATCTGGCATACTCCTTGCTGAGCCACCTATTCGAGTACAGTACAAAAAGCGATCACATGGTGTGTTTTGATTTTGGTCAATGGGTTACTAAATCTACAATGGTGCAATAGCTAATTGAACTGGGGCACAACACAACTTTGGTAAACTCTGAATGTCTGAACCATTGTTGTTTACACCACTAAACCTATCTTTAAAAAAGCAAGACTTTATAATAGCGTTTAAACAGTTATAATTCGGACACTTAACACTAAATTTTCCCTGATAGGCAACACTGAAATAACAAAAATACATTGACAAGAAGGCACTGGCAATAGCATCACAAATGTATTTTCATTTAAGCAATTTCCATTGCACCAGGCCTTTCCTTTACAGAATAATAAACCAATCCAAACCCCCAATTTGTTCAAGTTCTAGGTCAACCGTGTTTTGGCTCATTTTGACTTCTTTTGCTATGCCTAGTGTAGTGTTGAACACTAGCACTGGACTGTGTGTTGCAGTCCTTCCTGAATACAGTCAAATGTCATAAGTGATTGTGACAATGCCCTGACTTAAGAGCATGATGAAACTTAACATCAAAGCTATGCTGCAGATCCCATGAGATACAACTAATAAGGACTTAAATTAAGCCCTTTCACCCAACATGGCCAATAACCCAGTTTCACTCCACTAAATCCAGGTACCTTGAAAGTAATGCCATTCTTACCTGACCTGCTCCCTAAGTTTTACACCTCCTCAGCCTCGATGATCTCCCACAAAATAAAGATTCCCTGTCTTTGTTTTGTAGGCTCATTACTATGGCATGCCTAGTTTCTTCTGCAAGTGAGGGCTGCAACTATGGGTGAGGGTACGGGGTAAAACTACATCTTTTTACACAGAATTCCACAATGCAATGCCTTATCTGCGATAAACACTTCCATCTGCGATTAAAAGTAGCAATTTGGAGATGGAAATTTCAAAGCAAGGTTAATTAAAACATTGTATATATTAGCACAGCAGTCAAAATACAAGTTCTGCACCACAGCTAGGAGCAGAATGAACACGGACCTTACAGACGCATTGAAGGCAGGAAATTCAGTACCACTGTATTAATAAAATGACTGCCTGTGACTTTAAACACTGGCACGCTTGTACTTGGCGAGAGAGTGAACGATTTATTGTTACTATGAAGGATGCGGGGACAGAAATGAAGATGAGAGGGGCGATGATGATGATGATGATACAGAAGAAGAGGTTAATATCCCCAGCATCTCATGAGGAAAGATGTCCCTACCTCAATAAGCTGGATAAGGGGATAGCTCCAGATCCACTGCCCAGGATCCCTCCTTTCCTCCCAGAGAGGAGTTTCTCCACCAGAGCCACATTCCCAGTGCGAGCAGCTTCCAGCAGTTCCTGGTCCTTCCCCATGGTCGGGAACCAAGCAGCCCCCCACGAGAGAGCAGCACCCCGGCCCACAGCGGCCCCCTCCCTCCACAGAACGATCTCCCCTCCCCAGCCCCTGCCTCAGAGCAGAGCACAGCAGAGATTCCTGCAGTCCCTTCCAGACCAGCAGGAGCAGCAGCAGCAGGAGGGAGGAGGAGAATCACCTCCTCCTAGTTTCACTGGATCATTTCTGGGTGGAGTGTGGAAGGTGAGGGGGGGCGGCGGGAGGGAGGACGAGGCTACTGACGGACCTCCTCCCACTCCCATGCACACACAGCCCGGGCCCGGCGGATGGGGCGGGGGGAGCGGGCGGCCTCAGCCACCGTGCCCGCCCGGGCTGACGGGCATAACGACCCTCACGGACGGGCGGAAGCGAGGAGGGACGGGCGGAGGGATGGAGCGAGGAGGCGCAGCCCTGCCTTGCCAGGCCCGTTGCTGGGGAGACGTGGCTGGCGCGCTCCCAGTGGCTGCCCGGGCGCGGCGCCCCCTCCGCC
>VXBA01003872.1:952510-1011554 GCA_013399895.1 Serilophus lunatus
TGTGTGTGTGTGTGTGTGTGTGTGTGTGTGTGTGTGTGTGTGTGTGTGTGTGTGAGGAGGTGGCTCGAGCAAGGATTCGTCCCCATCCGGGGACGCGGCAGGATGCTCCGCACGGACCCCGGCCGGCTTAGCTGAGCGAAGCGGTGTAGGCAGAAAGGAAGAGCAGGGCCCCGAGGAGGTCGGGAGCGACTCGGGCAGGCGGGACTGCTGGCACCCGCCACACGCCAGGGTCGTGGCTTCTCAGTGTTTCCAAGGATGGGAGGTATAACTGGATGTATTTGGTATCAGACCCAGTCATCCCTTCTGGAACTCCTGGTTCTGTTACAGAGACGTTTTAAATTGTATGACCTTTCCGGGCACCAAAATTAATCGCTCCTTGTAGATACTGGGTTCTTTCAAGCTGTGCTGAAAATACTCGGTGCTGGTCAACTCATGGGCATATCGTTGATAAATGCATCGTTTGAGACTGTGCATATGTGGAAACCCAGATTACAGCCCGTGTTCCTCTTTTAGTTTAGTGATTTGTGTAGGTCGGACCACAGGTACAACAGGAAAATAAGTTATCATCCTTTATCGTTCCTCCACTGGCATCTGTGGCATTCTCCCACGAACTGAGCTCACAAGAGGTAAAGCCCAGCAATGGCAAAATAACATTGCGTTGGACAGAATTCTAATGTTCGTTAGTCCAGACCTATAGTAGATTTAAGGCGGTGGAAAGATCCTTAACGCTTCTGTAGGTGTGTTTGTGTTTTTATTAGCTAATTAAAAAAATTTATTAAAAATGGATAGAAATTTCTTTCTGAGGGTCTGATTTTCTCTTACAATGCAAAAAAAATACCCTTATGGAGGCCTATCATTCCAATATAGTTGTTCACAGCAACAAAACAGTATATTTTAGCTAGGAAATGTAATTTACATAGTTTGGCATTTTCAGGAGGTGAAATGATGTCTTCAATATTGTTAACAGGACATAGAATTGAGAACATGCATAAAATTATTAGAGGGAGGGACTCTATAACTACAGCCTATCTGATATAAATAGCAATTTTAAGGCCTGATTCTGTGATCACAAGTGTTTCATTTTGGTTTAAATAAAAAAAATGTATAATCACATGAGTTAGGACTTATAGTTTAAGTCCTTAGTCACAGCATAATCACAGTGGGAAATGGTAATTTAGAGCTGCACTAAAAAGTTGTATCTTGTTACCAGCTACTTGAGCATTGACTAGTTCCAAAAACGTTAGCCATAAACTAAGAAAACCCCTGCATTTGGAAGCCACTTGATGTCCTCTATTAAGGTAGCCCCAATTTTCCTGTGTTTCTGCCTTTTGATTTTGTGTGCAATCACATGCATTGCCTGATAAACACATTCTCACATATATGCTCTGCACAAACCACTTCAAGTTTGCTGGGAGCCTCTGAAGAGGTGCCAGCATTTTGTGAAGAGCTAATCATAAGGCAGAAGTATGTGCACAAACCTGCATATTTGTGAAAAATTAGGTAAGAAGCAGATACTAAGGAAAGACTCAGGTTTTTAAGAATTCATATTGTTTATGTGCTTGGATCAGCAGATGGCAAATATGACTCAGTATAAACGTTACATAATTCTTCTTGGGAAAACAAAATCTCAAGACTGTGCTCTAATTGAAAAGATCATCCAGAATGCTGTTGAAGAACTGTATGGAGAATTGGGATAGAAATATCAATGGAGCAGATGCATCCAGCAGCCAGCAAATTCGGGAAGATTTTATGAATGTAGTGAGGCTGAAAACATACCCCAGTAAGCCCATCAGCCCAGTTCCCAACAAAAAACTGTGAAGGCCAAACAGAGGATTTAGTTTCGTTAGCAAATAGAGCAGAACACAGTTATTCTATCAATTTGAAAAGTAAAAAGGAATGTAAGCAGCACTATGTAATAGAAGGGTTAAACATGGATAAATTTTAAAGGGCTACTGAAGCGAGGAATTCAAGACATGGGTTAGTCTGTTTCTAGAGATGAACTTGATACAGGACTGTAGTAAGAAAAAAAAATAGCACGACTAAATTGAATGTAAGTGGTCAAATGCATTAGATTAAGTGGGCTTCTTAGTGGTTTTAAACATCTTGTGTTCTTTGTTCCTGTTAATATCAGGACAACAATGCAAAGAGTTAAAAATTTTATGTATGATAAATATATGAAATAGACATAGAAACCAGAAAAATAACTTTATAATTTGCAGCAGTTACAGATGAGAAAAATAATTTATAATACAGCCAAGAGATCTTTCAAAACATTGTGTGCTTTTTGAGTAGTGCTGTTCCATACCACAGCACACTTTTGATTCTATGATTTTAGTATTTGTGAAGACATTTTAAGTTATGACCACTGCAGCTGTCAGTGTCTAAGTGGCATCACACCTTCAATCTCAAAATTTCTCTTAACACAACATATGCTTTACCTTCTGTTTTCTTCCATTTTCTAAAATACCAGAGAGAGCAGTTAGCCTACCTAGAAATTCTTTAACTGGTTTGTCATTTGAAAGGTCTGGGAGTGACTGTAATAAGCAGGGAGTTTCCTTAATGTTCTTACAATGCAACTATCACTCGGCTTTGTTCTCAGATCAGGGTGACAACTTCATTTCCTCCTCCTGCAGCCTCCCAGACTTAAAGACAAATTAAATATGTGCTTTGTAACAGTCTGTGACTTTCCCCTCTCTATTTTAAAGCAGAAGCATGGAAGGAGTATGAAAAAGTGAGTTGCAAATATCGAAAAAAACCTCAAATCTGTAATACAAAAAATAATTGTGTAAAATAGCAAACATTATCTTATTTCAGGGCTATATTATCAATTCTTTCATGTAAAGATTAAGAAAGGTCTCAGATCTCTATTACAAATTTTGAGGGATATTCTGAGAGAGAGCTGGAAATCCTGGAATAAACCATCAGTTTTATTTGACAGTATAAAATAAATTAGCATTAAATAGGCCTGATTATTATTCTAATTTTTGTACACCCAGGGTAAGTCAGGGACGAGGGCTGCAAAGTGCCTAAGAAGAAGTACTGTTTCCCATGCATCTAGGTGGCAAGAGTTTTTCAGTTTTGATATGGTCTTTTGCTCTTTACAGTGTGTGTGTGTGTGTATATATATATATATATATGTATATAGTGTAAAAAATAAACTGTGAACTCCAAACAGCCATGACTATATTTGTGTTTGCACCACTCATCTAGGAGATGTCTAAACATCAGGCTCAGAGGCTAACTCCAAAATGGAGCTCTCAAGAGCACATCTGAGCTCTTGAGGCCAGGAGTGAATGCCCATCATGTCCTGGTTCCCTGCCATGGTGAAACTCAGACACACTTCATCTGAAGGCTCTCCTCGGGGATAGGCTCAGAACGAAGATGGCACAGTGGCCATGTCTTCAGTTTAGACAACCGGGACACGCCATAATACTCACATGATGCTTTGTTTAGCTCTCACCACTGAAATATGCAAAAGGACTTGCATCCTCCTCCACTGTAAAAGAAAATTATAGAAACTGAAGGCACTAAACCTAACTCATGAGGGATATAAAAACAGCAAGAGTCCTGTGGTCTCAAAAGAGTGTGTAGATCCAAGAATCAATCAGATTAAGCAGAAGCTGAAGTAACATGAAAAAGCCATTTTTGATGACTTACCCACAACAATTCTGTCTCTGACCACACAATTCTGACCAGATTACATTTTTTGTAAACACTTACTTCCTTTCAGGCATGTTGTAAATTTGCAACGGAAAAGAGCATGCCAGGAAATGGTCCCTTAATGAGGTTGCACAACAGCAAGACACTGTCTCAGCATTTGCACTGACCCCACGACATCATTCTTACAGGGCTCTGAACACAATGAAGAACAGCAAGAAATTAAACTATTATTCTGTCATGCAGCCACTAACCTACAGAGTTGTCTGAATATACCATGGGAAGTGTGCTGCATTCCCCAGAGGGCTGACATGTCCCACTGCTGGAGAGTCTCAAGTACGCACAGACTGCAGGTTTTGTCAGCACTGGAGAGCTGACTGTCTGGGATATGGTGATGGCATAGTACTGACAGGCAAGATTCATCTGCTGTGCCATTTCCAGTGCAGTTGCAATTTTGCTCTGATGGCAGATGCTAAGGGTAACTGGTATATCTATACATATCTTTACATGTATTTCTTGTGACAGCAGGTGGGATTAGCAGTATGATTATTCATCCAATCCTTCTGCTCTGTGTTAAGCTTACACCATTTTGCTATCAAAATATGCCTGAGACTGTTTTTCATGCATTAGAGAGAAATGCACAATCAAATGTGAATACAAGTTGAGAAGAGCAGAATACTGATTAGATGCCCCAATCCAGTGTGTGCTGACAGGTACAGCTTTGCCTGTACTGCTTAATGCATGGTTTATTGCATAAAAAATAACTTGTTTCTTGTTGCAACCTCCTTCAGACTTTAAAGCATTTTCCCCCTCTTATCTTCCCTTTAAGATATGTACAACGTTGCCTACACATCAGATTTTGACTGTCTGAAAGAAGGATCATAGAGAAATCTCAGCTGAAACATGCAAGTGATGAGGAACTGCACTGCAAGTACAGACAGCTGTTAAAAATTGGGCACAAGTGTTATCCTCTCTATCAGTAGACTGATAAGGCAATAGCATAGCTTGAGGTATTCTGCCAGGGGGTTGTATTCTGGTTTTCTCTCTACTTAATAGCAACTATTATACATTAATATATAGTGTTAAATTTCTCCTTAAGAAATTATATAAATGGTTGAGCAAACACTTACACATTGTACATCCTTCAAGCGTTTGTGCTTGTGGATATGCAGTGTGATGACCAATAAGGCAGGATGTATTTGAAATTTCAACTGTTACTGTGCAACACATTGATTCAAGCCTCACTGGGTCCAAAAGAGAGCATGGTTAATGGAAACGAATGGTGCACAAAGAAGAAAACAGAGTATATCTAGGTAACGGTCTGGGAAGGCTCGTAACTGTCTATATGAATTAAAAGTTGTAACTGTCAGACTGAGAGCTAGGCAGTAAGAAGTGTAGAACTAGGAAGAACAGGAAGACATTTGAAAGGAGAAATATATGACAAAGACAAATTTTCTGATTAATATTGCAGTGGGAATTAACATGGAACCAAATGGACACAGTGCTCATTTTTCTCAATATATATATATACAAGGAAGAAAAACCATCCACTTATTCTCTTACTAGCTTTAATTAACCAAATAGCAAGTTCTAGCTTTGGTGCTTATTCTTAACACAATGTAGATAGCTAACTTTGCACTAGGTTCTTGGGTCTGGCCAGGTTGGTTTTTTTCAGTGAACATAATTATTTGTCATGAAAAAGTGGTTCACATTTCAACTACCAGGGCCTTTCTTTACAGGTCAAGTCCAAGGTGTTAACTAAAGTTACTATTCCATAAGAAAAGGGTTTGTTGAAACACACAAATAAATAAAAGTAACTTGCCTGGACCAGATTCAATTTGCCAAAGACTCCAAAGAACTTCTAAACTAACACTCATGAAATTAAAATGGTGAGGTGCAAGCTATTGCTACAATTGGCTTTGGCAGAAGATGAGTGGAAGGGAGCAAATATGATGGCAATAACACGAGTCTTGAAGGGGGATTTGGAGAACTACTGAATCTGATTTCATGCCTGGTAAATTGATAGGCATTTGGCTACATACAATAGTGAAGATTCAGTATAACTTTTGGAGAAGCAAGTCATGTCTTCTGTCTCTATTACAGTTCTTTGGAAGAGTCAAAGAGCATATGGAAAACTGCAATTCAATCAATAGATTGTATTTAGCTTTCGAAAAAGCTTTTGACAAAGTACTTACAGAATACTTCTAAAGAAACCAAATTGTTACTAAGAGGGGCGATTCTCTTGTGAATGGACAATTGGTTAAAGGAGGGAAAGTAAAAAGGAAGAATGGCCAGTTTTCACAATGGTGTGAGGTTGTCAGGACAGCTGTGTAGAGGTCTGTCCTAGGACCTACACTGTCCAACAGGCTCATAATAACAAAGCTTGCTAGCAAAACAACAGGTTTCAGAATAGCTTGGACCAAAACTGAGTATGAAAGAGTACATTGTTAAAGGAGAGAGTAAAACAGAAAGTGAAATTCAATATTGACAAAAGAAAGGAATAATTCTCTAGCAGAGGGAGATTTTGGATTCCCCTTTTACAATTCCCAAACTGCTGTTACATCTCCACAATCTTGAATTATTTGGGACATTTCTATAAAGATGTCCATTAATGCTCTATGGTTATCAAAATGGTAAAATTACTGGGAATTATTAAGAAAGGAAATAAGCATCACTATTTCATTGTATAAAACCATGGAATTTGTCCTGTCTCAAAAACATTACATCAGAACTAACAAGGTACAATAAAGGAGAAGAGGTATAATCAGATGTATAGTATGTACAGCCTTCATAAAGCCTAAATAGACTAGGCCACTTCAGCTTCAAAAAAAATTACAACCACAGGGACCTGTATGTAAGTATATAAAATATAAAACAATTATCCATTACTTTTTCTCAGCAAGAATTAAGGAATCACAGTGATGAGGGGACAGACTTAAAAACATTAATGTGTTGTTTTCATTGAAGTATTTTAATTTAGAATAGGCTTAGGGTTGCTTTGTATTCCACTTGGAAGTGTGTGTTCTTATTCGGATAAATGACATTTTAGTATGGAGACTGCTACATACATGTGCACACTGATAGCAACACAGCACAAGTAATAGGAATGTAAGCTTTGCTCATCTTACTACTCTGTTCTTACCTCAGATTACTGCCTTGTGTAACTGTAGTCTTCATATGTAAATTAAAATACACAGCACATTGTTTACTGTGGTTCTGTGCAGTACATATACAACCACACAGTGATTCTGATGCTGAGGGTACCGCTGCTTTCTGCCAAAAGGAACAATTCATATCAAATTTGTCAGAGATGGTGATTTTGTGAAGCTGATACTTTTCTCCTAGCACAAGATTAGGGCCCTTACATATTTTATTCAGTTAGCCCAACAGTAAAAACATTCTTCATTCTTAATTACTTCTTCAAACCCCACAAAACAACATTCTAGAGTGTTTATTAAAATTTGAAATCTACTCCTGCACTGCCTAGGGAAGTTATTGCTTTTTTTTTTTTTTTTTTTTCATGAGCATGTGGTTATGCAGTGAATTTCTGAATCTCATTTATCTCTTGTGTAACTGGATTACAGAGGAAAATATTAGCATGAGTAATTTGCTTCCTAATGTGCAACTCCCTCATTTTGAGCTTTCTAACAGTACAATAGATTTTGGTCCAAAATAATAATTGGTAAAATCTATAGTTAAACCAGACAATTCTTTTGATTTATGCTTATTATTTATCTGAATTGAAGGTGACTGTCAACGCCAGGCAAAAAGGTCTAATAATTTTACTTCATCAGCTAAGTTAAAGCTAAGATCTCGGAGGCAGAACAATGCACAAAAAATTAATTGCATGTAAGATTAATGTTTTAAGGACAGAACAGCATATTGGCCTACCCCAGAGCATCAGAGAGAAAGGCAGCAGAGAGGATTACACGAATATCAGCCTATCTATGACACTCTTCTAACTGGAGCTGATTCAGCAAAACACATTTAGAAATTAATCTTTGGATTCTTTTACACTGGAAGAAAACTGGTACAGCTATTCATAATAGATGTTCTATTTCATTATTCTAACTAGAGAATAGAGAGTACAGAGTCACACTCTGCTACATGCAAATAGGCTGGCATCATTGTAGAAAAATATGCAATAATTAATGCAAAGTAATCTTTAATCAAATAATTAAGTATACCACAAATCCAAACTAAAAAGGTCTACCTCTAGTAAAGAGATGCAGGATAAGGGGAGCATATTAAAGCAAGTTGAATAGTTAAAGTAGGGTGAATGATTCAAGTAGGAAAATTCTAAAGTCACATAAATCTGATAACTGCTGTTTTCTTACATTTGTTTCTCTTTTCACACCTGTGGACCTGCTGCACACTGTAGTTTCTTCAAAATAGATTCTGTAATGGCAAATTAGTGAGCTTCTGTGCCATGACTGCTTTATCACGCATCCCTCTTAATGTTGAAGATACCATAAGACATTTTTAAAATTGAAACATCAAAATATGGAAATCTCTAGTTTTATTTTGATGTTAGCATTTCATCAAACTAATGCTTTTCTGAGCAGTATCCCAGTGAACACACTACCCTGCATAAGCCTAATCCCTTTTCACAGAAACATTCAGGTTTGAAAAGACCTTTAAGGTCATTGAGCCCAACCATTAGCCCAGCACTGCCAAGTCCAACAATGGATTTTGTCTATGTCAGATCTACATGTCTTTTAAATAATTTCAGGGACGGTGACTCCATCACTTCCCTGGGCAGTGTGTTCCAGTGCTTGACAACCCTTTTGGTGGAAAAAGTTTTCCTAATATCCAATCTAAATCTTCCCTAATGCAACTTGAGACTGTTTCCCTTTGTCCTATCACTTGTTTCTTCGGAGAGAAGACTGACATTTCCACACCAGCACCACCACCATCTGAGCAAGGAAGCAACAATTCCGATTTGCTATAGAAGCCAAGTCAATTTCTTTTGTTTCAGGTAGGATTGCTTTTACATCAGATCATATTTTCCAGTTATTTAAGGTTTTGATACCCTTTGTAATGCACCTGACCTAATGCACATTGTGTATACAGTATGTAAACATTCACAGTACCTTAGTATTCAGCTTGTCTTTGTCTATTGTGCATTTCTCTCCTCACAATTTTTAAACATCCTTGAATAGGAATTCTCTCTTTTCTACTTCCTTCTACAGTGTAACACTGTCTTTCTCACAGGGAAGACTACCCTGCTAGGCTGGTCGTAATGAAAATATACATCATGCCTAGGACATGTTTGCGTTAAGAGTTCTGCTTCATCCTTTTTGAATTATGTGTGGCTTCATTTAAGTTTTGACAGTTAACTTCACCTCCAATGCTTCCATCTCAGATTCTTCTGGCAGGTCCATGACCAGTGGATATCAGGAATGGTACAGTGGGTGAGATTTCATGGTATCTGAGATAACTAAGTCTCCTGTTATTCATAAATACCACTTCGTGTAGGTTCTCCTGATTGGCACAAGAGGTTCCCAAGTGTCCTTAAAGTGAAGGGACATCAGCAAAGTGGGAGATTATGACAGTGTTTGCCAGTTAATAGCCATACATAATACATACAGTATGGTATTGCTCCATGTACAAGTTTTATCACCAGATGGAGAAGAAAAAAAAAACAACCAGTTGCTACCTATACTGCTGCTAGGTAAAAATACTGCTTTTGTCTCCAGCAGCTGTAGATTTAAAGGCAGCCACAGTGACATTAAGGATGACAGCTATTCAGCTCCACAGGAACACATTTTCATGAATAAGGTGCCCAGAATTTGTTCTAGTGTATTGTTTTCCCTATGCTTATTTCAAATACTTTTTCTTTGTGGCAGCACTGATTTACAGTAGCTAAATAAGGGACATGTTTTGCATAATGAAAAGGCAAAAGAGATTAACTCTAGGTTGTCTTTGCCTGCTGAAATATTTTGTCAAGTCCCATTTCAAGCAGTCTTTTAAATCTTCTTAACGTTATGACTTTGAAGGAGTGCTTTCCTGTTGCATAAGCTGAAAATGCTTCTGATAATTGCAAATGAAGGTTTAAGAACAGCATTCAGGTCATGACCACTCTCAGATATATCTTCAGATGAGTATGAGTTGGAAAATTTAACGTGTAGTTTTCCATGAGTTACATTGCCAGCTGTTAGTGATTTGGAAGTATTCAGGATCCAGTTAAAGCAAATACCTCTGATTCTGCTTTAAAGAATTTCTCAACGACTGTTTGCAACTTTACCATATTTCTTACATCTGGATGGGAAAGGAAATTATGAAAGTGATATATAATTTAAGAAAGCTTTTGTTTAGATCTTTTCAATATATACATACTCAAAAAGTTTAAATAGCTTTGTGGAATTTTTTCGTGAATATTGCAGAAATACCAAATTGCACGGTTTAGAAGGAAATGACTCCTCAGGAGTCTTTTTGTTACCTTTCTGCTAAGTTTGAATAGAGAAGTCTCATTTCTACATCAAAGTCCATTTATGTAAGTGACTGTGATTGTGCTGGTGTTCAGTATATTGTCATATTCTGCAATATGTTGTAGTATGTGGCATTGCAGAATGAGACCTTAAAAAACTCTCCATTATACCAATACTCAGTTGCAGTCTCTTGTTTGAAATGGAATTAAAAAATAAATGGAAGGAACAAACCACATTAAGATTCCAGAGGAATGAAGAGACAGCTGCTTTTTATGCTATTTTCTCTATTTGACAAAAATAAAACGACCCCGTTCCTACAGTAAATTTTATATAGATTACTTTTATCTCTGCTTAGTCATTCTGCCTGTAAGTTTTTGAATAGCCAAATATGATATAAAAAGAAGCAACTCCAGATCACTTACCACACACTATGGTATTAAGATAAACTATCTTGTTAGATTACCATCTGGTGAAGATGGGTAAGGTAAGACTTTGTAAAGCACTGCATTTTTTTATTCCTAAAGAAATATATAAAGTCTCTTTAAATGCACATTTTATTAAAAATTAGGGTTTTTTCTAGATAGGAAGGAAATTGAACAAATAAATTGTTGATATCAAGGTGTTGTTGACCTATACAATGAAAGGTTAACCAAAAAAAATCAGTCTAAACTTTTAACAGGTAATAATGAAGCACAACAAATCTTGTAAACATATTACCATGAAAGAACAATATGTAAAGAAAATGTTTTTAGAATTTATTTAAACCTAAAGGGGGGAAGAAAACTTTTCTTCTAAAACTGCTCAGGCAGTTCACGTGATTTATTTAAAGAGGAAGAGGTATGCCATAAAGAAGGCAGAAACAAAGATAAGCTATCTAAGGTAAAAGTGGAAAAAAGCCCGATTTAAAATCACGTTACGGAGTTAAAGCCCCAGAAGTTCCCAGCAGCCCTGACGTTCCGCAGGGCTCTGGGGCCGCCGATGGGTGAAGGCTCTCTCTCTCTCTCTCTCTCTCTCTCTCTGCCGCCTGGTGGTGGCGGCGGGAGCAGCGCTCTGCTCACCAGCCTAGAAACGACTAAAAAAACTCGCATTCTGAGAACTGGTTAACGGCGAGTTTTACTACCAGTAAACATTAGCCATCATTGTCCTCAGTGTGGTCATTCTCATTGCAAAAGTGTTTTCCAAATACTGAAAAACCTCGGCAGTTGCTAGAACAGTATAATTATACCGATGGAAGGATTTATGATAGTTGCACCGTCCGTGGTAGTGGTGTACTGAGGTTTGCAGATAATCTGAAGACATCCAGATTTGTTCCACAGATAAATTGCTTAGAGGCTGTTTCTTTATTCACTGCTTACTGGCTCAGACTACCACTTCTGAAGTGCTCATTTATTCATGTCTCTGTCAAATGGTTAAATTACCAATTATCTAACTCAAATGAAGTCATGGTGGTTTCAAACATACTCTGTCCTAGCAGAACTACATTAACCAGTTCATGCATTATGCTCCCCACACTACCAGCTTACTCTCACAGAAGATACAGCATAAGTGCATCTTATTTTTACTTCCAAAACAATGCTCTCAGAAATTAGGCAACCTAAGACTTAATACTGAGACTACATGTTGGAAAGCTCTAGGAAATACACGTATTCCACGTCTGCTCATACTAAAATGAGTGATGGCAACTAGAAGGAAGGCAGGAATTAGTGCAGAACTAACAAAATACTTATAACTGCTTAGGGATGGCTTGGGCAATGGCAGACAGAAACAAAATGATCTTTTAAAAAAGTTAATTACCTACTTAAGTAGCTGGCAATCTGAGAGCTTATCTCTTTGGACTGTAAAATTTACCCCTTTTTTGGGAGAGAACACAGGCTTATCAAGAGTTGATGTTGATTTTTGAAGATTTAATTCCTACAACTTCTTTCAGCTAGAAACTCGGGTGACACACTATGAGAAGCTGTAAGCTGCAAAAATATTTTTAAATAATAACTTCGAAGTGCTCAAAAATATCTTTCATAATGTTTTTATAAGATGCTAAAAATGCCTGTAATTACACAGCTTCTTATGACTTACCTTTTTTCTTAATTTTATTGAGAAACAGAGCTTTGTACCTCCAGCAAAGACCACTATTCCTATACAGGTTTTGCATCCCTTAATACTGAATAGCATGATCTTTGTGATGATCTTGCTGTCAGGTTTCAGTACAAGATGAGGTGCACTGCCATAGAACTAAACAGAGTGCAGCTGAGCACAGTTTGGTGTCTGCATCACTTGAAACCATGTTAGCTTCAGTACATGAGAAATGTGCTCCAGCACAAAGCCTGCCACTAGGTTCATAATGACGGATATCTTCACTAAGGCAATGGGACTGATATTTAAAAGCTAGTCAGCAGAAGTGAAGTGGTGTGGCTTGGAATTAAAAAAAAGATAAAGTTGTACTGCAGGGCTGTCAAAAAACTCATTTCCCTACTGGGAGGGATGAATTAGTGGATTTTACAGCAAGTGCTCACAATTTCATTGCTACTTAACACATTAGCAAGGTCATGTTCTGTCCCTACAATAGATAAAAAGACATTGAATTATATCAACAGCTGAATTGGAATCTGAAGTACTCTCTCAAATTTGCAGATGGCAACAGTGAGCTGAAAATCTACTTCAAGCATTTTGTGATGGATGTTTTAAGAATTAGTCCAATACAAGCACACTTTTTTGTATAGAAACCATTTTCCTCATCATTACTTACCTGAAATCTGGTCACTGTGGGGAGTTTGCTTCTGTAATACCTTTAATATTACTCTTGAAATTGTAGATACTTGATGAAGTCTTCACCTTTATGACCATATTCCCCTTATGTTTATTATTAAATTATTTTTAATAAAAGTAACTATTATCATGTAGGAAGTGTTCTGTAGCTAGCAGTTATCCTTTAGAGATCATTTGTGATACCAGTTGAAGATTCCCAAGTCAATTCCTAAGGGAGACATGATTCATGAGATTGGGAAATAATGGACTTACAAAGGAGGGGGGAAAAAAAAAAGGCAGTTCCCTTCCAGTCACCACCATGGTCCCCTTCACCAACAGCCATGAAGGGCACTGGAATAGCTGCTGTCATGAATCTGGAGCAGGGACATCAGAGAACAGGCATGATCTCTATAGAGCTGCCTCTCCAACAGGCCTGCTATAACTAATAGTGTAAGACCACATCATTTTGATTTAAAACTGATGCTTCTCAACAACACCCCAGTTACAGAGAGAACTGGAACAGCATGAGCCAGAAAGATTGAATGGCTGAGCCTGGGAAAGGGCACAGCCTCTTCAAGGTGAGCTAACATAAAAGCTTGGACATTAAAACAGTATTTCTAAACAACACGATAAATGTTAACCTCAACTGTATAGCAGTTTAAATTTCCTTAGAAACTATAAAATAAAACTTGATAACAGTTTGCCTGTAGGACTTCTGGAGTCAGTTTTCAGTATACACTGAAGCTCTCCAAACTATCTTCCATTTAGTTTTTGCAGAATAAAAGCAGTGATTCATTCAAGAGGCTCTACTGATGGTACACATTTCCTGTCTAGGATTTAAGGAGGCTATGAACAGAGCCCTGAGGATGAATTAAGCTTTTTTTTTTTTTTTTACTCTGAGGCTTTTCATAGTTATGTTTAGTATATACTATTAAAGCTTAGTTTAACTTGGCACTTTCGAAGTTCAATAAATTAACTCTCCCTTTGCATTTTTTTCAACAGCAAAACAAATTTCAGAGTGACACAGTACTATCACTCTCACAATGCTATCAAGCTCATGACTAAGCACACCCTTCTCTTCTGAACTGTGCACAGGTGATGCTCATTACTGCACAAGTGCCATGAAGTAGAAATGTATTCTGTAATAATGAAGTGCTAGAAAGTGATACTCTGAATTTCAATATCTGTACTGAGAAGGGCTGTTTGGGGCTGTTGTTTTGGGTTTGGTTTGTGTTTGGCTTTTCTCAAAAGAAGCAGGTAGTAGCTCAGGCAGTAATAAAACACAGGCATTTGATATTGCTATTTATTTCTTTTTAAAAATTAGACAATTCTCCATGTAATACTCTAGCAACATGCTACTAAGCACTCTATACATTCCTTTCTTCAGAATAATTCTAACTAGATCTTGGCAAGGATAAACCAAGTAAGAATTATTTTAATAGTACCAACCAGAATGAAACCAGTGGAGAAATCCTCCCCTGAATCTGACATATTTATCTGAAATTGCACCACTCATATTTAATACTGTGTTGTTTGAAATAACTGTTGAAATACAAACATTTAATTTCTCTATTAGAAACATCATGTGTGTATTTATCTTACTCGTAATAATAAAATAAAAATTTCCATGGGCACTAAGGGGAGTTTCAACTAGGGTTTCAAAAGGCAGGCTTTAAAATAGTGCCTGAACCAGTTCTTCCAGAGTTCTTGATTAAAATCTACACACTTTCAATAACTATTTTCAGCAGTGCAAATTATGTCCTCCAAAAAGTTTTAATGAAAACTATTTTAATTAAAACTAGTTTGACAGCCTCAATATGCAAAGTCAAACCACAGGATACTAAATACTTTTTGAGATTTGTCTGCATACCTACAAACAAAACTTCCCTCCAACATCCAGTGGAGCAGAAACAATTGTGGTAGCAATTAGAAGATTTTCAGTTGTCAGATTCAAGGTCACTATTTAAATTATTCAGTCACTTTTACTTCTAGCAAAGACAATCTCTTACAGGCATGTATATGGTTTTGTATGTTGTTTCCTAAATTGTTTAGAAGCACACCCATATTCTCTATTTTACAGTGTTGTGCTTTTTTACTTAGTCATCTGTAGCAGTTTTTAGCTGAAAATTTTTGTTCAATTTATACAAATCACCCATAATTTAAACTGTATAATTACATTTCATGTAATCTCACAATTTCATTGGGCAATTAAGTGATTCTCTACAGCTTTTTTATCAAAAAAAAGAAATATACAATTAATCCCTGTAGGATTTTTCCCCCTCACAAGCACTGACATTACATATTCAAATACATTGAACCAAATCCTTGGGCATGTCTGGTGAGTTGTGCAGAAATCAGACATGCATGCAAAATGGCTCAAAGCTCACCTGTCACAAAGGGCTGGATCCTAGTGCAGGGCTATATCCTCATCACAAAGAGAGGAAAAGTAAAGTGTGAATGTCTAAATTACATCAGCTGTACAGATGCAGTGGACCTTCAGGCAGAAGGAAAGTCCAGTAGTGTGCCCTCTTATTTAAATTCTCCAGCATTTACTGTGGTATTTTGGGAGCACATATGGAAACAGGAGGGAACGCATAGGGAACTCTATAGCACCAGAGGATTATTCTTAAAATCCTCTCTGGGCAAATTACACTGAATTTAGGGCCAGTTTAGGGCTGGTATTTAAATTTTCAGTAGCTATACTATCCTAGAGGATCTAGCCCATATCATCATAGTGCAAATGTAACAGATACCTTCTGGTAACAATCAAAGAACACGTCCTTAACAAACAGAGGTACAGTTTTTTAGTGAGGCATGGTATGGGTACTCCGTTATGCACCTAGGCATCTTCTTTATCTGCTGCGCCATCCACTTTTCACAAACATTTTAAAAATAACATTTACTTTGATAATATTAAAAGTAGATGATATGTTTTTTTCTTCAGTAAATTAATAAAGTACGGTATAAACTGATTTTTCCAAAGTTATTTCCGTTTAAAATGGGCTGAAAAAAGTTACAATGTTGAATGATCATTTCAGAATAGTACCTAGTTCACAAATATTGTTTTTGTAATAAGAAAACTTTGTCTGTGACCAAAATCATAACCACATCATCGAGTGATTTACAGACAGTATTTCAGATGCCACCATCACCTGTTATGATGATGATGATGCCTTGCACCATGAGAACACTGTCCTACTGATGATCAACATTCATCTTCTTCATGCGATGAAGCAGGTCATCTTTTTCCATTTGGACCTCAGCAAGAGCCAATTTGGCAGTGGCTAGTTCCCGTTTGAGACATTCATTTTCTTCAATAAGCTGAAACGAATGAGTTAGAAAAGAAAGCTGTTAGCATTCCTGCATATTGAAAACTTTTTCCATTACAGTAATTTTTAAAATGAGATATGCTAACATTCATTCATGGGTAGAGGTTTGTTGGAGCTGAGTCAATTGCAACTGATTCTCTGTACTGAGAGAATCAGTACACTCATACTACAATGAGTGTAGAATATGCAGAGAATTCATGCAATTAAGTCAAAAGGCAGGAGAGCCAGTGTTTTAGCTATGCCATTTTTATTCTGGAGTGGAAATGACCCCAAGTTCTGAGCTCTAGGAACAGATTTTTACCCAGCAGAAAAAACAGCCAAACTGATGTGTGGACATGTTCTGTCATTATCAATTCAAAGCCCAGTATGACTGATAGATTAGTAAGAGTCTGACCGAACAGCCTAGTCCATTTTCTTTGGCAGCTGTGTTGTACAGGGATGAGGGAGATGGTAAGAAAAAGTATCCCTTATAAAACTCCTTCTGATGTAAAGAATCAGTGTGCAGTGTATTACTACCCTATTTAGAAAACAGTATTAAATTGCTGAGCCATCCTATAGTATCTGTGATCCATATTTTCCATCTCAAACAGATTTCTAAACAGAAACACCCCCAGATAACAATTATAAAGGTTAGTGATTGTAACATAATTTGGAGGGGGAAGTCAAATTCAATTCTTAATACCTCATTTTTAAGGAAGTCAGCTGAATCCCTTCTTGATTTAGAAGAACTTGGAATTTCACAAGTCGTCTGCGTGGCTTGGTCCTGCGTTTTACGTCCAACAGGTTCCACTGCTTGCTGCAGTGCACTACTTGAATTCTTCATCTTTGACACATCATTTACTTTTTGATTGTCTGTATCACAGAAAAAGTGCATAGGAGGTTTGTCAAATTTTTTTAAGATTGATTTTTATCAGTAAAAAATTAAAAATACCTAAATCAAATATAATATTAAGTACATTTATATTTGCCTCTCAAAATCAAATTTAAGAATTAAAAAAATTAATTAAAACTCATAACCTTTTAGAGGAAGAATGAAATGAGGCATGAGGAAAAGCAATATGTACCTTCTAGTCTGAAGAAAATAAACATTTTTATACTGACCAATGTAATCACCTCTGAATATGCACTCTGAACAATCAGAATTTTGAGAACTATTAATATTGCTATTGATACATTGTTTCCAGGTTTCTCTGAAGACTGCATTTACCTTTGAAGACACAGTGAGATAAACCTGCAGGATCAAGTTTTTAAATTAGAAAATAACTTTAATTATGTGGCATTAAAGAAACTCTCTAGCATTTGTAACTGTTAAAATATACTGCTGTACACCAAGAGGAAAAGTGAGGGTCATGGTTCTCAGTAGTCTGAAAAATACTCTGGTTTTGTTTGTTAAAACCTCCTCCTCTCACCACACACATGTCAGGACTCAAAAAAATGTAGCACTGAAGACATGTTATCAGTGATGTGCAGATGGAGTTTAACCTATGCTTTTGAAGTCGCTGTACCTGAGCAGTCCAAGACAAGAATAGGGATCAAAGAGCTTCAGGAAAAAGGGAAAAAATATGAACTGAAAGAAACCATAACACTATGTATTTTCTTGCTGTGTTACTAAACTTTCAATGTTTAGCATAAAAAATGACCAAGAGCACTGAACATCTTTAAAAACCTCACACAATGCATTAGATATCATGCAAAAATTAAAATACAAGCAAATCATGCTACAGCACACCTCTGAGAAGTCTGGTCTATCTGTGCTATACATTTCCCATCAGGTGGATCAAGGGGTCATTAAGATCACCCTGCATGCTCTCAAGTCATACAATCTCAGCCTTCCTCAAGTCATACAATACTTTGCATATTGCTGGATTAACATATTCAGGACCTGGATGAAAGGGTGGGTACGCTCTCAGCAATTTTGTGAACTCCATCAAATTGAAGGGTAGGTGACTGACACTGATGGGCAGAGCTGTTTTTCAGAGGAACCTGCACAGGCTGGAGAGATGGACTGGCTGGGTCTGGAACCTCATGAACTTCAGCTGAAGCTAGTGTGAAGTCCTGCAGCTGGCAGTAAATAACCTCTTGCTCCACTACCCGTTGGAAAACAACTGGACATTAAGCAACATTGCACAAAATGACCTGCAGGCCCTGATCAACAAAATTTATCATGAGTCAGCAGTGACCTCTGATAGCAAACATGAGGGACACACAGGCTGTACTAGCAAGGGATAGCTAGAAAGATGAAGGACATTATTCCCCAATATCAGCACCAGTGAGACCACATCTGGAATACTGAATCCAGTTTTGGATTTCCTAGTGTGAGAAAGATACTGACAGCAGAGGACCACCAAGATCATTGTTGCCAGGAGCACATGATGTACAAATGAGGGGCCCAGAGAGATGCACTCGCCTAATCTGAATACGAGAAGGCTGTGGAGTGATCTTAATGCCAGTTTTGCCGGCCTAGTGGAAGAGTATAGAGAAGATGGACCAGATGTCCCTGAGGTGCTTGGCAAGTGCTCAAGCACCTCTGTCTTGAGATGGTAGGACAGGAGGCAATAGACACAAGCTGTAACAAAAGAAATTCTCTATTACACATTACCAAAAAAAATTAACCATAAGAGTGGTCAAACACTGTGACAGATTATTTATGGCAGGTTGTGGAATTGTCATTTTGATGCTCAAAACTTGCCTGGACATTGCAATGAGCAACTTGATCTAATCTGCCCCTGCTTTGAGCTAGGAGTAGGATGAGATGACCTCTAGAGGCTCCTTCCAACCTAGATTATGATTCTTTGACATATCTGTGAAAGACAACAGTAAAGTTCCAGCTCTATACGCATTGCCTTGTTACAAGAACTTAGTATTTGCCCACATGTGTCAAAAAAACCCTTTAAGCACATACACGATTTATGAAAAATACAAAAGTTACATCACTGTTCCAAGTCCAAGTCTCAGTGTAATCTGCTGCCAGGACAGCATTGTGATACAAAGAATTGGAAATTGCTACTTGTACTTCTTAAATAGTCTTTTGTTTTACAATAGCCTCTGTTACTACCTGTAAGACAAAACTACAAAGATGGAAACCACCTTGGTAATCGGTTTGGTTTATAGTCAAAGGAACCTTAAACTTATGATGAAATGATATGCACTGATGAAGCATATCCTGATGACATTATCTCCATATTTTTATTTCTCCCAGATTGATTCAGCTGCGTGTTATCACAGTCAATATGCTATTTTAAAAAGCAATTTTCCTCTGTGGGACAACACTTAGAATTAAGGTATATGGCAACACATCTTACAAAAATTATCATCAGGTTTTTTCATTATAAGCCACATGTATGCACAAAGGAAAAACCAGGAAGATTATAAAATTGAGATATCAAGGTGCAAGAACATACAAACCTCTAATGAGAAAAGTGCCATCATCATTTCTTTCTATCCAGAGTATGTCAATATGCAGTTTTATAGGCACCAGCTCAGATGCCTTGAGATTTTCACGTGGACTGTCATCCTAAAAAAAAAATATATGCATTAAAAAAATGAGTTTACTAGGAAATAAAAATAAATAATTAGGATGTTCATTTAAACTTAAGTGGATTTAATGAAACTTGAAAGGGAACATTTCAGAGTAGAATTTTCTAATGGGATCTCCACTAAACTTTGCCTCCATATTTTTTCCCCTCAGGGATCATATTAAAGGCTCAAATTTATCTCTGGAGTAAGTCTGCTGAATTCAATATACAGTCTGAGTAAAATACTTCAAAGGCATCTCAATAAGATTATATCCCAACTCAAGACATTCTTTAGCTCAGGAGCTCTCTGAGTCAGAGATAAGAAGCCAGTACTATACAATATCTGATTTTCCCTTGAACTATTTAAAGACTGAATGGGTACAGCTATCATTCTTGAGAAGATTTTGCCTTTTTGTAATTTAGTTTGGGATGACATCAACTGTAGCTTAGTTATACTACTGTACTCAACAGAAGAGAAACTTCACAAATTAATTCTTTGGGATCTCCCCAGGAATCTTTATAGCTCATTAGCTCTGTCAAGCAGAATAACACAGCCAGTATAATCAGAAACTATACATATCAGCAGTAAACAGGTATCAAGAAAGCTGTTGAGATGTAACTTCTAAAAGTTTCTTTTGAAACAGCATGGAGATTACAGTAGAATATGCAAACAAGAAAACAATCTATCTTAAATTCTTCCCCTGCCATGAAACACACTGCATCATCTCATGCAGAAGAAACAGAAGAACATACTGCATTGAACAGGCAACGCAGCAAACATTTGAACCATATCCTCTTGCTCCTTATTACCCAACAACTCTATAGAAATGAATCATCTGTATGTCAAATTTGCAGTTTGTCAACCATCATGAATAACTTCACCATGACTTGTGTGCACTGCTGAGTGAGCACTTTGGTGCTTTTGCTGCCAAGCAGATTCTTGTTGCCAGTTTATTAATGTACATTCCCCACTTGAAGCAGCTGCTTCCTCAGGAACATTTTGCTTAAGTCTGCCTTCTTGCCAATAAACTGGCACAATCCTGGTTTTAAATGCAAATGATTATATGTAAAGACTTATCTATTTGCATTTGAACATTCATGTTTTTGATACACTGAAATCTGAGGAACAGATCCATAGCTCTTACAGAAAGTGCTTGTGCTAATCCTGTAGTAGAAACAGCTCTAAACAAGTGCCTAAGCATGGGCATGGAAAGGCTGTATCACTGCAGGAAGGAATACTGATGCACTTTGAGTAGAACACAATAGAGATAACAACTGCCCTTCCAGTCAAGAATCATCTTAACAGAATCAGATGTAGAACTGGAGCTGCTCTTCCAGTCCTCACTTTGTTCAAAGTTTATATGGGTGATTATTACTTTCCAAAGCAATGTTATAATTATCTTAATGATGGCTTTTCTGTTGCTCCATACCCCCCCAAAATGTGTCCTTATCTTTATATTCAATGGTTGTGCAGCACAGAACACACCATCTCCTCTACATGTCTGAAATAAAATCCCCTAGGAGACTTGAGCAAGAGTGTCCTCTTAATGTTACTATTTTAAACTATGGTGGTGAGAAAAGCTTGCATTATTTAGTATCTGTTTCTAGGTAGAGCAGAACATGAAATCTGGGTTGTAAGAAACAGTGTTCAAGTGGTTTGAACTGGAATTCTATAACTTCTTTCCCTCTTCTGTAGTGAACTTTCATTGCAAGGACTATCCTCCAAGTAGGAGAGAGAAATAACCTTTAAAATCCTTGGTTTGTAATTAGAAAACCATTACCTTGCTAAGCAAAAAAAAAAAAACCCAACCAGAAAAACATACATTGTGCCTCTAGAAACTTGGTATACCTTGCAGATAACATTCCCAGACACTGTAACTCTACAAGAGAGACTCGAAAGAAGAGAAAAATGTATAAAATACTATTTCATACAAATAGCTTGGACATGCAGATAATTCCCCTCTAGGCACACCACGGAGCTAACCAAATCTACAGATTTTTAAATTGTTTTAGTGTTATCTAAAGACCTTCCAGAGTATGATAGCAATTTCTTTGAAGTTAACTGTACCCAGATTAGTAGTTTATCATCAAAGAAACAAGAACACAATTTTTTTTTAGAGCAGCCAAATATCTCATTGTTAACATACTTTTAAATTAATCCTTGCATTAGAAACCTTTATCTTCATAGGCATCACTTCTGCAACAGTTTCATCTTCTAGAAAATGCTGAATGTTTGTAAGGGAAGATGTGAGAAATTCAGCACTGAAATTCTCCACATGACACTGAAGGAACCCATTTTTTACAGCTAGCAGCGAATGTACCACAGCACTGGGACCACTTTCCCATCTCAGACTAATCTCAGGTGATGAATTAACAGGTCCAGCCACAGATTTACAGTCAGAACCTGTTGCAAAAGGAAAAGAAATCTGCATTCAAATTTTGCAAAATACAAAAGAGCAATTACGATGTCATTATTTCTGCCTCTACTGTCCAACTGATTGTCCAAAATGTACCTTATAAGTATTATCCATGAAAGACAACATTGCAAATATACAACTTCAGAGCAAATTTCTAGTACAAATTTTCAAAGTACAAAAAATAAACTAAGACCATATACAAGGACTAGTACCTCACTGTGGCAACAGGAAAGACAATGCAGAAGTATCACCATTCACAGAAAAAAAAAAAATGTTTCCTTGATGCCTTGATGATGGAAAACCAATTATTTTGCATACTCCTCCACTAACTCCTTAAATTTTAATTAAGAAAAACATTTAGATCAGTTCACTCTCTCAGAAGAGCAAATATTGTCTTGGAAAGGCTGAATTTTCTGACTCAGGAAACATAAATAGCAATACAGTAAGGTGGGGAACATGACCACATAGGGCTTCCATTATTTGAGTGGCAGTAGGCTTGAACCTTAAAAAACCTCTGGCAGTTTCTTATTAATTTCATTATCTTTCATCAGTAAAGACAACTGCAACATTCAACTAAAAAGTTCTAAACAGCATTAAAAAATATGTATGTTATATAATAATTTAAGGTAACCAGATTGTGTGGGGAGGAGGATTCATTTCTCATATATAAAAAAAGGAACCATGACCAGAAATAATTACACCATGGGATTTTCAAGTAATCTGATCACTATGATGGCTGACCTACAGAAATTATCTGTATGACAAAAAGCACAATCACAGTAACTACACAAAAGCAAGCACTGAAACTTGAAAGATAGCTCAAGAAAGTATCTGAAAATCAACTGAATTATGTCAATTCAGCATGTAACAGATGCTGCCTGAAGCTAAAGCAGCCTGACAAAGTAATTAATTTGCTTTCCTATCTGTAGAGTAATTGGGTTCCTCTTTCTGTATAGTGACCAGTCCTCATGGATGATGTGGCACAGCAGTAGAGTCAGGACAGAGAGCACTCATCTATGGCACTAGAGTCAGGGTAGATGGACAAGTTGTTGATCTGGGCTGACAAAGACCAATGGGAAGAACTGTAAATGAACATGAGAATCTTCAGTTTCTTGTGAACCAGAAACTCTCCCTTTGTTACCTCTGAACAGAGGCTTCCACTTCACCAACAGCCACGAGTCTGTCTTTCAATCTTTCCAATGTTTAAGTGGTGCTAAATTTCATATTTCTTCTCTTCCCTTCTACAAAAAGCCCAAACCAAGAAGAACAAAGTGAGCCAAAGAAGCAAAAACCCACTCACTCTGCAAGTATTGGGTACCTTTTTTGGCTCTAGTCAAGAAGGAAGCGAGTAAGCTGCCAACAGTCTGGAGAAGGGCAACTCTCCAGATGGGAGAAATTGGAGAACAATGACCACTCTGTTCAATCAATCTCTGCAATTGGTTTGGGAAACTTTGTTTCCCTCAAAGATATCCTTCCCACAAATACAGATAAAGAAATAAGCAGTATGTGCAATAAAGTGTTTCTGCACCAGAAAAGAATGCCTGCATTGCTGCTGGAAGAATCTGAAGTGCAGAAAAACAGCAAGGGAAAAGACCACATATTCAGTCTCAGCCATGAAGTCAATCTTAGTTATCTTGCAGATATCTGAAAGGGGCAGAGGCAAGTGAAAATGGAGTAAAAATTGCATTAAGCAATTTGGAAGCTGCTATGAACAGCTGTTCCCTTCTCACAACCATGTCAAGCATGATAAGGTCTCAGTAAAACCACTGTCCTTCCCACAGTACCTCTGCCTCTGCTATATTGCATCCCCCCTTCTTTTCTTCACTGCTGCCAGACAAGATCTGATAAAGGCATAGTCCTGCATCCAGCCCTGCAGGGAATTGCACAGTGGCCTCGTTACCCTCAAATTATTCCAGCTTTTAAGCACATTTTCCCCTTTCTACATCTACTGCATTAACAGTATAGTAGGTTTTAAATGGTTATTTTCACTCAGAACACCTTCGTAGACCATGATTGTAACTTGAGTATTCACTGCTTTGCACAGTTCTTCAGTTTACTGGTTACAGTTGTTAATGTAGTACTTGTTTTATTAAAGGGCTTGGAGGACTGCTTTTATCTGGATATTGTCATACTCATTTGCTCACTTGTTCTTTTAGTGGTCTTTGTTACTGTTAACTCCTTTAAATGGTTTCTTTTGATCTGTTTCTCAAGCTTTCCCCCAACTTTTCCCCCCTTTGTTCTTATACAAGAAATGTGGGAGATGGGGAGCAGCAGTGGCTGCAGAAGATTCCTGACTCAGTACAGGAAGCACAGCCCTATGGTGGAAAGAAGTAAAGATCTGTAGAGAGGAGATGTACACTGCAGAATGGGAACGACTAGCAATGTACAGAAAACGTGGTGTTGGCCCAGACATTCAGACATTCAGGTACTCACTAGAAAGAGAAAGGAAGAGATATGAAGTGGAAGTATGTGGAAATTCCAATCGCTATAACCTTTTGTCTACAAAATAATCAGCCAGCACACAAGCCTCTCATAATCAGGTAAACCATAGGAAGCAGGTTCTAGTTGTAGATACATACAAGAGCACGAAGGTGGCATATTCATACTGTTTACTCCCTCTGGCTTTTATAGAGGATATGACAGGTAGCCAGAATTCAGTTTGCCTGCTGTATGAATTGAAGCTCAGCCATGAGTTTTCCCTGCTGGACCTACTCCCTGCCATCAGATACTTGAATACAACATCATGCAACAGCTGCTCAGGCAACAGCTCAGCAGCCCATTAAATTGGTTCTTTAGCTTGGCCACCAGAGGCTGTGCCACCTCTGAAGCTTAAGCACAACCTCCTGAACAGAATCCATGCTGCTGGAAGGCTGAAATAAAAAATGGCAGCCAACAGCTACTATGGCTGTTTCCTGGGAAAAGAGCTGAACCAGAAGCAGGTGCATCAGGGATCTGCCCCAAAAACCCTACAGCCCAACAGAGCTGGCATCCAGCAATCCATCTGGAAGGCTGGCAGAGGGGAGCAAAGAAAACTGACATGAAGTGGCATGCCAATGCTTCATGACAAGGAAAAAATCTCACCATGTCAAAACTTGGTCTTCTGGCAAAAAATGTACATGTCATACTCATGCCCAAAAACAGCTCTAACAATACACTGGTTCATCTAGTTGTACAAATACCCAACATGAAACTACAGTCTGTGTTTCTACCAAGCTTAAAAAAAAAAAAAACCCATCCATGTCCCCCCCCAAAAAACCCCCACCAAAACCAGCTTGTCTGTCCTTACAGTTCATCTTTCCTGATAATAATTTTTTTTTCTTAAACCATATATTATAAGTCTGTTTAAACTGTAGGTGTAATTTCATCTAGAGAAACAGATCTTGTAAAAGGAACAGCCCTTCAAACAAAGGCACATTAAGCAAAGTATTATTAGGGGCATAAGGGAGCTCTATCTTAACAAACCAATAATGCAATGTAACATGTCATGACTTCACTCCAGCCAGCAGCCAAGCACGACATAGCTGCTCGCTCACTCCCCCACCAACAGGACTGGGGAGAGAACTGGGAGAGTAAAGGTAGAAAACTCACGGAATGAGATAAAAGCAGTTTAATAGGGAAAGCAAAATCTAAAACATAACCCCATACTAGCCACTATGAAGACAATTAATTCTAATTCCCAGCCAAACCCAGCACATAATGCAATTTACTTAATTTTTAAAAAAGCAGACTAATCTCCAGAATTCAATGCAATGCAATTTTTTTACCCAGATGATCCTAAATGGTTCCATTTATTTATTTTAATGTATCACAATCAGGAAAGAACTCAAGACTTCTAAACCAGCATAAAAGGGATGCTCTTCCACTAACATAAAACTGTGTTTGCATTTTTATTTGCTTAGAATAAATGTTTTCAGCTCCAATTTCACAACATTGATTTGTTAGTTCTTACCAACAGTTCTGTTGCACAGATAGTGTCGAACGCCAATATTTCCCAATTGATGTGGTATCACTTGGTTGACCTGTAGGCATATTTCTGTGTCTTCACCTCTGATGTCAATTTCACCATTAACTCCAAATACTTGAAAAACTACAACAGACATCTGTCAATGAAACCCAGATAAAACAATGTAACATTATAAAATGAATTTACAGTGGTTATTGTTTTTAAGGTCTACCTAAAGTTTTTCCATCACAAACCCCTTTGTGTCCAAAAATCCTTGCTCATAGAAAAGCACAAAGTTCTCATTTCTTCTTTTCATCTTGGTTTCATAACGGGCTACTCAACAGTCTGTCCAGAGAACCACATGGTCTACGTAACACTTGAAATTTCCTAAGGCTGCATTCAATTTTATGCATATGATAAGCACAACCAAGCATTTGTGGTACTGAATCAGGCCACAGTAGAGAGCCAGGATAGACTACTATGGCTATGCATAGTACTCAGCCCTCTTTCTCTATTTATTGGATTGCAGTATTTTTAAAAAGAAGTAGAAGCCAGTTTTAAGTCAGCTTTGGTATCAGAAGGTGTGTGTCCCTCATCATTACTACTATTTTGGGCTCATTTTTCTAATGAATTTTTAGTTATATTTTGTAAGTAGAAAAAATATGCTAAAATGCATTTGCATAACAATCTAAATGAGTGATGTTTTTTCCATACTACCTATATGGACAGGTAATTGAGAATTTATTTACAAGGAATCAATAATTTAAATGAGCTGCTTTTTTTCATTTTTAAAAAAATGAAGGTGATAGACAAATATTTTAAAGCAAAGGTAAGATTACATGGCTAACATTAACAAAAAAGAAAATGTGTCAGCAAGCACAATATTCCAGTAAATCCACTGTCTTCCTTTGGGTCCATATAGTCCTAGGGTTCCAGTTCATGACCTTAACTGATAGAAGAACACAATTTGAGAAGCATTGATTGGGACCAGAATCAGCATGGAATAAGTAGATAGGCAGATTAAAAAACCTGGACCCTACATGGGGTCTCAGGCAAGGAATCTCTCTCTACATGTGCTAGTCTTACAACCTTCTCTAAACTCTGGGCATTGTCCTGGACAAGAGGCATCTCTGATCTGATCCTGTAGGGCAGTTATTACACTTCTATTTGAAAACTCTACAAAATGCTACCAGTGCTTAGGAAACATCTTCATATGAGAGATGTCAGAGTTATGGTGCATTCTCTTATCTATACATGATGGTGATGATAAAAAGCTCATTTTAAATATCAGATTTAACAGAACATAAAAGAACATAATGGTATTACAAGAGTATTGTTACATAGTACAACGTAAACATTTTCTGACATTTTTAAGTGGCTGCTGTTATTTATCAAAAGTGGCTATAGAGGAGATAAAGAGAATGCTCAGTGTAACTTGGATTGTAATCTTCACTTGTACTTCATACAAGTGCACTAGATCTGCAGGCTTACACAATGCACTAATAAAAAGCTCCCCAAACTAGTTGAACAATCACCTCTAAAAGCAATCATTTTCATTCTAAGGTTTAATTTACTGAAATGAATTCTAATGGAATACAATATTACCATTTCTTCACTAGTCTCATGGGCATTCTCTGAAGCAGCACTCATGGCATCTGGGGATGACCCATCACAATTTTCAATCACTGTGCCTCCTTCCTGGGCATTTTCTGATGGGCTTTGATAGTTTGTGGCTGTAATACCTTTCGTATATGCATCACAAAAGAACGCAAAGTTAGCATAGCATAACCTGAATCACTCCTACATTAAGAATAAAGTCAGTGTCTATTACTGTATGCATACATCAACACATATTTTAAGATGAGTTTAATGGCTTATTAAACAAATATTTGTCATTGAACTGCCAAATCCATTCCTCTTACAGAGAGTTCAAAGTTCTAGATGCTGTATAAGTTAAAGCACGATATAGCATCAAAACCAAAACAGCACTCTACATGCATTGTTAAAAAATTGAGAAGAGTGTTTTTTAGTCTTCCAAATCAAATATAAACCTGATCAAGCAGAAAAATAAAGGTTGCAGATTAAAACTTGTGTATCTAAAACACTGCACAGTGCCTTCAGAGCAAATTTTTGTGGATTTATGTTTAGAGAAATAAGCTATATTTTCATTAGAACAATCATGATAGTGTTTCCTTGACAACTGGAAAAATTGGAGACTTAACCTTCAGTTAAATATTGTTTAACAAGCTAAAAAAGACATGTAAAGGTTATTTAAAATGGAAAATGTATTTTGTGGCATACTCCCACATAAGCACATGCAGGAATACTCCTACAATTCAAATATACAACAGGTTTGCAAGTGAAGTAGTCTTCTCATTATTGCTCTAGACTGAAGACGAATCCTACAGAAAAAAAATAGTCATTATTTATTCAAAGTAGAGCTTATCAGAAAAAAAGATACCAATAAGGTCTTCCTACTCTATAACCTGACACTAGAAAATTATTTAATCAGCAAAATGAGCAAAAATTGGACAAATACCTGCTATTGGCTACTCCTTTAGGAATAAGCTGCAAGGAGATTACTAAACCTATCTGCTGGTAAATAGCATGGAGAGTATTAGTGAAAATCCATTTCTTTTCCATCTACTTCTGAAATGAAAACTTCTTTACCACTTCAAGCATAACACTGATTCAGGGTACAACCTGTAAATACTTGCAGCAAAGCAACAGCTTTTAAGTAAAGCAGGGAACAAGTTGTGCTTCATTCAGACTTGCAACACAGCACTTCAATGCTGTTATTCTCCTCAAGAGAGGAAATTAAGTAGTGTTAAAATTAATTAGCTCACCTTAGAGTTTTTCCTTAAAATCATGTACGGTGAATACACTTAGTCTTACTGACTTGTGAAGGCAACAGAAATAGTCTTGTAAAGTATCCAGGATTTGCTGGACTAGAATTCTTTTGAGTATTACTTTAGTAACAAACATTTGTATGTATTCCTTAAAAATATTTTGTTAAACCTACTTACCTTTCTCAAGAAAGCTTTGACTGTCACTGCCATCGCTCTCTATCAAATGATCCTCTAGCATCATACTATCAATAGAGATGGTATCCAGAGAGACTTGTGATGGACTTCTCTTCATATTTTTGTAAGAAACAGAGAATGCAGGGAGGTTGGACAAGCAGCGTTCCTTAGGCTTAGCACTTCAAAATACAAAGATATAGGAAATTATTATTTCAAATTAAAGGAAATACACAGAAATTACTTTAAAAAATCCTCTAAACCAGGCAAGATATAAAAGAAAAAATCTGATTATTCAATAATCCCTTGACAAGAAAAAGAAGTAAATGTACAAACAACATGCATTCCTCTGGGTATTTGTATCAATACTTTTCTCAATACATATTTCATAACATGAAAAACTGAAAAGTAAATAGTTTAAATCAATTAACTAAGACTTCATTTTAGCTTTCACTGAATGCAGGATACTGCATATCTTTTTATATATTTTAAAAATTTTTATCGACTAGATGTTCACTTCCTTACTGCTAAAAGTACCAGAAGTATGTGGCCAACAAGATTGCTAAGTATTTTTTCAAAGAGTAGGAAAACTGATTTAGTATTAAATCTTCTATACCTTGATGAAGACTGGGATGCAAACATTTTTACTGAAGTCACTTTGTCTTTGTTGATTTCAAGCTCTTCAGATTCTAAGGCAGTTTCTGTTTCCAAGTCAGTGACTTGGTTAGGACAGCCTTCAGTTGTGCCTTCCTGTTCATTTAATTTAAGTGAGAATATGTGTCTGTCATCCTCTTTATCAATGAAAAATTCAGTAGAATCTTCTCTCTTACTTAGAATGGACACCGAATCCCTAGGATTCAAGTTACTTTTCTCACTTAGAGGTCCACAGACCTCCTCTGAATCACTTCTACTAAAAAGTCCACTGCTTCCTCCTTCACTCGTATCTCCCAAACCTTTATCTGATGCATCATCTGAAAATGACATTCCTTTCTGAAAATCTATATTACTGTCTGATTTAAACAAAAGAGGATCTACTAAAATTCCTTTATTAACTTCAGCATTCAGAGGCTTGCAGTCATTTACATAATCAAAATTAGTAATACCAGCTTCCACTATCTTACTGCCAATTAATTTACTCTCTGAAGTAAGAGTTTCCCCATTTCCCACAGGAGAGAGTTCTGATGCCACAGGACTTTCTTCTTCCACAACAGAAGACTTACAAGGGTTTCCCTGAGTCACTGGATGGAGTAGTAAGGCTAGTTCTGCACTTTTCAGTAGGATCCCAATGCAGACATCTGTTTGCTTTGCAGGTTTTCCTGTCACTGCTTCTACATCATTCCTTAAGTTTTCCAGGAGCAATACAAGAGATTCATGGAGAAACAGCAAAAAAAGATACTGGTAGTGATTGATCTGCACGCTTACGTGTTTTTGAACATGGACAAGTACATGTACATCGGCATCAGAGGAAGAGCTTTCAGAAAGCACTCCTGAAGTCTCAGACATTTGAATCCCATTGGTCAAGGGCTCTGTCTCACTGCTGTAATATTGCTTTAGAAGCTTTTTACGTTGCAATCTATTAGCAAGATCACTAGATTCACTTTTTGGAATGTTCAAAGCTGTCTGATTATGTAATAAAAGCTCTTTTTGTGATTTTGCAAATCTTACTGGCTGGCAAATCCAAAGTGAAAGTGGGAATGAGTCCACAAAGCTTATTGGTCGGCCTTTCCCACTTTTTGTTCCTTCATAATCTATCCAAAACTGGGAAAAATGCAAGGCCCAAACATCAGTAGCTGCAGATGTCTTCAATGCATATTTATTCAATTTGGGGATGACATAACCTTTATAGACATCATGCATTTTAGTATCTTGTTCATGAGCATGTCTCTGGAAGATTGGATGCAAAAGATTGAAATTTTTGTGGGACTTAGGAAAAGCGGTGAAAGTTCTACTGAAAAATTCAGAGTCTTTGAAGTTCTGAAACAAAGCTTCTAGATCAGAGTGTCTGCAGTTTGGTGAACATCTGGTATTCGTAGCAATCATCTCTGAACTTTGAACGGAAAGTGCACGAGGTTGATCTTTATGAATTTCAGATTTGTTTTCAAATGGGATGATGATCTGCAAGGGAGAAATATATTTTGTCCAGTCAGAAATATGTAGATTAAGAAGGTATACTATTAAAGAAACAAAATAGCAGCTGTGACAGCTAAAACAAAGAAATATAACTACAATTTTATGAGAGCAGAGATGAGTCAGGATCACAGACTATGATTTATGTTTCCTCTCATTTTTCAGAAGAATGCTGTGGCATCTAAACCTCAATGTTTGCACAAAAATGAAAGTGTCTCAGGCTTTTCTTATCTGAAGGTCTTAAATTTAGTTCAGCTATATTAGGCTGAAGTGTCTCATTTTTTTGACAAGAAAAAAGAAACAGCTTGGTACAAAGTTTCTTCAAGTGTTTCAAAAATTTACAGCTTTCAAACCCAGATAATTGTAATTTGGAGTTCAATCTGATCCATCAAATAGGCTTTTTCACTACACTGAGTGCTACAGTATTTTATTTCTATGTTAAGATAAAAGCAAATAGTTAAATGTGCTAATGCAGCTAATATTCCTAACATTGCAGACTACAGAATAGGTATGTTTGACAATTATCTGATAAGAAAAATACATTTTTATAATGAAAATAACAATATACTCCAAATCCTAAAGAAACCAACAAAAATAGTTAAGTACACTGTATACAGTTTAACTTGCATATTTTTAGTGCAAGTTTTAAAGGTAACATATTTTATGCCAGATCCTGTATCTGATGTTGTTAACATGGACCTTGGCCACACTAGTTTTGCTACTATCAGTGACACTACCTTCTGTCACAACATTCCATGCTGAATCTAGAAAGCATGAGTAAAAAGGTCATCCTAAAGACACTTAAAGATGGGAGAAATTATGCTTCTTCATGTAAATACAAAGACTCAAGACAAAATAAGCAAAATAATTAACTATATGATGTAAACATCAAACACTCCATTAAAATATTAATTATTTGCTGGAATAAAAATAACGCTGTTAACATAGGGATGACATAATTAATTTGAATCAACGTTTGAGGGACTTAAGAATACTTGAATCTTTTCTTTGTCTAGTAGGCTATTCACATCTAACAACTCAGATCAATCTACATTTGCAGTTGTCCAGTTGTTAGCTCTTAATAACTGGTTTTATATAGTACAAACCATGTCCTTTTTAAAGTTCCGTTGAGTATGTGCCAAGAGACTTGGGAAGATCAGATATCTCTCCACAAACTGACTTTTTAGAACCCTTGAAAACTCTCTTGTGGGCACCATTGAAAAGACTCATTTTGTTCACCTCTGAATCTTGGAAACCATGCAATGAAATGCTCAATGCAAATGGGGGATGGGGCAGGGTGGGAACTTTATCTGCTTGATAATCTTTTTTCTACAAAGAAGGAGAAGACAAAGGAAGCGAAAAATTTGATGTTCAGCCACATTAACAAACACCACTCCTCTGGAATAAGCACACAGAGAACTCATGTACCTGAACTACAGCTAGCAGTCAGCATGAAACAAAACTGTGCCGAGTGAGTTTTGGAGAAGAAAATAAACCTTCAAATGAACTGCTTTCTTTGCTCTAGGCTCCTATTCTTTTACTTCTCTTTAATCTTGTTGAATAACAAGATGAAACTGTTTTGATTCACAACAACCAGAGGAACAAGAGAGTACCTTTGCATTAATATGGAGTGAAAATATGAATTTTTCACTAGTTATTTTTATTTTACTGCTCAATCTTTTTTTTCTTCTATGTCAGGTTCACTGAACACAGGGAAGCAATTTGTTTATACTCCCAATTCGGGTCTTCAAATACAAAGCCAAAATATCCCTAGGTCATAGATGAAGTAGCACAGAAGGACAGCTCTCTGCAAACCATCATATTCTGCACAGTCTTTGAGAGCTGCATGGCCTATTCCATGGGTTGTTCATTTGTGCTTTAATTCCTTAAGTTGCTTCACTAACAGCTTTTCAGAATAAGAGAAAAAAATATTCTTCCAAGGATTCACAAAACCCTCCTCAAAGACAGCATACCTTTAACATCAGTCCATCCATTCTAACATCAACATGTTCATCTGATTTTGAATTGTCATTTAATTTGTACATGGCCATGAACTGAGTAAGAGACTGCTTCAAATCCAACACAAACTGATTGAGCCAAAGAATACTTCTCTCATCCAGGGTGAACTGTAAAGCATTCAGCTGGCCATACAAATTTGGACATGGAACTAAAAGAGAAAAGAAAACAAAACTATGAGAATAAGTAAAATGTTTATGGGTTGGATTTTGTTGTTTTTTTAAACAAGTATGGACTTACATCGTCACCAGTAGTTTTCATGAGAGAAAGAATACAAACGCACTCCTTCAGTCTCAGGGAAGAATAAATTGTTAGCAGATACCTGAAAGTAATGCTTCTTTGTCTCCCTCCAAGCAACTAAATGAATTTTTGAATGTAAAAACTAGTATTTGAATAGGATGAAGTCTGAGAAGAAGGAATGCCCTCACTACAGAGGAACTCAAGACCACGGAGATTTGTTGTCGTCAAGTCCCATCTCCATGAAATCAACTGACATTTCTATATATAAAACAGAGTCAGCCCCAGAACACATTCCTACAAATAACTTTGTTGCATCTTGGATACTACTGCAACAGTTTGAGTTCTTTTATGTAACCAAACAGTGAAACTGCAGAAACAATACATGGATTTTAGAGAATGAATAATTAATGTGCCAGTAAAAATGCTGTATTTTCATACTTAAAAACTATGTTTATATAAAAACAGTATTAATAGGAGTTTGCCAGGAGCAAGCACTGTGGAAATGGAACAGCATTGTGTCTTTCCATTTCAGAAAGTCATTACCTATTTTCAAGCTTTAAGCTCCTCAAAGGTGAACATAACACACAAAATTTATGCTTCAGTACAAAACCGAAAAGTCTTACTAGGAAAGTCCTTTCCATCTGGATAGTAATATTCAGTGAATTCAATATGAATAGCTGGCATTTCTGGTGGAAGATAAAGTGACTTTTTATTGCAAGAGATCAGAGCTTTAGGGGAAGAACGACACTGGTCTGCTGTTGAAACCTGTGAAAGAAAGATTAATTTCATTAATACATTACAATTTTATGAATCATTAAGCATTTGCAGTTGCAAGGTACTGTCCCTAGTGGGTAACACTCTACTGCTCTCAGCTATAGATCCCCAACTACAACACAAAGTGCTGACAATGAGAGACTTAGTTGCCTTGTAGCAGAGGCAATCCATCAAGAACAGTTTCACAAAAAAAGCTGTATTGTTTTAAAGATACCAGATCCCCTTCCTTCATACCAGGCAGGAGGCAGCAGGTCATTTTCAAAGGCGTTCAACAGAAGCCTGGAATGACCTGAAACCTTTATTGCAAACACTACAGCTCCTGCTGAAGCAATTATGCTCAGATGTAGTGTGTTTGCATAGTCTTTCCCAAAGAATCCCACATCTAGATGATAAGGGATAGATAAGCTAGGTAAGTTTATTACACACATTAGGAAGTCCTTGTACTGTTGTAAGGACAGATTCCAGTACACAGGCCAACTCTCAACTGTATGCTAAGCAAGGTATTCAGCATGCACCTGTCAGAGATACTAATGCTTGGATGTGCTGGAAGGTCTAACTCACAGAAGAATCAAGACACTGTGGAACAGTAATCCTCCATTTCCTTAAAATGCAAATTATGGAACAAGAAGAAATTCACCATTTGATATACATTAAATTTCTTTAGATGTATCCTAGTTTAAAAAGTATGTTGTCAAAAAAAAGCTCTTTCATCCAACAGTTAGTAGGTCAAACTGCTAGTCTAAAATTACCCAACATATTGAGTAATATGATGCCTACTTGAACAAGTTTCATTGGAAATAACAAATACATAACCTTTATAAGCCTGCTTCACTCCATGTAGCTATTTTCAAGAGATAAACATCTCTGTACTAACACACACAAAAAAATAATGTAAAATGATATATTTAGAAAAATAGCTTCTGGGAAATTGCATAGAAGTAATGATATTTAAAAAAATTGAAAATGTGTTTGTGTAGAGAGAAGGAGACAAGCATCTGAAGAGTAGAAGGCAAATGGAAACACTGACAGTACAAAAAAATATAAAACCACTTCAAACCCAAATGAAGTCTCCTGGAGCAAGCTGCAACCTCCCTCAATACCAGAAGTGATATGGCAAAAGAATGTTGAAAATTGGAACAACAGCACGTAGAAGTCACAATGACAAAGACGCACATTTTTGTTAGGACCTCAAATTTAGATCTTCCCATATCACTACCACTTTCCCCTAACAGATATATTCCTTCTCTCTTCCACTTGCCTCCAAAGAGGGAATCTGGACCACAGCCAGAAACTGAAAGTGCTCTTCCAAAGGGGTGGAGGATGGAAATGGTTAAGAAAAGCATGATATATAAAACCATGTATTAAAATACTGGGTATATAACATAGTACAGTGAAAAGATTAAATTTTGAATTCCGAATTCAGAGTCTGGAGAACAGTAGATCTTGGATCCAACATATACTTGTCATAGGGTCACAATATAAAGTCAGTGAGAAAACATCCACCAATTTCAACAAAGCAGAAGCAGGCCCATAAAGGTCTAATCAAATAATGAATGCAAGGACTCATTAATTTTAATGGGCTTCATAATTGTCCCTTAAAAACCACAATTAGAAAACAGTCAAGGGCAAAGTTGCCCCAGTTGAATTAACTTGAAGAGATGTACCTGATATATATTGAAATCTGCAAGTCTAACCACAATAGGGCTGGACATCAGTTTGCCCTTTGGTTGTTGGGAAGATACAGCAGAAGCCCTAGATGTTCCTTTCGGTATCTGTTCCTTGCCTGTAGGAAAGAATACTGATGGAATTACTGAAAAAAAAACTCTTTTTTTTTAATAGTTTCAACATTTCACAGAATTAGAGCATTAGAGATGTAAACAAAGTACCTGTTTGTAGGTTCTGAGGGGATACAGCAGGTGGTGATTTGGGAGGAGAATCTACAAATTGATCCTTCACAGCCTGCTTAAGCAATTCTACATTACTTTTGAATTCATTTAATAATTCTTCAGCCCATACGCTTCTGGCTTTAGTGGCATCACTATAATTCATCCAGTGGTCACAGCTGTCTCCTGCAAATAAGAGGAATGGGGACAATATTAACTAATTTGAAAGTTTGTTTCTAACAGTGTTTACTACTTCACAACTTTTAAAATATAAGCCTGCTGTCATTATAGAACAACAGAAGTCATAACAGACTTTAAAACAGAAGTTACATATTACATAAAAACAAGTCTTCGTACTTCACAAAATCACTCAGCATACAATATTCCCACCTGCCTTTTAACATCACTAACACTCAAAACATCATTGAGTATCTCTAGTTCAGAGAAATGTGATGATACAAAGTCATATGTAAGAACACGAAAAAAAATGTTTAATTAAAAAAGTGAGAACAAGTAACAGAACAATGTTCTCATGGTCACTTTTTACAAGGTTGTCTTTCCTGATAGAACTGTGTCCTGAGAAGTTCTTGGCCTCTTTCCAAAACTGTATTCTTTTTGTCTTAGTTCTCTTGCACCTTTACGGCACACAAACAAAAAGATTAAGTTCAAGCAATGCCTTAAAAATCAAGCCCAATGGAAATTCTTTTCTTTTTCCAATTCCTGTTCCAATTCCAACATGTTTCTGTTGGTCAAGCACTGAAAACTCTGAAAGAAATTGAGATATCTTCAAACAGTCCCTGTAGAGAATTCTACTATCCTGTTCAATAGTAAGGATGCAATACAAATAACTTCTATCAGCTGGTAGAATACCACCTCTCTTTAAATACCACCATGTGAAAACTTACTTTATTTGAGACTTAATGAGTTTTTGGGTATTTACACTGGGGATGCGTAGATATAGTTGCTATTAAAATAGGAAAATGTTTTTAGAAAAAAATGTGATTTCAAGTTGAAATGCAATTTTTCAGCATGGAAGAAACTTTTAGGAAGGGACCTATCACAAGACATGATCTTTTTCCCCACCCCATCTTTATAGCTAAGGAAGAAAAAGGAACAGGGAAGAAACCAGAAAGGACAAAAGGACAAATATGAATTAAAGTGAAGGCCGAGAAGCTGGGATTCTCCAAAACAGTGCTAAAGCAACCTCACCTCAAACATATGCACACAAACTCTGAAGTACCTACAGGGCTTCAGTATAGCAACACCACAGGAAAAAATTCTTACACCCCTTGGGCAGCTGCCTCTCTGAAGTGCTTGCACACTAACACATGCAGCATGAGGAACACATGGGAGCAGGGGGAATTACAAATCTGTATACAGCTGCAGGGCTGTGATCTCCTTGGGATCACAGACATGTGGCAAGATAGCACTCAAAACTGAAATGCTGCAAACAATGACCACGGGCTTTTGGGAAGCACGAGCTAAGAGAGCAAGGAAGGAGACCAGTGGAAACAGATGAAGATCAACCTTGGGAAGGATGATCAGCCAGCTGAGTGTTTATAGGCTGGGATTAGAGGACAGACCAAAATGGATGATGATGTGGTGGATTTCTGCTCCAGATCACCTGATTAGGAAGATGAGGCCCTTTTCAGACAATTGAAAGAAGTATCATGTTCACAGATCCTGGTCCTCATTAGGAACTTTGGGCACACCGCCATTTACTGCAGGGAAAACACACCAAGACACAAGCAAACCACGTGATTTCTGAAAGTACATTGACGACCAACTCCTAACACAGGTAATCAAAAAGCCAAATAGAGCATGTCCTTCTCTGGACTCAATTCTTACAAAGAAAAGAACAAATGGTCAGGGACATGGACATCAGGGGCAGCCTTGGCTGCAGATGGCAATGGTAGAATTGAGAATTCTGAGGTCCAAGGAATAAGACATAACGAATAATAACCCAGAACATCAAGAGGGCAACCTCTGACTTGCTTGAAAGAATATGGGAGACAAATGTGGACAGAAGCAGGTTTCAGGAGAGGTGGTTGGAGAATCACCTCCAAGCCAAAGAATGGTCCACTGTGAAAAGCAAGAAGTCTAGCAAATGTGCAAGGAGGCCCACGCGCATGAACCAGGAGCTGTACAACACATGGAAGCATCATCAGGTTACCCAAAAAGAACATGGTGGATGGTGTTAAGAATCCTAAAGCCTATCTGGAGTTGACTCTAGTAAGAAGCATTGAGGACAACAAAAACGGCTGCAGGTGTATCATAAGCAAAAGGAAGAGTTGTGAAAGCTTGGACTTGCTGCTGCATGAGACAGGGGGCCTGGTGAAAAACAAGGAGAAGGCTGAGATAGTCAATACCTTCTTTGGTAACACTTGCCTTCAGGATTCCCAGATCCTTGAAAACTTTGGCAAAGTCTGGAGCAAGGAAGCCTAGGGAACTTTACAGCCTTCTACTATGAAATGAGTGGTGTGATGGATAGATGGGGTAGAGCAATGGGCATTGTTCACCTCAACTTTAGCAAGACTTTCCCCACTGTCTTGTCATATGCTTTGTAATATGTATGTAGTCTCTTCTAAATTTTTTAGATTTCTACTAGAAATGGCTTGTAAGAAATGCTTCTTTGGAATGCTAATATTTGTTTAATGAAATTTCTTAACAAAAGACTATATAATTGAACACACTGGGATTCTTGTTTAGCAAAATAAAAAGCAGAACACTGCTCTGAAATGGATATAAAATAATAGACTTCTATATGTGAATTAGTGAATTTTCAATATGTCATACTGCTTTCCTCTGTCGATACACAATTCTTTTCATGTCAGAAAGGTGTAAACACAATTTTGTTGACCAAACAGAACAGTGAAAAAATTTGGCCTAAAACAGCTCATTCACAGAAATGAAACTGGTTCCCAGGTTTTTGCTTATGTTGCTTGCTTTTGCATACAGAAGGAAATAAAAAGGCATGCATTTCAAATGCTTTGAGCATTATTATTCAAACACGATTTTTTTTAGTATTCAAGCAAGACAGTTACATTCAGAGGTAATTCACAAAATGCTCACTTTCATACCTGCTTTGTGAAATGGATAATAGTCTACTGTTAAATAGCTGAAGGAAAGCTGCATGGCCCCTCCTGTAACACGTCTGTTTGGGTCTGTAAAACAAAACAATGAGTAAAACAGATGTTGCAGTTAGCATGGCAGTTCTCATGTTGCTGCAATCCTTTAAACACCTAACAGCTACTTCTCCTTTACTGTCTCTCCTTACAACCTCATTATCTTCCCACAATATTTTCATTCACTGGTTTCTAAACATCAGTTTGTAGAATTCTGTACTCAGTCACTACTAGCAAACTGCATATTGTTTTAAATGTTATTAAGAAGACAACATTTTAACATTTTAAACATTTAACATATTACTGTTTTTCTGAAACAAAACTTTTTACACCGAATATATGATTATGATTAGTCATTTGAAGTCAACATTTGTGTTCAAGAATATTGTAAATACTTCTTATTTGACAAATAATGCAGTGAGGGGGTCTTTTGAGAGCCTTCTGTTCTGATTTTTCCACTATTGAATTTAAATTTCATGGTCAGAAGTAAAGGACCAATAAAGAGATCTCACTAGGAATGATAAATGCCAACTGCAGTGGACATACTGCATGTAAGGAAATAAATTTCTAGCCAATAAGCCTTATGGTCTGATGCTCTGCAAGGGTATTTCCTTGATTAGGGAAGACATTTGCCAAAACTTTTTCAGCAGACCTTGCATGTTTCCATAAATTTTTCAGCAACTAGGCAGATATACACCAATATGTCACTGTCTTCTGATCAGTTTTAAAAGGCACAAAAAATATGTCATTTGTCTTCTTTTTCTCTGACTCTAAATATGGCTACATGCAATAGCCTTTTGTTAAAAAAAAAAAAAAAAGTACAAGATTTACACACAGAATGTTAAGGTCACAGGACACTTGTTCTAATTTCCTTCCAAGACCATACCAAATTGTCTAAATGAGTAACACAAAGAGGATTGCTCTTTTATTAGTCTCTATTTATACAAGTGTTACAGAAGCAAATTGTATAGCAACCCTTTCAAGCATATTTATAAAAGAAAGAAAATCAAGCAGTAATAATTGGACTGATAGAAACAATTTCTGGGAGACAAAAAAAGCACAGAAGCCAGAAGCAGTCTTAGCAATTACTGCCCTTATTTCAAAATCATTACATTTAATAATGAAATGTTGTTCTAGTAGAGCCTTCTAGATAATTTTACATGTTTCCACAGACACTGGAGACAATTCTAACTATTCTACTAAAATAATGACTCTTGATTAACATTACTATATTCCTCAAAACGTCTTCTAAAGATGATTATGATTCACAGAAATGTTACTTTAAAAAAAATTACCTTTTTCTTTAGAATGGATATCATCACATATATGTAGGTCCAAATGGGAAATTACTAAGTGATGAGAAGTTTCCTTAACATCAAAATCATTAAACAATTTTACTATTGCATCATTTTGATCAGATGCTGCTGTTGTCTGGGGTGCTTTCACCTGCTGAGAGCTTGGTGCGGGGGCAGAACTCTGAAAAAATATTTAGTCATATCAGCTTATAATGCTTATAATTTCCTTCAAGCGTAAGTATATGCTATACAAAACAGGCCTTTTGAAATACAGAAAAGTCTGCATGACATGCATTCAGCTTGGATCATTACTGAGATTTAAGTCTACTGTTTCAGAATAAAGCTAAGTTGGGCTAATGAGTGTTGTGTCACAAAGACAGTGCCAGTGTGCTTTCTCCCTGACCCCTACATTTCCTTACACCCCTCTTACTTGCAGCACTATTATTTTTCTAACTTTTGCTGCAAGCTGTTCAGGGAACTAAACCAACAGTGGGCTCCTTTCTACTAATTTAGTTCCTCAAAGCACATCATAATAGGGTCACACACAAGTTGGTGCCAGCACCAGAGAAATAACAAGTACAGGACATTGAAGCATTGGAACCTCCCTGCTCAAGAACAGCTAACCATTAGATTGCTGTGGCTGAACCACCAAACCACACTGGAAGGCACCAGGACTACCACAAGAACTCCATTACAGTACAGCAGCTCTACTGTAAGAGATTGCATACAACTGATTTTACTCAGTTTTAATAATACAGAATGTTTTATTGTTATAGCACTAATTTTATCAGGGTCCTGCTTCTTCACAGACAAGAGGTGCCTCCCATCAACACTCACAAAGCCCAGTTGGTCTAGTCTGATCTATGTGCTGAAAACCATGAAGATTTATATGGAACATGAGTAGCACAGATACACTAGCAGAAACATGTTTAAAGTAGAATTGGTTTTCACTATATATTCCAACAAGAGAGCTGCATGAAAGTAACCTCTTACTAAAAGCTAATTTTGCAGTACCATGAGAACAAACTGGACAAGCCCTTTAAATCATTACAGTAAGCATGTCTACTCACACATTAAGGTTATCTTAGTGTGTCTTAAATTATTTCAATTCATAACCAGAAAATACCTGGAGAACAAATTTACTAAACAGTTAATCAAGGGTTAAGTAAATACAGAAGTCTAAATATTCTTTATATGGATAAATAAAACTTTTTTTTTTATTTTCTGCAATTAACATCAATACACAAGATCTTGTAAAACAAAATCTATTTTATACTACTATTTATTCCCAGTGTAATTTAACACATACAGTTGAAGGAAAGTTAGTTATCAAACATGTTCTAAAATAAATTACAACACGCTGTGGTTATTTGTGTTAATTTAGAACATCTGATAATTAAATAGTGAGACAACTCTCATACCTGGGCTGTTTCAGAAGCCAAACTTTTTCTCTGTTCTGTTGATTTCTCTATGGCTTCACTAAGAGATTTGGCATATTGCACCATGGCTTTCAACTGAGAATCAGTCAAGACCCAGAGCAAATCATCCAGAATCAGAACCAGTTTGGATGCCACTACATTACAATCTTTTAACTGTAGAATAAAAATTTACAGAAATTCAATGAGTCCATTAAGTACCGACATTTCTTATATGAAATACATGAGGGGGAAGTGAAATGCAAAAAGCAGTAATAAACATTTTTTTATTTTAAATTGTATTCCTCTCATTACCTAAGAAATACTTAAGACAGAATACTTATGCCTTGCTTTATGTGTTTGACATGCACTGGGTATTAAACTGCAGCATTTCTCTAAATCTAAATAATGTAAATTACCTAAATCTTAAGAGGTAAAAACAATAGGCATCATCATAAACAAAGCTCTCCAGAGCAAATGATTTCATTAACAGGAGCTGTACAAGGTCTCTATTTTCAAAATCTCCCTGCAGCATTCCTTGTAAACTCTACAGTCTTACCAATTATATTTTATTAAAAATTTAGTTCAGGGAATTCTACGGTTTATACTGCATAAATTTAAAACTTTTACTATATTTGTGTATATATTAAGAGCATGAGATACAAATTAATAAAATAATAAAATATTTCAAACTTTTCAAGTTACCCTTCTTTTAAGTGTGACCCTAATTTTTGATTGGTTAGTAATCAGTCGAACTGGAGCACTCATGATTTCATGCTTAGAACTCTGGATTGCATCTGCTTCTATTCTGATCATCTGCCAGTTGATTTCTTTGAAAGTCAAAACCTTTAAAGAGTGAAAAAAAAGAGAAAAACATCTTTATGCAATATGATGGTTTACTTGCACCTAACCATGTGTATATGTACACACAAACTCACATGAGTGACACAAACAGAATAAGTACAAGTCACTTGTTATTCCATTTACAGGTGTCAGGAAGTAAAGCCCAGACCCTTCTTTCTACCTCCAAAACGTCACAGAAAACATGAAGCTACTTCCAAGCAGGTCAAGGTAACAAGCAATATTTAAAATAGAAGAAAATAAAGGTCAAAACTATTGCACACTAGGCTGCCTTTGGAAGACGTAAAAAAAGATTGTGTAGTTTAGTTGCAAAATGCTAAAACACACTATATAGGAAAAGAGCAGGGAGGGAAACAAAAGCACAAAGGGTGGGAGAGGGTTTTTGAGTGTTTTCTTTCAATTAAAAGAGAAAATTAAACATTAAGCATACTGTATGCCATGTAGACCCCACAAGCTTTAAATCTACTACATGGATTTCTAGAAGACAGAGAAAGTAAACGTTAGAAAAATGATAGAAGAGTAGCAAGTAAAGCTGGACACAGAAGATCAAATATGGAAAAACAAGTGACTGTCCAGCAGCAACACCACAGAGAACATCAAATAAAACACAGGAACAATAGGAAGAAACAGTAGTTTACCTAAAACTCCTTCCTACATGGTTTGGATGAAGGGATTGAGTTTACCATCTGTAAGTTCACAGACAACACTAAGCTGGGAAGGAGTGTTGATCTGCTGCAGAGTAGAAAGGCTTTGAAGAGGGATTTGGACAGGCTGGATTGATGGGCTGAGGACAAGTTTATGAGGCTCAACAAGGCCAAGTACCAGGTCCTGCATTTGGGCCACAACAATCCCTGGCAGCACTACAGGCTAGGGGCAGAGTGGATGTCCAGTTCTTGGCCCCTCACTTCAGGTCAGACATTGAGGTGCTGGAGCTTGTCCAGAGAAGGGCAACAGAGCTGGTGAAGGGTCTAGAGAGTAAGTCTTATGAGGAGTGGCTGAGGGAGCTGGGGGTGTTTAGGCTGGAGTAAAGGAGGCTCAGGGGAGACCTTATTGCTCTCTACAACAACCTGAAAGGAGGTTGCAGCCAGGTGGGGGTTGGCCTCTATTCCCAAGCAACAAGAAACAGAACAAGAAGACATAGCCTCAATCTGCGCCAGGGTTCAGGTTGGACATCAGAAGAATTTTTTCAAGTGTTAAGCATTGGAACGTGCTGCCCAGGGAAGTGGTAAAGTCACCATTCCCGGAGATGTTCAAAAAATGATTGGATGTTGCATTTAGCACTATGGGCATGGTGGTGTTGATTAAAAGTTGATCTTGGAGGTGTTTTCCAACCTTAATCATTCTGTGATTACTTTTGAACTAAAAAAAGATGAGCCACACAAAAAACACAAGAAGGAAGAGTTTGTTTGGCATGTATCTTATTTTTCATCTGTTATTCTTCTCTTGTCAATTTGAAAACCTTAAGCAAAACATATCCAGTATGTCTGGGAAGGAGGCACACATGATCAACTGAGCAAGATGGAAAGGTGCAGCACAAATCACCCTGAAACACTATCTGCAGAACACCTACCCTCCTCACACAGGAGTGACTGGAATGTGTGATGGTGTGTGATGCAGTGTGATTGGAAGCTTCTAAAAATTCCTAAGGGGATTCCTTACTACATTAAGAGTGTAGTTACACTACAAAGCTACAGAATAAGTTATCTTCATAGTACAGCACTGGTTTTGTTTTTAAATCTTTTCACACAGTTTACTGTTAACAAATCATTCTCTGCTTAACTGTGAGTAAATTCTACTTGTTCCAGAATAATCATCTCTAAATAGGCAATCATGGACAAATCTTAAAACACGTATTTATCAAAGGCCAGATGTATTATGCTAAAATAGGTCTCTATGAACACACTATTAAGAATCAATGCACTCAGTATACATTTTGCTTCGGTTACTTGGGAGAAAGCAAACAAATGGCGTACATCAATCTTGGCCTTCCATGCTAAATTCTCCCAGACAATAGAAACATACATATTTTACTGCTACTACTTTTTTGCATACATATGATTTTGCTACTCCAAGAAAATTATTCAATTCTTGTACAAGAACTTTACTAAAATTCATTTAAACCTGCTTTAAGAAAAAAGCCTTATCAGGCAGACCCTCACAAACAAATAAATAACCAGTTAAAGGTTTAAAAATAATAGAAATAATAACAGTTACAACAATAATAATAATAAATCCCAGCACAATGCCTCAGCCTTCCACATTAAATACACTATTCTTTTTTCTTTCACTCTAGCCTAGTTTTTTTTTAAATAGTCACAAAGTGGGAGAATGTAAGAGGCAAACAGTACACCTGCTTGCCCTGGTCTTTGTCCTTCCCTAAGCATCCACTTTGGCCACCACTAGAAACACTATGTGATCAGACTCACATTCACCATTTTTACACCTTTGCATTCCTAGAGGACAGCTGAAACTACTGAGCACAGAAGGTCTCCATTCCCAGTAACAGCATGTTTCCTACACTATATAAGGTTGCAATTCAACTTGCTTCTTTACCACAAAAACAAGGGAAGAAAGTTGGTTAAAGGTATTATTTACCTCTCCACGCTGAGCTTCTTGTATTCTGGTAAATCTGAGGTCAGCAAGTTCCCAGTTTGCATTTACACTATATATCCTCAGCTGGGAAAGTTCAAATGAAGCATTAAAGGCTTTTGCACCAATCCTTATAACAATGGAGTTCACAGAAACTGAAATGCCTTCTACCACTTTTTCAGCAAAGCCATATTCACTAAAAAGTGAAATGCCAACATATTAAACACATATCCAGTGAAAGGGCACAAAATTAAACATATTGAAGAGGTGAAATAAACCATGAAACAGATGTTAAATTAAGTTACTAGTGTATTCTCCAGTTAGCAATTTTTGCTCGATATACTAGTTATGGTTTACATAAGTTCCACCCTATGATCCTAATCTCTACATAGATATTAAAGAGCATAAGACAAAAGAATTTGCTTTGTTTCTTTCTATAAAAGACTGGTGGTTATACTTCTACAGCAAATCAACATGCGTTCCAGTATTAAAAAAGATAAAGCAGTTCAAATTATTATTTAATAAAGATCTTGTATGTTCTTAATATTTTAGATTAGTCAATAGAAAATTACATTTTAAATATTATTTTAACATCTAGAATTTTTTGCCTTTTGTTGTTTGGGTTCTTTTCTGCTTGTTTAAAAGTATGGTTTGTGTGGTTTGTCATTCCTTTTCCTCTTTCTAACTTCCATTCTACACAGAATCTCTGTGGCAATGGTTTTCAAGCTGTACCTCAGGAGACACAGAGGTCCATGGACTATTTCTCCGCATTACACAGAAGTTAAAACAAGAAAAGTAATTGTATCATCAAATTCATTTCACTGTATATGGGTCACTGTGACCAATGAAAAATGTTTTGAGTCCACATAAAGGAAATGATCGGTGGGGGTGGAAAGACAGAAATCAAGTAATGCTACATTGGTACAGCAAATTATTTGAGTTTTGGGCTATACGGTGTGCATGAAATTTCTCACTAAGATTTAGCTGATACAATAAAGGAGATAGAGCTTTAAAACACCACACAAACATATAGCCCTTAAATCTGTTTTTTAGACAAAACAAATGAAAAAAATTATTTAAAACCCACATCAACAATACATGTATTTTTCAGAAAGGCTGAAGGCAAGATAACATCAATTATATTTGGTAAATATCTGATATAGCAGATGAAAGGAAGCCCCACACATTCTCTCCAGGCTTGGGTCTGTTCCATTACCACTACACCACTTCACACTCAGGTAATAAAATCTGGGAGAGATGGAAATGGCAAGGTGCAACCCTATGTACTTCTGGAAATTTGCAGTTAATCAAACTGTTTTATAGTAATTCAAATTGTTTTGACCAATTACATTTAAGTATCGTCACTGACCTCTGTCCAGATGCAGTTGCAATAGGAGAGGGTCCATTAGGGGCACGTGGTTCTTCACATGTGCTCATTTCCATTACAACTTTATCCAAGGACTTGAAAAACAAAACAAAACAAAAAAATTTGAGATCTAAGAGGTAACAAAGTAAGTAGACCTCATATGAGAACTTTTTCTAAAATATACAAAAAATATTTCTTATCCTGTCAATTTTTCCATAAACTTTTGTAACTTCCTGGCATTATCTTTTTAAACTTTTTAATGTGTTTTTTAATTTTGTGAATTCTAGCAGACATCTCTCCTCAAATATTGTATTACAAAATTCTTAATCCTTCAGTATTATTTATCCATCACACACATTGTCAAAAATTGCACTTCAAAATGGACATACTTGAATTTCTAATCATCTGAGTTTTCCTTCTATATGGTTGTTATTTCAAAGAAATGCATACCATCTCCTGAGTTTTCTGAATGGTTCAGTAAGTTCAAAAAATTTTAATAGAAAATATTTGAAACTAGTCCACTATAATTCATGATAGTCCACTGAAACTTTCATGCTGCATCTTTGAAACAAACCCTGAATAGAAAACACACTCATGTTTACGTATACACAAATCTTCAATAGATCTAGTAAAACAAGTAATTTCTAAAATGTTTTATTCTAGTACAATCTGCAACACATTATATTATAGAAAAATATATGCTGTTATTGCATTTTTTGTACTTGACGAGCAGCTATTACAAATGAAGCTGGAAAATAAGGAATATTAAGGAATAAGACACCTAAATGCTATTTTAACTGAAGTCCCTATTTAGACAGCAGAACCATAACATGAATTATAGATAATGCAGACTAACAGAAATGGAACAGAATGAGAACAAAGCAAATGCAAAACCATATTCCAAGAAACTGAATTAATACAAGAACCTCCAAAGTTACATTGAAATATTTGAGATCTAAATTTATCATTACAACCTGGGAAGGCTCTTAGTTTAAGGTTTATAGTTCTGAAATCTTGTCCCATTGGACACTCGTTCAAAACACAGCAGTTAAGATTATGTATCTGTAAAATTCTTCTACCACCCCATCTGAATTCCTCCATTTACACTCTTAGTCAAGATAAAACATAATAAACACTTTGTCCTTGATTTTAGATTTTTCATGATTCAACCTGGCTTAGCCATTAGACTTTATTATCACATTGTGTTAATTGTGCCAATCTTCATCATCTGCTTGCTTCACAAGCGTTTTTCCACGCTTGAAAACCTGACTACAACCTAAAAATTCCTACACAGTCTAGTCTGGATTCATTTATACTTCACTATACTTTGATGTTCAAAGGGAAACATTAGCTATTAACAGAAAATTTGGACATTTTCAAATTATTTTTCTCGACTATCTCACCCAATCCCTTAGTTTGAGGATGGTGCAGGGAAGCCAAGATTTCTCCTGTTATCCTAACATTTTTGGATGTTTGACCATTCCTTTTAAGATTTTAGGAATTTCCTTCACTACCTGACTTGTGCAAAGAACAGTAAGACAATGATTCTAGGTGTTTGCCTAATATAAATAAGAGGATGTAGATATATGTATAACAGTTTTTTCCTCCCTGGAAATTGCTTTATTTGATAGAGTAAAAACCACTGCAATAGCGTTCTCGAGGCCCATATTACTCTTCTAAAGTATCTTGCTCATCATATAAAAACAGAAATTGATTATATAAAAAACATTATATGATTATATATAATATTATATATATATATGATTATATATAAAAACAACCATATGTATCACTATGTTAACAGAGAAATTCTCACAAAGGGCAATTAAGCTCAGTGAAAGGACCTTCAGCTACACAAGTGGCTTCTAGTCATCTCTTAACATATGCAAACAGAGGATGCTATTGCAACTCAACTAAACTTCTAGTAGCAAAAATATCTTCCCGTGCTCCCAGCAAACAGTGGAAGTTTGGTGATGTAATGCAAGGCTGAAGTTTGACACTTAGGCCACTGAATTAACTTTCCTTTAGAAAACAAAAAGGCTTTTTGTACATTCTACCACTGAAGAGTGAACTTTTTTTACCAATTAAATGCACTTGTTCAAGTAAACATTTACATAAAAAAACTACCTTGAAAATTCTGTCAGCCTCAAAGATTTGCTAATGTAAGCTCAGTAGGAGCAAACAATGCCTTGCTCCCATAGGTCAGAGTAAGAATCTTTAAGAATAGCACAGCTTAAACTGATTTCCTAATTTGGCAGTTGCATCATACAGCCAAGAGGTTGAATCATCCCACCTCAGCATTACCAGATTAAGCTCTGTACTACTTCTTCTTGACACCAGACATTATTAGCACATTGCAAAAGCATCACTAGCAGATGCATCAAGGATTTAAAACAACATGTCTTTCCCAAGTCTGATTCAGAGCTAAGGAATTACAAGCACATTCAGAAATTCACTGCAAGACTGGGAAGCATGACAGTAGTTAAAGGAATATTCACTCTCAAGCAAATACAATCAAGAAAGTTTACTCATCATCAAGAATCGTCATCATTGCTACCACAGTTCTTTGTATATTTAAATATAAAGAACAAAATTAAACAAATGCAAGAATTCGCATTAATTCTACTTGTTCTTGAGTCCTATTTAAATATTTTACATCCTATTTATATCTAGGCTGAATCATAGGCTGCTACAGAAACCCTGTAAATGCTATGTGTACCAAACCTGCTGTAGCTGAGATCACTGGGTAGAGTACAGATGTAGAAGAGAGAAGTCCTTAGAAAAGATAGCTCCAAAAGACAGGCAGGAACTTGTAAAAGGTTAGTTGGATAAATAACTACCCTTCAGGTTGTAGTGGTTTAACCCACTGGGGGGTGCCAGGGGCCCACTAACAGCCACCTTCTCACTCCCCTGCATTCAACAGAGGAGAGACACTTCCAAAAAACCAATACACAGGTGAACCCAGATTTACATGTAATAACTGAAAACTCGACAAAAAGTAGCTAACAGTCACACATTACAGTGATTACATGCAAATCCACTGATTAAGAAAATAAGCCTACCAAGAAAAACATAAGGGATTTTGTCTTGATCTGCTGCTACCTAGAGGAAAAGCCTGTTAATGTTTCATTTATTTCTAGAGTCAACTCAAGAGAACTATATAAATATTTGAGACAGATTCTGCTACACACAGTATATTTAGGAGTTTATTTCAGAACTCACCAAAGAGATGGGATGTGTTTTCAATTTTGTCCATGGTATCTGCAAAAGGAAACAGTATTCTAAAGCAAATTAAATATTTAAAATGCAATGAAATAAAGCATTTATTCAGAATGCATTTTATGCATAAAAATTGTATTTCTAACTTCTGAACTCAGAATTGTATTACTTTCAAAATATGAAGATATCAATCTGAAAATACCATATAGTAACTTTATGCACACAGTAGATGCTAAAAAATCCAGAACTTCAAAATCTACTTATCATTGAGTAGAAAAACAAGTGGATCAAAATAGAATCTATCTCTAATACTGAGTTGCAAAGCATCAGAAAAAGCAACAATGTATTATACATTTTTTTCCTTTAAAAGGAAAGCAAATCCACATTTGTTTTATTGACCTACAACTGATCACATTACCTGCAACAAGGCATCAAGTTCACTGCACTGAGAAAAACCAGGACAATCTCCTATCAGGGGTAAACAAAACAAAACAAACCCAAACAAAAACCGCCACCACTAAAAACCACAAACCAATCCGTCCAAAAGACTGAGGAGATGCTACTGTTTGACCACATTGTAACTTCTGTCAAGAGGAAGCTGCATTTCTTACTCCCACATCAGTATAATGTGGGAGAGATGATATACATTGTGTCATCCACACTGACCAAAAAAAGCCAAGTCTACCACATTTAGTGAATTTCCACATTTCCCTCAGAGACCAAAATCCCTCAGAAAGGTACTTTTGGGAAAAGGAAGACAACATTAGGGAAAGCAATAAATGCAGAAGAATAAAGAGAAGAAAGAACACATAAGAGAATAAATACGATGCACAAATTACCATGGCCAAATACAAGCTTTTGCCTCTATCTTGTTTTCAGAAAATGTTAGAATAAATTCTACTCAGAAAGAAAAAAATTGTTCCTTATTTTCATCATTTCCATATGTATTTCATGTCATCACATGAAAAACAAAAATCAGTAAGGCATTATTGCTGGTAACATTTTTATTTTTCTCTAAAATGTTATCAAGCACTTATCACAATTTTCTATTAACACAAACTTGCTTGAAAGTTTACAGAGACAGAAGGAAAAGAAGAAACATTTGGTGAAGTACCATTCCAGCACAATAAAATACTCACCCTAATGGATGCTTTATTGCAAAACACCTTGTTTATAGCCAGCCATGTTGGAAGATCCAGCATGTTCTGAAGTACCTCTTGATCCAGCTCTAAATTGGTCAGCTGTCCTTCCCCCTTTAATGTGCTCAAGTTGATCTTGTCTGGTGACAGATTTTTGGTGAACCTGAAAACAAACACACACACCCCTTAAGTAAATAAAGCAATCAAAATTGTCCCATTTGTGACAACTTAACTTAAAGCAATGGTTTGGGGGTAAGGAAATCATCTTCTGTTCTTAGATACAATTTCACTCTAGAAAGAAATAGGACAATGGAATTGGTTTGTCCCTGTAAATTTTTTCATCTCATTATAACTCAATTTACAAATGCAAAAGCAAAAATACATTATGAGATATCTTCTAATTTTTGCATCATCCAGAATAACAAATCCTTGAGTCAAACTACTGGACTATTTATTTTAAATTATATAAGGTAGAATTGAAACTATTTCAGTCTCTAATTTTTCAAACAGAGAAAAAACAATCCAAAACCTCCATATTATAGTCACAAACAGTATCTTCCTATATATACTTTGCATTTTAAGATTTTAACTAAGTTTTATCTACAATATTAATTAGGTTTAGCCATAGAATTTATGGCAAATCAGAAGTGCATATAGCAGCATGAAGTTTATAAAATACTGGATGAAAAGCTGAAAGTTCAAGGATATTCAAGGATAGCCATTGGCTAAAAAGTGTAGCCATTTAAAAGAGTAAACCTACAATAAATTTTGTTATTCCTCAAAGGCCCTATGGTTTGCTGATACAACTGAACAATTGACTGTGTCACAAGGTTCACATCCTTGTGAGATGACATGACGGAGCCCATGGGTATTCCACCCTAAAATCAACAGCTGTGGCATATCTACAAGCTAAGAACAGGCTGCCCTTAAACATACTTTCAACCTGCCATGAAAAATTGTTTCTGCTCATGATTTGAGTCTAATTTTACAAGATTAGGTACTAGAAAATACTATCATTGGCATTATGCTTTGTGACTTTTCCCAACAAAATCTTCTGGTGCTGCTATTCCACAGGCAGGGACTGAAGAGGTTTGTCTGTCCACAACGATGGAACATCACCCTGGAGCAACACCCCAGGAGGTGCAATTCCAACATTTTCTTTCCACTTGAGACACCAATTTCTAACTGAACTAAAAGGTCCTCACTAGGTCAGATACTCTGGGGAGATGATGGAAGAAGGTGAAGAAAGCAAGTTTAGCAGTTTCCAAGTAGAGCTTGAAACATGACAGGGACTTTCTCAGTCCAACTGCCTTACTACATTCTCAGGATGGTAAACTTTGGAAGTGCATTTACCTAACCTGATCAAATGCAAACAATTTGCAAATAATACCAGCCATGTTTCTTATGATAGAAGTGTGGTAATTGTTAATGTATTGCTTACAAGGCATAAATTATCCAGAAGCAGTGAGGTTTAATTGGTGAACAAAAAGGTTAATATTAACTTCCATTACTAAAATTATATTGAGATAAGACTATTGCCAAATATATTTCCCTTGGTAACAAATGTACTTCCAAATGTTCTGTTTAGAAACATTATGAGGCAAATAAACGACTTGAATTTTTTAATTTTCTGGCTACCTAGCTTTCTTCCTTTTAACAAGAAAGACTAATGAGAAGAGCTAAGTAACCTGCCTTCTTAAAACTTCCCATCACTAACTGCAAAACCTAAAGCTTCCTATCTCAGAAATCATTGAGAAGTCTCATCTGACTCGGCTCATTCAAATTCCTAGAAGAAAAAAAAAGCAGCTATTGAATATTTTCAGTCACATGACAGCACCTCCCATTCTTCACTTTCTAGATTAGGGTAAGCATAAGAATTAAAAACTGGTGTTATTGGAAAATCACATTTACACAGCAAATACCAGAACATCCTGCCATTACATATACACATGTACACACAAGTCTCCCAAGACTCAAGGCCTGTGAAAGAACTCCCCCTCAGAGTTTTCTGCTGTTCTGCCACACCAGAAATGCCACAACTTGGAGAGAGATTTAAATATTACCTTGGCCCCAACTGAAGACACATCAGTGAAACAAGATCTACAGGAACAGGTTTTCAAACTTCACAGCAAGAGACCAAAATACTATTAAGGAGCAGAGCAGCAACTGCAAAGCTGGTTTTGACTTACTTCCAACATCTTTCAAACAGAAAATAGGAGCCAGTCTCTCCCAATAGGGAGCAGAAAGACAGGGAAAGAAGTGTCAGTAAAGACCACTACTTCTATACATATTTTTTTTCTTTTAGTTCTTCCAAGAGTGTTGCTTTCAATTTATTTTCTCTCCTGCAGTCAGCAAAGGAAAAAATCCTCTAAGTGCTGCTTCACTCAGAACAGAGCAACAAAAGAGGACTTCCACCTATTGAGGCTTTACCCTTCAATCAAGAGATGCAGAAAGAAACACTCAACAGGTGAGCTGTGAGAAGGTATTTCAGGTCTCTTTATTCCACTTCCACAGCTGGAATATGACCAATGAGTGGATCTCATGAGTGTTCTGAGGAGACTGTGGTGTTTCCCCAAAACCCATAGTAACTTCATAATACACAGCAACCACATCTGCTTTATCCATCTGCTTTGTCCAGAGCCAATTTTCCACTGAGGATGACAACACTTAATACACATCTGTGCCAATTTTCTGCACCTTCTAGTTTCAGCTGTTCCATAGAATATACTTTTGTTTGCCTGTTGGATAATTTCAGCACTTTACAACTATTTCATACTACTTGATACAATGGAAAAACCTTTTAATTTTATACAGTGGCCTCTGACTTAAAAAATAAAAAAAACTCAGAAGTTGGCCTATTTGTTGCAAATACAAGACAATTATAGCTGTTAGTTAGAATTTATAAGAATTCTGATCTTTGTGCATAAAATTGAAGAAAGATCCAAAGGACAAGTACAACAAGTGAATTAAAAACTTAAAAAGTCCTTAGGGCAACCACAAGTCTCCAAATGGTTTTGCAGCAGGATCCCATGGTACATCAGGCCGTTGACCCAACGTGCTTTGACTTTTCTTTCTGGTGTACTTTACATTCAGCCAACAGAGACTCAGGGGGATGTACCACAGACACACTGCTGTGTGTCTACTGCAAGTTCCAGTGAACCTTTCGTGAGCTGGTATAATCATCACTGACAAAACTGATACCCTGAAAAAATCTGCAATTTAATATTTCAATATTATCAACCCTTAACTTTATTATTAAATTAAATGTTAATATTATTCTAAATATTCTGGTGTTGGAGACTTCTTTTAATATTTATTGCTAAGCAAAATCTAACACAGAAGCACCATGGCTTTGGAGGTTGGCAAGTTATCTCTGTGTTTAAAGAACTCCTGTCTCTTAGTACTGTAGAGAAAAGAGGCAATTACCATAAAGTTAGTGTAGAATCACGTAATTCTGAATAAGAAGGAATTAGAAATCTTGGATCATGACATAATGTTTCATGATTAGAAATCCTTCATTGGGCAAAACCATGTAAAAATTCTCTATGAGCTTTTCACGTTAACTACTCAGAACTAACAATGTCACCAACCTCATGATATGCTAATATTCTTCTCTTTGTCCTGGCACATGCAAACAGCTCCCACCCAGCCCACCATTTGGTTTTGACACTGGGGTTCATTCCTTAGAATGAGTTAAATACTCCTTAAAAACTGGGTCAAACTGGGAGCAGAGGCCTGACAACAAGGCCATTTCCCTGCCCAACATCCTACAAACTTCTGACTGATGCTCCTTTTCTAGTAAACAGACCAAGTGTTAATACCTACTACTCAGTATATGAAGCAAATAAAGCAGAACAAAGAAAAGTAAAAGGCAAGGGCAAGAGGAATGGAAATAAAGGTCATGGTTGAGTTCATCAAAGCTCTCTGTTACCCTGTTTTGCTGTGTCAGTAAGATATCACTGTTACTGAGGCAACACAGACTGGTTTGCTAATACCACAAGACATCCTTAGCAAAACTGTTTTCACAGATTGAGTTTCAATTTCACAAACTATACTTCCTTTTTCAAAACATACTTAAGGTTTGAATTACTATGCGACAGCATGAATTTCAACACAGTTTTAGTATTGCATTCACTAAGTAGACTAATGCTGTAAAATATTTTACACCTTAAATACAAGAATCCAGAAATATGAAGTTATCAATATAACAAGCAACCTGACAAAGCCCCCTTGAGTACACACACACATGCACTAAGTATTACTATGCAGTTATTGTAAATTAAATTTGAACTGTCTATCAAAGTGCAGACTAAGATTCAGTGAAAAAGTGTAAAAGACTGCACAGTAACAGCACAGTATTAAGAATTACAGAGTAGTAAGTGACAACTATTGTATTTTGTCAGGACCACAACAGTTCTTTTCCCTCCAAAATGACTAAAAATCTACATAGAAAATGCATTTTTTCCCCTGATGGAAATATTTCTTTTCTAAAAGTTTGTTTGCAGCACCACAAGCCTAGACCTCTGAATGGAGCACCCCACTATGTTTGCAGAGAAGATGGCCAAGAAGTACAAAGAGAAACAAAACCAACCAGGACTGAGTAGAGAAGACGGAGAGGAAACATTTCTCTGAAGTCATAAGCTTATGGGTTGTGTAATGAAGGCCACAGACCACATGAGGCTTACAGCAGCACTCCACAAAGGTTTGGAGTGAATTCCAGATGCCTTGTCAAGTTTCACAACAGAAACTCCAACTTCTGGATTTAATAGAAAAAAACCCAAAGTCTGGATCACATTTGGACACAGGATTCTCAGCTGTTTTGCAAATCCTCTGAATATGTAATTGCTTGCTCCTGCTTTTCAAATAAAATTCCCTCAGCAGTATGACCCTACACATATGCTCTAATCATGACAGACTATTAAACCATAACATGCCACATGTTTTGCTCATCTCCTTGCTTAAAAAAATAATGTATGATTGAAAACCACAGGCTCTGAAAAAGGGAAGCATGACCCACCAAGCACTGGCAGCTGTATCAATAATAAAGCAGCAGAAATGGAACACAAAGATAATGTGGTTGGTTTTTGGTTGTTTTTTACTGTTTCACCTGGCTGAACCATGTTATTAAATCACTAAGGAAAACAACACAATTCCTGAGGCAAGAAAAATGGTCTTTTTCATTATAATCTCTCAGGAAGATATTTACTTCCCATGACTGCAGGTAACAGAGAAAAGCACATCTTCTGTTCACTGTACCACTTCAAATTTTAAGATTTCAAGTTTAAGTACAAGAAGAACAAAACTAACTCTGTCAAATCTATCACAGATACAAAGTATTGGGATCAACAATGTGCACTGTTATAAACAAGTTTCTCTCATCCAGTCTAACACCACAAACCAAAGATGATTTTCAACAACTGCCTTGATGTGGAAAAAAAATAAATCTAAATCCCTCCCAGCTTTAAGTAAGAAAAAATGTTACAGCAAACAGCAGGCTGCAGGCAACATAACAATTTCCTCTCCTGTATTTTCTTTACCATAGCCAAAAGAAATATCAGTGTCTCAGGGAAAAAAAAAAACCATCTGCAAATTCTGAGTTCAAGAGTACTGCTACGCTTTTTTCCTGTGTTAGCACATCATTATTTAAGTCCACAGTACCAAGATACTTAGATCTATTTAGATGGCAGCAATTTTTATATGAAAAGAAGACAGACTCCCTAAATTAAAATACAGTAACATTAAGCACGATGACATTCAGAAGAGCTCTTGGTAGCATTCCTCTCCTGATCTGAGAGGACAGAGAAGGTGAGACCCACTACAGTCATACATACTTAAAAGACTTAGCTGCCATTCAGTGAATGTCATACTGACTAAAGACAGTCTTCACAGATGCAACAATTGCTTGAAAATGTAAGGCTCTAATGAAGATTTTGTAAGCACAGCTTAGATCAGGGGAAAAAATCCCAAATTTTGAAAACCTAAATGTCTATTTTAATACTTCAGGAACAAGGTGACTGGTATCTTCTGCTACTTCAAGAGACTTCAACCAAAAAGTATCACAAGAGACACTATAAAAACTAACAAAACAATAAAGGCTTAATGTTAGTGTTTGACAGAAGACTGCAAGAGCAACAGTATCTCCCATCTCATTGTCTAAAGGATATGTAGAAAGCCAAAGGCACTGAATATATTTAGAAATGTCCTAGAAAAAGCTGGTGAACTGTCAAGTACCAGAAACCTGAATCCTGGCTGTCCTAGGGATGTTCTAATTTTTATGAAGTGCTACCACCTAGCAAGAAACCATTAGCTGTGATTTATTTAAGTTTTGAAATAAAAATCTTTTAGCCCCAAAGGCTGAATTAAAATGTGCAAAAGTTAGCACAAAACAGGTAGCACTAAAGTCACATTCATCAAGTCCCCAGAAAACTGTCCTTCTGAGGAAACTGAGACAGCAGCAAATGGCTTTGCAGCAACAGCTGACTCATCCCTGATGCAAGATCCTGAACATCTGAAGAGAGAACCAAGTACTTTCCATGAATTATAAGTGAAAGATACATTTTTAGGCAATACAGATGGAAGATAAGAGACAATTGATGAAAAACTACCTGAAATACATAAAGGTTAAAGTACTTCTATGTATAAAAAATTAATGGTAAGTATTACTAAATATTACCACAAATACAACAGTATCCTATTATCTTGGGCACTATTTCCATTTCTTAAAATGTTGAAATTATATTTTTATTCATAAAAATTATTATAAAGATAGTAATTGTTATTCCTTTAGCATAAAAAATGCTCATTTACTTTAATATTAGAACAAAAACCACATATGAAACTAAAGAGAACACTTTGAAAGCAAGTAAAAGGAAACACTAATTCCAGAACATTTTGATGCCCATGAAAACATCAGGATAATATACAGTACTAAAAGCTCAAAAGAATTAAAAAAAAAAGGCACTTGTGGTAGGGGTTTTGTGGGGAGAGGTAACACCTTTTATGTTTACAATATAGTAAAATTAATTAGACACACTCTGATCATAAGCACTTAAATTCTTTATGAATATCCACAGTACATTAAGTTGAAAATAAATACTTGTGAGGATAAATTTTAATACTTCTGGATAAAAAATCCTCCCACAAACAATGGCACTCTCGCTTTCTGCTCTGGAACAGAGCATTTAACAGCACTGTTAAATCTCACCACACTGTGAGCCACAAGGCTGGAATGGTGTGAGAGGCTTTCCTCCAGCCTGTATCCAGCAGTCATCCGGATCAGCAATGTTATGTCCTGCATGGATTCCCAAATACCATGCAGTTTTCTTCCAAGAAGCCCCTATGAGCAGATGAACTGCAAGGGCTACTGTTCCCTCATTCTGCAAACTATAGGGAATCACAGGGGGCTCCTAAGTGACACCACCAGCTGCAGCTGCTCCACCTGTCACCAGATCTTTCCAGTACACCCCTCACTATCTGTGATACCCGACTGACACCTTCTTACAATCTCCAATATCGATTTTTACAGGATCCTACCCCTTTACCCATGAGTATTGTGGCCACTTCACACGAATATTTGCCTGCAAGCTCCTTTTAATCACACCTTGAACTTCTGCAGAATTGCCAGGTGTATTTGGCAGCTGAGTGGAGGACAGAGACCCCTCCATGGCCTGTTGCAGTCCAGTGTGGAGAGGACCTGCCAATCTGCTGTGAAGCAGCTTGTGGAGACACCCACAGCCCAGCCTCTGGAGGGCAGGGCATTCCCCTATTTACACACCCTGTCTGGACCTAGTGCTGTCAGCTGGCCACGAGTTACTGGACAAGTCCAAAACACTACCTACAACCCCACAGCTTCAGGTGGGACTTCTCAGGCTACTCTACAGGACCTGAACCATCCAACATTCCTCACACTTTTTAAGTTAACGCAGCTTAAAGACAGATCTT